>BCNH02000010.1:9495497-9525242 GCA_001662345.2 Metrosideros polymorpha var. glaberrima | reverse complement strand
TCAATGTGAGCATTTATTGTGCTCAGTCCTTTTTCGGTCTGCCAACGGCAGAGGAGAGAGGAAAAGAAAGCCTCCGATTTTTGCATTTTTATTTGGCAGCCGGTCTATGTCTTAGGACATGACACGTGTCGATTTTTGAGTGGAACTCTCATGCAAAAGTCATCAACGCCGTGCGAAGACTATTATGTAATAGTATTTCTAGATTTTCTTGCATAAACATGGGTATTAATTTCCTGTCTCTTATGAATAAAGCATCAAAAGCCCTGCAAACTCAACGCCCACTAAACGATCCCTTCAGAGAGAGAGAGAGAGAGATATGAAGCTGCAAGTATTGAAACTCATATTCACAGCCTTCACGGTTGCTTTCCTGAGCGCCGTGATTCGAACTCTTGACGTCTTGATATGGAGGCCACAGAGACTACGGTCGAAGCTCCGGGAACAAGGCATCCGAGGCCCTCCGGGTTCTTTTCTCATCGGGAACCTCCGCGAGATAAAGAAGCTTCAATCGCATTCCTCCACACCCTCAAAATCACCGTCACAAGAAGATCAACAAGCCATTACTCACAACTGCTCCTCCAAGCTCTTCCCATTCCTAGATCGCTGGAAACAACAATATGGTAATTAACTAATTAACCATATTCAACTCACTTGTAATGAGATTTATTTTGCGTTGACGAAAAAGTTCATGGTTTTTTTTTTTTTGTCCTTAGGGACTGTGTTCATGTTCTCGATGGGGAACATACAGACGCTGTACGTGAACGATGTGGAGGCAGTGAGGGAGATAAGCACGTGCACTTCGTTGGACTTTGGAAGGCCTTCTTACGAGCGGAGGCTGATGGGTCCTTTGCTTGGCCAAGGCATTTTGACCTCCAATGGCGCCAAATGGGTTCAGCAGAGAAAGATTCTTGCTCCTGAGTTATTCGTCGACAAAGTTAAGGTGATCTTAAACACACACACACACACACTCTCTCTCTATTTGCACATAGACCCAAAATTATTCCTTAGGAGAGGAGAATACGTTATGCATTAAAAGTATGGCTGACGTGATGGGAAACGTAAGCAATCACAATACTTTAAATAATCTAGACACCCTTTCAATGATTATTTATGGTAATCAATTTCTTTGTAGGGTATGATAAACTTGATGGTGGAGTCTTCAACAATTTTGGTGAATTCATGGAGTGAAAAGATCGAGAAGGAAGGAGGAGTTGCTGAAATTAACATTGACAGCCACATGAGGAGCTTTTCTGGGGATGTGATTTCGAAGGCATGCTTTGGGAGCAACTATGCCAAGGGACAAGAGATTTTCTTGAAGCTTAGAGCTCTCCAAGAAGCAATCTCCAAGATAGCCTTCACCTCTACAATCCCCGGATTTAGGTAATTTATTCAAATGAATTACTGTATAAAAGAATATGTTTTTATGGGAATTAAAAGGATATTTCATTTGGGCACCGGTTGTAAGAAAATTTAAAATTGCGCCTGTTGAATATTATAAATTAAATGAGATATATATTCAAAAGGAATATCCATTTATCCTATGTGACTAGTAACAATCTTCTATTATGGATTGATCCACATTATTTAAAGTAAGAAGACATTGCGCAGTAATTACTGAAAGAGAAATGCTATTTCTATTTTGAAACCCTGTTAGACGTCTCTTATTAAGCGATTTGGCAATCTTTAATTGGTTGTTCATCGTACATAAGAGAGTTTGTAACAGAGCACATGAATGTTTTATATCTACATGAATTAATTATTTCAAAGAATGAAAATAACTAACGACAACATGGTAACTCCTTCTAGGTACTTGCCAACCAAGAGCAACAGGGAAGTATGGAAGCTGGAGAGAGAGATTCAGTCCTTAATCCTGAACGTAGTGAAGGAACGAAAGGAAGCAACCTCAGAGAAGGACTTGCTTGAGACGATCCTCGAAGGCGCTAAAAACAGCAGCGAGCTGGGACGCGGAGAGGCGATGGACCGTTTCATCGTGGACAACTGCAAGAACATCTACTTGGCCGGGTACGAGACAACTGCTGTCGCAGCCTCGTGGACGTTGATGTTATTGGCCTCGAATACAGGATGGCAAACCAAAGTACGCGAGGAGGTAATACAACTGTTACGTGGTGGCCAATTTCCCGATGCTGACATGATTCGGAAGATGAAAACGGTTAGTGATCACATACCTAACATGAACTATTAACGATGCCTATATGGAATGAGTTTCTTGATTGAAAAAGAAAAAAGAAAACGAAAACCTTTAGCCAACTAATATTTTCTACTGACACGGTTTAGCTTGAAACTATGCCTTTATGCATAAGTCACTCACACTACAAAAAACATATGTGATCCTAGAAGTGATATAAACTTTTTCAATTGTAAACAACCATAGACTAATTAGTCCAAATCATGGTATTGTTTACAGTTGACGATGGTAATCTACGAATCGCTACGTCTCTACCCACCGGTTGCCATTGTCTCAAGAGAAGCACTTGAAGACATGAAGTTTGGGAACATCCAAGTTCCAAAAGGTGTCAACATATGGACCCTCATGGTTACCCTCCACCAAGACCCCACGATCTGGGGGCCAGATGCGGATCGGTTTGACCCAGAGCGGTTCGCAAATGGAGTCGCTGGAGCGTGCAAGCTCCCGTACACATATATGCCCTTTGGGGTTGGGCCTCGCACGTGTCTAGGGCAGAACTTCGCGATGGCCGAGCTGAAAGTCCTCCTTGCCCTCATAATTTCCAACTTCTCCTTCTCAATCTCACCCAAGTATAGACACTCCCCAGCTATGAGGTTGGTCATAGAGCCTGAATTTGGAGTGGATCTCCTTGTAAGGAAACTCTGACTCTGACCTTCAAAGAAAATGTTGCTCAACATTGACATTTTCATTTTCTCTTAGTAGTGTTCTACTCATCTTTTCTTGAGCTTTGATTACTATTCCCCCCAAACCAAAACATTCGATTCTGTGTTGTATTACAATTGTAATTTGATATTCGTATATGTCGCCACCCTTCTGAGATGAATCCAGAGGAATTTATCAAACTGCTGAGTGGCATGAATAATCCCTCTTGTGAGGCAGCGTTGGTGCTTAGGTCGGACTCTCCCAAGCCCTATCAATCGCAACGTTGGTTTACTCATTTTTATTAGGCTAATTGGTTTTCTTTAGAGTCGCCAATAATCTAGTATGCACTGATTAGAGGTCAAGTAAAACACGAAAGCTCGTTTTACTTCTATGAACAAGAGATTTGGGTTCAAGCTAATGCCCAATTTTGATACCTCTTTCTCTTTTGAAAACGTTTGAACATGCAATCCTAAATCATACTAAAACACGCCAACGACCTATATATTGAGTTATAATAACATGAGTTTGACTATTCCTGAAAAAAAACGTGGTTTATCACTAAATGCAGTTTCTATTTTTTTATGGCTTTTTCATGTGTTATTTTCTGCCATTTTTCATTTATACTAAAAGATACCATGATTAAACATCTACATTACACCAAAGTATGTTAATTACCCACATATCAACTACGCTATACGAATTAGACAGTAGTAAGGCCTAAACATGCGATTTTGACCTGGAATCACATATAAAACGTAAAAAGGATGGTCCTTTGTATTGGAGCCAAATGAGGAGTCAGCACGCTGTCCAGCCCTCGAAGCTTCCTACACAGCGAGGGGCTGGACAGCGAGCGAAGACAGCCCATTTATAGTCCAAATTAAGTGCTGAAAATCAAATAAAACATGCATGGATGAGCATGCACTAATGCTAAAAAAAATTAAGATGCTTATATCTAAGTGCCGAAAATTCCTAAATGCCTAGATGAGCATGAATTAATTGTGAATTATCTATCTATGCATGCAATACTTAGATGCAAACTAGATGTAATTCTAGTCTAACTTTATTTTTTTGTCTTTCACCATTTCACTATTCTAGTGTTGCTAACATAGGTGTATCAACCTTTTTGCAATTATCGAAATCAAATTTCTTTACTAATTCTTTTGCATATTTTTTTTTAAAGATGAATGTACCTTCCTTCAATTGCTTGACTTGTAATCCCAGAAAGAAATTCAATTCTCCCATTAAGCTCATTTCAAATTCTCTTTTTATCACTTTCTCAAAATCCTTGCACAAATGATCGTTAGTAGAACAAAAAATAATATCATCCACATAGATTTGTACTAACAAACTATCATTATCACTCATTTTGGTAAATAAAGTGGTATCAACAATGCCCTTTTTAAAGTTATTTTCTTCTAAAAAGGTGCTGTGTGACATCCGAAAATTTCGAGTTCCTATAATAAAATTTAGTTTTCAAAGTCTGAGTGACTGCAGATAAAGTCTGAATGACCGTATGTAAAATCTAAGTGACTGCATGTAAAGTCTACGTAATTGCATGTAAAGTCTGAATGACTGTATGTAAAGTCTGAGTGACTGCATCTGACACGTAAAGTCTAAGTGATCGCATATGAGGTAAAGTCTAAATGACTGCATATATGATGTAAAGTTTGGGTGACTGCATGTAAAGTCTGAGTGACTGCATCTAACACGTAAAGTTTGAGTGACTACATGTAAAGTCTGAATGACCGTATGTAAAATCTAAGTGACTACATTTGACACATAAAGTCTAAATGACTACATGTAAAGTCTGAGTGACTGCATCTGACACGTAAAGTCTGAGTGATTACAAGTAAAGTCTGAATGACTGCATATAAAGTCTAAATGACTGAATCTGATACATAAAATCTGAGTGACTGCATCTGATATGTAAAGTCTGAGTGACTGCATGGGTATATTTATGTGTATGAGTATTGCATGAAAATAAAATAATTCTGTCGCCCCTAAATTAAATGGTGACAATGCCTCGAAATAGAGATGCCCCATAGTGTTGGGATGTCCTCGGGGAGAGTTTCGGGATGCCTCGGGAGTCGAGACACCCTTGCTATGTGATCTGAGATGCCTTGAGAGAGTTCAGAATGCCTCGGAGTTGAGATGCCCCATAGTGTTGGGATGCCCAGATAGTATTCGGGAGGAGATGTAAAATGTGATTATACATACACATGTGGATACTTGTAATTGTATTAATAAAACACTAGATGATACTGGTGCATTTTAAGGTGTTAGGGCCTCCGCATGTATTGAATAAAACATGTTATGTGATATCACTATTGATCTGCCATCGACTTCAGAGGTAAAGCATTTGTCACGCATTCTTCATGTATTGGTAGTGCATTGAAATCTCATTGCTTGTGTTGCCGGGTTAAGTGTTGAAATGATTTACTAATTTAAACCTAAAAAGTTCACTTATTGGGCTTAGGCTCACTCCATATTTTTTTTTCAGACGTATAGGTATGGACTTACTGCCCTTACAAGTCGGTGCGCCCGTGTATTTTGAAGCTACGTATGATAGTATTTATATACCTGAGTCTGATGCAGTATATACTAGATGTTTTTCGACTATGTGGGTAGATGTGGGCCTAATGGAGTGGGTACCTTATCATTTTGTTGCATGGTACTTTAATCTCGACGAGGTACTGATCGGTCCATTGAGAGGATTTAACGATGGCGATGACGAAGGTCCGTTTAATGGTGAAGTAATCGACCCTTGATGTCGATCTCAGCTTAGGTGTAGGCCCGCTTTTGAAGCACATGGATGTATGGGAGCTAAGCTACCCTTATCTTTTTGGAGCCTTTGTATGTATCCCAGATCTTGTGTTAATGTTGTGAATAAATATAATGATGTATAATATGTGAAAATGATGCATAAGTATCTTCTTATTCTTGTGCAGTGTTTATGAGATGCCTTGTTTTGCTTTCACATGCTTGTAAGGCAATAAATTAATTAATTAATTAAATGAGACACGTGTCGCGCGTGACATATCTGGGGCGTCACATGCTGAGTCTTTCATACCAAGCTTTGGGTGCTTGTTTCAAACCGTATAAAGCTTTCTTGAGTTGAAAGACATAATTTGAAAATTTAGAATCTTCAAAATTAGAAGATTGTTCAACAAAAACCTTTTGCTTAATGAAACCATTTAGGAAAGCACTTTTGACATTAATTTGAAATAATTTGAAGTCATGATAGCAAGTATAAGATAGTAAAAAGCAAATAACTTCTAACCTTATTACGACTGCATATGTTTTATCGTAATCAATACCTTCTTCTTGTGAGTAGCCCTTGACAACGAGCCTAGCTTTGTTCTGAATAACAATTCTTTTGTCGTCCAATTTGTTTCTAAATACCCATTTGGTACCGATCATAAGATGGTCTTGTGATCTTGGAACAAGTTTTCACACATCATTGATCTTGAATTATTGAAGTTGTTCTTGCATAGCCTTAATCCAAGATTCATCTCGAATTGCATTATCAACTCCCTTGAGTTCAACTTGAGATAATAAGACAAGAGAGTTCATAGCTTGTCGAAATGATGAACGAGTTCAAATACCTTCACCAGTATCACTGATGATTTGTTCCTTTGGATGATTAGTTCGGAATTTCCAATCCTTTGGTATTCTATCCTTGGAATCTTCTTGAGAATTGGTCTGCTAATTCTGAGGTGTCTGAATAATTTGCACTGCTGCTGATTCCTTAACTTCATTCAGACTTTTGATTCCCATCATACCATCGTTGAATTTCATGTTGATTGACTTTTCAATATTTTGTGATACCTTGTTGAATACTCTAAAGGCTTTACTTGTAATTGAGTAACCGAGAAATATGCCTTCGTTTGATCTTGGTTCAAATGTCACAATGTTGTCATTCTTTCAAATGTCCCAATGTTGTCATTCTTGTTTTTAGGATATAATATTTGCAACCAAATATGTGGAAGTATGATATATTTGGCTTTCTTCCCTTGTAAATCTCATAGGGTGTTTTATCCAACAATGAGCGCAAGAATATTATGTTGATAATGTAACTTGATGTGGTAACTGCTTCTGCCCAAAAATAAGTAGGAGTATTACTTTCAATCATCATAGTTCTTGCCATTTCTTGTAGACTTCTGTTTTTCCTTTCAACCACACCATTTTGTTGTGGCGTATAAGCAGTTGAAAAATTGCGCTCAATGCCATTTTCTTCACAATAATCAGCAAAACTTTTGTTATCAAATTCTGCACTATGATTAGTTCTGATAGATGATATGCTATAACTTTTTTTATTCTGTATCTTTTGGGCCAACTTCACAAATTGATTATAAGCTTCATCCTTATGGGCTAGGAATACTACCCATGTATATCTAGAGTAGTCATGTACAATCACTAGACAACATTTACTCCCACCGAAGCTAATGTTTCTAATTGGTCTGAATAGATTCATATGGAGTAGCTGTAGGACTCGATTAGTAGCAACAGTATTTATGAACTTAAAAAAACTCCTAATTTGTTTACCAAAAGAACATGTATTGCAAATATCATTACTTTCATACTTCATCTTTAGAATGCCATTTACTAGGTCTTTTTAAGCAAGTATAGAAATGTGTTTGAAACTAACATGACCAAGTTTTTAATGAAATAGATCTTGTTTTTCTTGTGATGATATTAAACAATGAGTATGATCATGATCTAAGTCAAGAAGGTAGATATTTCCATACCTTTTACTAGTAAAGGTTTGCGATGAATTTTTTCCTTACCTGTGCAAATGCCATCTTTAAAGTTTATCTCATAGCCTTTGTCACAGAGTTGATTGATGTTGATAAGATTGTGTCTCAATCCGTTGACTAATGCTACATCATCAATAATTAGGTTTCCCACTTTAATAGTTTCTTTAGCAATTATCCTTCCTTTTTTTTTCCTCCAAAATAGATAGTTCCTCTATCGATCTGAGTTAATTTCAAAAAACTATTGGTATCACTAGTCTTGTGCCTTGAGCATCCACTATCCAAATACCATTTTCTGTTTGTCTTCTTTTCCTACAATCACAACAGAAACTCATCTTTTCTTTGGTACCCATACTTGCTTGGGTCATTTAGTATTAGTATATCTAAGATTCAAGTTTCTCCTTTTTGTCTTTTGGTTTTCACATTCAGAATGACCATTGCTATTGTAACTAGAAGAGTCAAGGAATTTTTTGCCAATAGCTTTAACAAAATGATTAATAAAATGATTCTTGTAATCACAAAGAGGAATACATGGTTTCATCTTGATTATTTCTTTTGTTTTAGGAAAGGGATTACTCTTAGGTTCATTTCCCTTACATCTTAATCTTGACTTGTTGTAATATGGAATTTGAATTGAAAAAATATGCTTAAGAGTTTTTGAACTGAGAGAAAACTTTGTGGTGATTTTAGAAATTTCCTTCTCTAAGCATTGAACTTTACTTTGAGATTCCTTTTCATTTGAAATGTACTCATTCAACTCAGTACAAAGTTCTTCAATATTGCTTTTTAATGAGACATTTTCAAAAGTGAGATTTGAAACTTGTTTCTTCAAATTTAAAATTTTCTTTGAAGAATTTTTAAGTTCTTCAAAGACTTTCTTTGTAAAATCTTGCATTTCTTGATAAGAGAGTTCAAAGAACTCTACCTCTGTTTCCTTGTTAGAATCAGTATCTGCCATAAGACATAGATTTGCTTGTTCTGCATCATCATCACTGCTCTCTATGTCGCTCCAGGTCTCTGCCTTGAGTGCTTGCTTTCTCTTTTCAAACTTGCCTTTCTTTTTCTTCAGTAGAGGACATTCTGGCTTGACATGTCCAGGCTTTCGGCATTCATAGCAGATGATTTCTTTTAATTTGGAATCATCTCTACTCTTGCTATGTTTCTTTTCGTCTTGGTACTTTGTGGATTTTCTTCCTTTTCGAAAATCACCTTTTCACATCATATTCTTGCACCTTTTTTGTAAACAGAGCCATTTCTTCATCATCATCTTCTTCAGAAGATGGAGTGTCATCATCATTACCTTGATTTGAGGTAAAGGCAATGATTTTCTTCCTTTTTAAATTCGGATCCTCATTTTGTAGTTCCGCTTCATAGGACATGAGTGTTTCTATGAGTTCATCCATATTGATAGCTTGGATTCTCTCATAGTTTCACGAATAGAGGTTTTGACTTGGCTCCACTCCTTTAGAAGTGATCTCAAGAGTTTGTTCACATTTTCAATATAAGTGAAGATCTTCCCTTGCTGAGTAAGATCATTTTATGATTGTTGTGAATCTTGTGAACATCTTAGTCACACTTTCGTCATTCTTCATCTTGAACATTTCATAATTTCTCAGAAGAAGATTTAACTTTGTTCCCTTCACGTGGTCAATTCCTTCAAATGTTATTTGAAGTCAATCCCAGATTTCCTTAGCTGTGGAACAAGAAGAAATTCTGTTATACTCTAAGGGAGATAAAGAACAATATATTAAATGCATTGCTTTAGAATTTAAAGCTCGTCTTTTGAAGGCTTCATTGTTTTGGTTTCATTGAGCAGCAGGAACATTCTGGTCTCCTAGTTCAACTACTTGAACAGGTGCTTGCAATGGAACAGTATGTCCATTTTCAATGATTTCCCATAGGTGCGAGTCAGTCGCTTCAAGATAAATTTTCATGCGATTCTTCCAGTAGCTGTAGTTCAAGCCATCAAAGTATGGTGGCTTGTTGGGAGCATGTGAGTCAGGAGCAAAAAAGCTGTAAATGTTAGCCATAAAAGATATGTATGCTTAGAAGTAAGAGACACTTCAATAAACAAGTAACCGAACTCTAATACCAATTGTTGGGACTAACAATACAACCTAGAAGGGGGGTTGAATAAGTTGAGTAATGAATTTTAAAACTTTTCGCGGAATAACAAACAATCACTTCTGATGATTCTAAATGCTCGCGAACTAGTATGAGTTATGCTGATGATCTAAACTAAATGATAGTGCAGCCTTAACAACGACTGGATTCCACTAGTAAATAGCACTAGTGATTATAACTGCTCGTGACGTTTCTCAATAAGATAAATAACACTATCAGGACACGTACACTAGTCTTACACTTGTCTCACTAACACAGATGCTAATATGGTGGATCAGACAACAAACGAACAATGAGCAGTGGTGCCAGCTAGCGCTGGCGAGCGAGGGCTTTAAAGAGTAGAACGAAGGATTTGAGTGAAAGGCTCTCGGAGGCTTGAAATCTCTCGTATCTTCTTTGAATAAATCTCTTTTCTCTTAATAACACTCGCCTATTTGGACTCAAGCTACTCTTCTCCTTATATAGACCTCTAGCTTGTATCGTAGCTGTTGTAGCATTAACGGTGCAGATCTCGCCAGGGACCGAAAGAATGCCAACTCTGCAATCCGTACATAAGGACACCAATACCATTGCTCGTACACAAGGACGCCAGGATGGATCATACGCTAGGCGGTCAGTACGAATATTCTTATCCCTTAAGGATAACGTTGCTAGGACTATCCTTTGCACTATGCCAGCTACCATTGTGGCTGCTTTGTCGTTTTCTGAGGAATCCAGTAGTTAACTGCTGTAGTCTGAACCATCAACAGTCGTGATTACTAATACAATACCCACCATCATTACACCAACTTTGTCACTCTCTGCACAACAGTCATGTGCTTACCCCGAGTAACTTGGTGGATAATTATCAGTGAAAATATTGACCCAACGAACTGTTAAATAGTGGTGTCAATCTTAATACCTTTCATCAGTACCAAAGATACTTACGAACACTATCTTCGACTGGTCCTTCCAAGCTGTCATGATATCCCCTCGTGACACTTGTTCACCTTCTTATCTTCAATTAGGTTCTTGTCTTTGCTGACGATATAAGATCAATGCTGATTAGACTCTCATCAGTACCAAAGATGCTCACGAACACTATCTTGAATGGTCCTTCCAAGTTACCATGATATCCCCTCGTGGTATTTGTTCACATTTATGTCACAGATTAGGTTTTTCTCTTTGCTGATGTAATATGATCACTGAAGATTATGACTTATTTTACCATTTGCACTTGTCATGATAAACATTAGAATTTGATATGGTTTTGTGATCATCAAAATACCTTAGGAATGTTTTCCAGCACCTATTTGGTGTAGCATCAAAACGAATAACCAGAATCCATAATTCATCCGTCAAAAGGTGAATCATTAGTGACAAACAAGATAATCAGCATTATCCGAATTACAGTCAACTACAACTGCAACATCATCTGTAGACTCAACTTTAATTCTCTTACCATTCTCATTCTTTATCTTAAAGCAATCCCTTTTTAAATGCCCCTTCTTGCCACAGCACCTCCAATCCTAGATTGATTACGTTTGTTGAGATTTATACTACTTCTGCTAACACGTGTACTAGTTTTTCTTCTATCTTCATCTACTAAAGCAGTGGATACAGGTTCATCATATTCTCTTCTATGGATGTCCTTACTCAAAATTAAAGCTCGAACCCTATCAAACGTCAAACTTGTTGACCTAGAGGAAATTACTAATAGTAGTATTCCTACTATCAAGTAATGAGGATAATAGAATCAAAGCACATACCTTGTCTTCAAAGTCAATCTCAAATAAATTCAATTGACTAACAATCACATTGAATTTATTTCTATAATCAGCAACCAACACACCTTCACTCATCTTCAAGTTAAACAGGTGTCGCATCAAGTAGACCTTATTGATCGCAAAGGGCTTCTTGTACATATTTGACAAAGCTTTCATCAAACCCGTAGTGGTCATCTCTTTGACGATGTGAAACGCGACGTTATGAGTTAACGTCAGTCAAATAACACCCAACGCTCGTCTATCTGGCAATTCCCAGCCAGCTTGCTTCATCATCTCTGGCTTTTCCCTAGACAAAGGTAATTACAGTTTCGTTTGATACATATAATCATCAATCTGTATCTTCTAAAAACCAAAATCATTCCCATCAAATCTGTTGATTTTCACTTTTCCTTCTTTTGTCGCCATCGATTTACTTCAATTTAGCCAAGCCTGGCTCTAATACCAATTGTGAAACAAAAGCAAGCGATTGAACAATCAAATAGACGAATTAAGAAAATAAATCAGATACCAGATTTACGTGATTCGGTCGGGTGACTTACGTCAATGAGGAGAGTAGCAACAAATTTTACTATAGATTGAGCGATGCAATGGAGATTACAACCACACTTGAGTAACTCAAACACTCTTAGTATTTCTCAAGCCCTAATTACACACCCAATAACTTACGCAGTGTTTAGCCATACAATTCAATGTGAACTTTACGTGGAATTGTATAATCTTTCAATCTCACAAAGGAATTAACAAATCTTAGCATAAGATTTTATCGAGTATTAAACGCTTGCAGAACTTCACTCGAATATAATTCTCAAAACTTCAAAGGTCACGATGAAGTCCTCTGCACGTCACCAGCTGCATGAAGACCAACAAAACCAACTACACATGGAAATATATATATATATATATATATATAATAAGTCCACGTGAAGCCCTTGTGAAATCATATAACAATTAAAAGATTTCCATATCTTTTAACTCTTCTTTTTCTCTTATAGTAGCTTTCCTTTTCTGATCCTTTTTCAAAGTCGAAAGTCTTACACGTCTTTGGACTTTCACCGTGTAATTATCATAGCTGACTGCAACACGGAATAACTTCCGTTCTTGATCACTACTTCACCACAAAAATAATTTTCGTATTCAAAGATTCGGTTTTGAACTTAAAACATATCGCGCTCAAACTCGTAGACATATTTTAACACAAAGGTCATGGGCGAGTGGAAACGATCACGAAGAAGCGCCGAGACGAGACACAAGAACGTACAAAATGGATGTTGTGGATAACATTTTTCTAAAACGATCGCTTGTATCTTTTACAAAAATGAACAAACGAAAAATATTTTTATCATCCATGAAAATATTTAGATATGAATTGTTGTCGACAATGAAAGCATTTTCCATTGACTAATTATTTCAAGCGATACGAGCGATCATTTATAGGAAAATGTATTCCAAATTATTAATTTTTCGTGAATCAAATGGAACCTTAATGTAGATTAAACTTTTTAAGATATTCTCATTCAATTAATTTCCCCTAACATCAATAAGCAAACGGCAACGCATGGCTAAAACCCTGTCTCGTTGTCACCGATTCTTCAACAGTTAATTTGTTTTGCTTCTGCCGTTGAGCTATCGTCACTTCTTCTCCTCTTCTTTGGCGAAAGTTGCAAGTAGTCTGCGCGGGGATGCCATCTGGGTTTCTCTCTGAAGCTGAAGGCGTTATCCACTGAAAAATGTATATACCAAACGGTGAGGTGGGAGGTGTTAGGTTTGATTTGAAGAGACGTCAATTTTGCAAGATTTGGTGAGGGAGGAGAGGTTGCTTGTTAGCTCTGCAGCTGCTTCTGTAACTCCGACTCAAAGGTTGCCTTTAAACGCTAACGCTAACTCTCTTCCAAACTTTGACAACGTTATTTATGGGACATTGCATTACATCAACTCTAGGCTCTTGCATTGTTCATGCCCTTTTTCTTTTTCTTACTTTTTTTGGATTTTTTTTTTGTATAAGTATGTTTATATAGAAACTATTTATATGTTTTCTTGGGCCCAATACCTAAAAAAACCTCAAACTTTAGGTGTTGTCCCAATTATATCCAAACTTTTTTTGTCTCGTAAAAAACCCTCAACTGCCAAGCCAAACCCAAAAAACTCTAAACTTTAGGTGTTTTCCCAATTATATCCAAAACTTTTTTTGTCTCGTAAAAAACCTCCCAAACTTTTGTTTTTGTCCTAAATTTACCACCATTAACTTTCCGTCAGAAATGGCCATTAGTGAACTTACGTGAAATGCCACGTCATAAATGAAATTCTCTTCAGCAAGCTGACATTGACAAATAATCCACAAAATGATATTTTCTTGAATGAGCAATTAGGGTTTAGCTTTTCAATTGCTCTCACTTTTCTTTGTATCGTCTCGTCTCCTTTCCATTTCGCTCGAATCTTCTATGGCGCTCACTCTTTTATCTCTCGCGCTTGAAGAGCTCGTGATCGAGACGCTCGGACATCTCTCGGTTGAGAAATTTTTGAAATTTCTTGTGATATTTAGTTTCACCGTCGTTGTTGCTTGATTATTTGCTTGTTTTCTCATGGCACTGAGTGCACGGAACAACAATGTTGACTTTTCTTCTTTGGCCAACCGTTTGGACCTTGAAAAATTTCCAGCTATCCTCGAAATTGAAGTCGGTAATTCAATTATTTCCTTTACCAGAGTCAGTTAAGGACCAAAGTCCAATTAGGGTTTTTCTTGCTTTCTCATATTAGGTGCAACTCTACATCCCTCAGCTTTTACTGGATATTAGCTCAACTAGAATTACTCAGTTACTATCGTCTAATGGAGCGCTTCCGGTGAAATAAAAGAGAGTACATTATGATTTTTAAAAGCTCAAACAAACATGGCCATGATCACGTAGAATATAAACGATCATTTTTCAAAAAATTGGCATTTTTCTAATTATTTTCGTAGGTGATGGAAAAAAATTTCAGTTATTTTTTTTTCTAAATAATATAAACGATCATTTTTCAAAAAATATTTTTCAAATCACTTATTTTTGCTAAACGGTAGAAATTGGCATGCATGGCTTCTAACTTTTCAGGCTACATTTGATCGTCAGGATAATAGGTAGGATAGAATATGTAATTTCATATCCTGTGTTTGGTAGGTGTTCTGGATAGGATAAAAGGGGATATAAAAGGGATATAGGGGGATAAAACTATCCTAGGGGGGTGGTGGGATAAGGTGGGATAAGATTTCGCTTCTCTTCCTCTCCCCCTAACCTCCTTGCCGCCGCCCTCTGCCGCCGCCCGTCATCGTTGCCTAACCTCACCGCCGCCACCAGCCGCCGACCGTCGCCACCACCAGTTGCCGATCGCCACCGCCAACCGCCACCATCGACCGATCATCGCCGCTGCCAACCGACTGCCTCTAACCAGAATTCTTTCCCCCCAACCTTATCGTCGCAGCCCTCCGTCATCACCCACCGTCGCCACCCACCCCTGCCGCCACTACTAGCTGCCGGCCACCATCGCCAGCCGACCTCCTCTAACCAAAATTCTCTTCCCCCAACCTCGTCTTTGTCGCCACTCGTCGCCACTGCCGGCCGCCCGTCACCACCAACCGCCTTTGACAAGAATTCTCCCCCCAACCTCCTCACCTCTCGCCGTCGCCGCCCACCCCCCGCCGCCACCGCCGGCCATGGTGTCGAGCCTCCTCCATCGAAGCTTCGTCGGCAGCTTCGTCGGCAGCTATTCTGAGGAAAGAACATTTTAAAAAGTAGCATTAACTTGTTCATTCCCAAGATGTCAAATTGTATATCTGACTTTAAATCCACAATTCACCAAATAGTAGATAGGATATGACAAAATCTAAATATTTCTTATCCTATCCAGTTCTATCCTGACAAAAAATCCGGACGACCAAACGCAGAGAGTTTTCAATTTCAAAGGTGGTTTCGGATTTCTTTGGGTAATAACCATCATTTTGACCGACCCAATTTCATCCCCGACTCACTTTGACTTCCACATGTTGCCCCTAGAATTCTTTTTTTCCTTTTGTCAACACTTGTCATCCGTGCACATTCATCGATTAGAAGAACATATGTGGTCTCTTACATCAAGAAAATAGCACAAGTATAAAGATTCGATTCCAAATCTCGAACGAGTAAAATAAATAGACTTGACTATTTGAGTAACCTTCGAGGCTAGGGCTCGACCAGGAAGATAGTCTGTCATCTCTTGTTCAATTAAACCTAATCTGGAAGGTTCTTGCTCCAATAAAACCCTCCCACTAGTTCCCAAATTGGATATAATAAGCATAACGACTAAGCTAATATATGACTATCCAAGTGGATCCTAATGAACATTGTATATAGTTTGGTGTGTATAACTACATACACTAAAGCACTGGGAATTACAAATAGATTAATTACGATGTCTATTGGACCGACGAGCACCAAAAAATTGATGTCACAAAAAAGTTTGGGGTTTTTAGCATCACAAAAAAAAAAGTTTGGAGTAAATGTGTCACACAAGTATATGTTTGAGGTTTTTGATGTCACGAAAAAAAGTTTGGGGTAAATGTGTCACACGGATATAAATTTTGAGTTTTTGATATTACAAAAAATAGTTTATGGTAAATGAGTCACGATGAGAAAATTTTGAGATTTTTTGTGGCTTTTTCCCTATAAATAAAGCATCGAAAACCATGCAAATTCAACGCCCACTAAATTAACCCTCTAGTCGAGAGAGAGAGAGATGGAGCTGCAAGTAATGAAACTCATCTCCACAGCCTTCGTGGTTGCTTTCCTAAGCGTCATGATTCGAACTCTTGACGTCTTGATATGGAGGCCGCAGAGACTACAAAGCTCCGGGAACAAGGCATCCGAGGCCCTCCGGGTTCTTTTCTCATCGGGAACCTCCGTGAGATAAAGAAGCTTCAATCGCATTCCACCACACCATCACAAGAAGATCAACAAGCCATAATGCACAACTGCTCCTCCAAGCTCTTCCCGTTCCTAGATCGCTGGAGACAACAATATGGTAATTAACTAATTAACCATAACGCACTCAGTTGTAATTAGATTTATTTTGCGTTGACCAAAAAGTTCATGGTTTCTTTTTTGTGTTTGTTATTTAGGGATTGTGTTCATGTTCTCGATGGGGAACATACAGATGCTGTACGTGTACGATGTGGAGGCAGTGAGGGAGATAAGCACGTGCACTTCGTTGAACTTTGGAAAGCCTTCTTACCAGCAGAACGCGATGGGTCCTTTGCTTGGCCAAGGCATTTTGACCTCCAATGGCGCCAAATGGGTTCAGCAGAGAAAGATCTTGCTCCTGAGTTATTCGTCGACAAAGTTAAGGTGATCTTAAACACACACACACACACACACACTCTCTCTATTTGCACATAGACCCAAAATTATTCCTTAGGAGAGGAGAATACGTTATGCATTAAAAGTATGGCTGACGTGATGGGAAACGTAAGCAATCACAATACTTTAAATAATCTAGACACCCTTTCAATGATTATTTATGGTAATTAATTTCTTTGTAGGGTATGATAAACTTGATGGTGGAGTCTTCAAATGCTTTGATGAATTCATGGAGTGAAAAGATCGAGAAGGAAGGAGGAGTTGCTGAAATTAACATTGACAGCCACATGAGGAGCTTTTCTGGGGATGTGATTTCGAAGGCATGCTTTGGGAGCAACTATGCCAAGGGACAAGAGATTTTCTTGAAGCTTAGAGCTCTTCAAGAAGCAATCTCCAAGATAGCCTTCACCTCTACAATCCCTGGATTTAGGTAATTTATTCAAATGAATTACTGGATAAAAGAATCTTTTTATGGGAATTGAAAGCATCTTTAATTTGTGTACCAGTCGAAAAAAATTTTAAAATTGCGCCCATTGAATTTTGGTTAATCACTGAAGCTATAATTTCATGTAAAAAAAAAAGAACTATTCATTTATCCGAATCATGTAAGAGATAACTGGCCGCTACCTCCTATTAAAACTCTCTTTATTAAGTGATTTGGCGATCTTGAATTGGTTATTTACCATTCAATGCTTGCGTCTTATTTAGGGTGCGTTTGGTAACGTTTCTGTTCCTGGGAACAATTTATGTTCAGAAATAGTTTTTTCTATTTCTGTTCTCGGGAATAGTTTCTGAGTAAAAGAACGCGTTTGGTAACTACACAAAATTTCTATTTCGGGAATAGAAAAAGAACACAAATGCGTTTGGTAACTGCATAAAATTTTTGTTGGAGATGGAGGTGGCCGATGGCGATGAGTGAGGGTGGTGGTGGTGGCCGGGGGCGGCAACAGTGGGTGGCAGAGGTGGCCAGGGGCGGTGGTGGTGGGCGGTGAAAGTGGGCGACGACGGTGGGTGGCGGAGGTGGCTGATGGCGGTGGCTAGGGGCGGTGGCTGGTGAAGGTGGCTAATGAAGGTGGCTGGGGGTGGGCGGTGGACACATAGGCAACGGAGGGGTGCTGGTCAGTGTCGGGCGATTGTGGGTGGTGAAGGTGATGGGCAGCGGCGATGGGGATGGTGAGTGCATGCAGTATCGGGTGATGGCGGTAGTGGCCGATGGAGGTGGTGGCTGGCAGTGGTGGTGGCCGGAAGTGGTAGCCAGTGTTGGGCGATGGCAGTGGTGGGGATGGTGGTCGGTATTAGGCGATTGTGGGTAGCGGAGGTGGTGAGCAACGGCGGTGGTGGTGGCCGGTGGCGGCGTAACAATGGTGATGGTGGTCGGAGGTGATGGCCGACGTTGGGCAATGGTGGCGGCGAGGGTGGTGGCCGGTGTCGGGCGGTTGTGGGTGGCCAGTGACGGTGGTGGCCGGCGGCAAGCGGTGGACTTGTGAGCGACGATTGGCGGTGGAAAGAGTGGTGAGAAAGAGTGAGAATGAAAGAAAGAAGTTAATTTTTTTTTTTGTTTTCGGGAACAAAAAAGCAAATTTTTTTTGCTTCTTGTTTCTGTTCCAAATCTGTTCCCGAGAATAGAAATAGTTTTTTGGAACAAAAAGTTACCAAACAGGTTTCTGTTCTAAATCTGCTCCCGAGAACAAAAGAACAGAAAAACAGAGAAACAGAAACGTTACCAAACAGACCCTAAACCGACGCAAAAGGAGCGATTCGTACTTCTAGATATCTACCACCTCTTAACAAAAATGGGCTAGCTAAGTTTGTAAAGCACGTGAATGTATTATTTCTACGCTAATTAATTATTCCAGAGAATGACAATAATTAACGAGCCAATCATAATTACCATTTTCAAATTTTAAACACAAAATTGGCTATCATGCATATCATGCGATTGGTTTGTTTAACCACATCAACCGTGTAACGAATGCATAAAACATTTCCTTGTCAATTTTTTATTTAAACAGTTTATTATGAAACAATGTGATTTATACATGTAATTTGAAAACGTTCGTATGCTTACGAAAATAGTCTTATACAATAGTTTTTATACTTGTGTAAGAAAAACTTGTGCCTAAAATTTATCTACGTAAAATTTTACTTATCCAGATTGATTGAACAAAATTCCTTTATTTCAATGAGAAAAATCAATCTTTGAAAGTTAGACATACATAATTGATAGTCGAATGATCTTGTTCCCGCATTTGAAATTGTGGTGCAAAGCACTCCGTCATTTAAGATAGATCAATTTGGTTGTTCAACTAAAAATCGTTTCATATTTGTGATTATCTAAATTTTAGTCATTAATAATTTTAGGTTTTTTTTTTTTCACTTTACACTTACTTTTAGCAGAATTTTGTGATTTATGGGAATCAAATCCCAGCCCAAGGAAATCGGACAAGAAAGTCATCCAGTTTCCTTGGGAAATCGTGGGGTGCAGATTGCACCGTCACTCTGGGCAGAGTAACGGCGCAATCAGCTAAGTAATTTCCTAATTCCTTCTAGATACTTGCCAACCAAGAGCAATAGGGAAATATGGAAGCTAGAGAGAGAGGTTCAGTCCTTAATCCTGAACGTAGTGATGGAACGAAAGGAAGCGACCTCAGAGAATGACCTGCTTCAGATGATACTCGAAGGCGCTAAAAACAGCGGCGAGCTAGGACGTGGAGAGGCAACGGACCGTTTCGTCGTGGACAACTGTAAGAATGTCTACTTGGCCGGGTACGAGACGACTGCTGTCGGAGCCTCGTGGATGTTGATGTTATTGGCCTCGAATCCAGGATGGCAAGCCAAAGTACGCGAGGAGGTCATGCAACTGTTGCGCGGTGGCCAATTTCCCGATGCTGACATGATTCGGAAGATGAAAACGGTTAGTGAACACATAATTAACATGAACTATTGACGATGCATCTATGGAATGAGTTTCTTGATTGGAAAAAAAAACGAAAACCTTTAGCCAACTAATATTTTCTACTGCCACGGTTTTATTTGAAACTATGCCTTTATGCATAAGTCACTCACACAACAAAAAACACATGATCCTAGTAGTGATATAAACTTTTTCCATTGTAAACAACCATAGACTAATTAGTCCGAATCACGATATTGATTGCAGTTGACGATGGTAATCTATGAGTCGCTACGTCTCTACCCACCGGTGGCCATTGTCTGAAGAGAGGCACTTGAAGACATGAAGTTTGGGAAAATCCAAGTCCCAAAAGGTGTCATTGTCTGGACCCTCATGGTGACCCTCCACCAAGACCCCAATATCTGGGGGCCAAACGCGGATCGGTTTGACCCGGAGCGGTTCGCAAATGGAGTCGCTGGAGCATGCAAGCTCCCATACACGTACATGCCCTTTGGGGTTGGGCCTCGCACGTGTATAGGGCAGAACTTCGCGATGGCCGAGTTGAAAGTCCTCCTTGCCCTCGTAATTTCCAACTTCTCCTTCTCAATCTCACCCAAGTATATACATTCCCCAGCTCTAAGGTTGGTCACAGAGCCTGAATTCGGAGTGGATCTTCTTATAAGGAAACTCTGACCTGCAAAGAAAATGTTGCTCAACATGGACATGTACTCTTATTAGTGTTCTACTCGTCTTTTCTTGAGCTTTGATAACTATCCCCCCCCAAAAAAAAACAGTTGATTCTGTGTTGTTTTTCAATTGTAATTTGATATCCGTATATGTCGCCACCCTTCCAAGTGAATAAAATTGGACACGATCCATTTACTGTTATTTCTTACATGTATTCAAAGTAAAAGGTAGCTAATGGTTTATAGAAAGACATCAGCTAGAATAACTATAAGACAATAAGTTTCCTAGCTACGGCCTTTATACATGGAAAGATAAAATCCTCTATACAAAGAAAGATAATATGAATTTGTAAGTTTTGGAAACTCTCGCTACACTTGCCAAGAGTACGAGAATTGCTTGACTGGTCTTGATCTGATTGAGAGCAATTTTTGAAATTGCTTTGCTCTTGAGATATATTTTCTCCAACACGCCCCCTGCAAGAGAGGCGTTCCATCGCGAATGTTGATCTTGGACTGTAAATGCAAAAACCATTGTCGTGCAAGAGGCTTTGTTAGTGCATCAGGGAGTTGATCATGAGTGGACACGTAACTCACTTGTAATAGGCCTTCGTTAACCATTTCGCGAACAAAATGATAATCAATTGCAATGTGTTTCATATTAGAGTGAAAAATGGGATTAGTGCACACATACGTAACACCAAAGTTAGCGCAATAGTTGCTAGGTGTGGTCGAAGAAGATATTCCAAGTTCATGCAGGAGAGATTGAATCTATGTGAGCTCAAAAGCTGTCGCAGCAACAGCACGGTACTTAGCTTCAGTTGATGAACGAGCAACAAATTGTTGCTTTTGAGAGCACCATAATATAGGATGTTGGCCAATATAAACTATGTAGGCAGTTGTAAAATTACGATCACCTGGATTGCCTACCCAATCAGTATTAGAGAATGCATGAAGCGATAGAGAGGGACTACTTGTTGGGGCTAACAATACAACCTAGAGGGATGGTGAATAAGTTGTTTGAGAACTTATGAAAACATATGCGGAATATAACAAGTTCAACTTCAAACATTAGGTCAAACATTAGCAAAAAAAGGGCTCAAATATATGCACGTGCTACTGTTTAATAGATAGTGATAATATCAAACATGTAATGTTAATAATGAATAGGTTAGAAGATACGCAAGCAAATATATGGTGGTTTGGTTTTATCCCCAAGCCTACGTCCACTCTCAAGATTAACAGCCACAAGTTGGGCTAGATGCACTAGTTATATGCTCAACAAGTTACAATTGGTAAGCACTAAACATGTTATACGATAGATTACACTGTCAAGACTCAACTACTACACTTACTCTTATACACTTGATCTCTCGCACAATTACTCTACGACAAGACTATTTTGGAGATTTCTGAACTCTATGCACCATGCTGACCAAGATGCCACAAGATTAGATACTAGAAAAGTTTTTTTTCCCTTTTTATGTTAATTTATAGTAGTGATGATCAAAGATAATAATACCTCGTTGATTTTCAGGTGGCCGTCTGGTTTTTGTACTTGGCTCTCGGTTCCACGGTCGCTTCTTTTCTGCGTGATTGCAATTGATTCTGTCTTCACAACTGTTTTTAACATTACTTATGTCTACTTGGTCAATTCGCTTGGTTTTTCTCTTGATTGCATAAATGGGGAATCAAAAAAAGTTGTGTTCTCTTTTATGTGGTCTCAGGATCTATCCATATTGTTCAGGATTAGAACAAAATGTATTTACTGACAGTAACATAGGATGTAGCATGACACATATTGTTCTCTATGATGCTTACATAGTTTCAGGTTCTTCGGTCATGTTTTCTTCTTTGATGTTCTGCAATTAAAGGCTTAATTGTTGTATGTGTTGCAGAGGTAGCTTGTTGGATGATCATTGGAGAGAGGCAAGCGACGCGGATTCAAGGTTTGTACCTGAAAACAATACTAAGACAAGACATTGCCTACTTTGACACCGAAACAACGACCGGAGAAGTCATCAGGAGGATGTCGGGAGACACCATTCTCATTCAGGACGCAATGGGGGAAAAGGTAGAGAAAGGGTTCAAACTTGCGTTTTCTTTTCCCTTTTTTAACCGTACCAGGGAAAACATGATGGTCACGAAAGTATTGTCATATGCCCTAAATTGACTTGTAAAGTTTCATTTGCAACTCGTAGTTTGGAAAGTTTGTACAGCTCATGGCGACATTCTTAGGAGGTTTTGTAGTCACTTTTATGAGAGGTTGGGCTCTCTCCTTGGTCCTGCTCTCTTGCCTTCCTCTCATCGTGATTGCTGGAGGGGCTATTTCGTTAATCATGTCTCAAATGTCGAGTCAAGGGGAGATTGCCTATGCAGCAGCTGGAAATGTTGTGGAACAGACAGTCGGGGCAATTAGAACTGTAAGTAGTAGAGAGATTTATGAACCCGAAAAACTTATCTGCCGTTAGGTATTGCTAGGATATACTTTTTGTCCCAGCATTAATCTTCTTTCTTTTTCATCACAAGGTTGCATCCTTCACGGGCGAAAAGAGAGCGATAGAAAAGTATGACAGCAAGCTGGAAGTTGCATATAAATCTACTGTAAACCAAGGTCTTGTCTCAGGCATAGGAATTGGAGTTGTTACGTTAATTGTGTTCTGCACTTACAGATTTGCCGTGTGGTATGGATCGAAACTGATCCTAGAGAAAGGATACGATGGCGGGAAAATCATCATTATCATAAGTTCATAACGACCCTTGTGACTGGCGGATTGTAAGCGCTTCCTTTCTTACTCTTTCGTTTTTTATCAGTTCACAAATAGTCAGGAGAAATTCTCATCTTTCTGGGACGGACAATTCTTGGTCTGTAGGTCGGTGGGCCAGACATCTCCTTGCCTAAATGCATTTGCATCGGGACAAGCTGCAGCGTACAAGATGTTCGAGACCATTGAAGGAAAACCACTTATCGATTCCTATGACACCTCGGGAATGATACTGGGAGATATAAAAGGCGACATTGAGCTCAGGGATGTTCATTTTAGGTACCCCGCGAGGCCAGACGTGCAAATCTTGGCTGGAATTTCTTTGTCAGTCCTGAGCGGCAAAACGGCAGCACTAGTCGGTCAAAGTGGAAGTGGGAAACATGAATTGGATAAATGAACAGTTCTTTCGAAAATATAGCTTCATTGATTAACCAAATTCAATGGACGCAATTTTAAATTTCTTTTCGACTGGTACACAAATTGAAGATATTTTCAATTCCCATAAAAACATATTCTTTTATCAAGTAATTCGTTTGAATAAATTACCTAAATCCCAGGATTGTAGAGGGGAAGGCTATCTTGGAGATTTGGTTCTTGGAGAGCTCTAAGCTTCAAGAAAATCTCTTGTCCCTTGGCATAGTTGCTCCCGAAGCATGCCTTCGAGATCACATCCCTAGAAAAGCTCCACATGCGGCTGTCAATGTTAATTTCAGCAGCTCCTCCTTCCTTCTCAATCTTTTCACTCCATGAATTCACCAAATTAATTGAAGACTCCACCATCAAGTTTATCATACCCTACAAAGAGATTAATTACCATAAATAATATTTCAAACAGTGTCTAGATTATTTGAAATAGCAACATGAACCCTGGCCTGGTTTGGCTGAATGAAAATCTTTTCATTTCAACAGATACATAATCACTAATTGGAATGCATTATGATTGCTTATGTTTCATCTTGTCAGCCATGCGCTTAGTGCATTACGTATGTGCAAAGAGAGAGAGAGTGCGTGTGTGTTCGAATCACCTTAACTTTGTCGACATAAATCTCAGGAGCAAGAATCTTTCTCTGAAGGTTAAAATTACCTGGCCAAGCAAAGGACTCGTCACTAGGGGTGTCAATGGTTCGGTTCCGTTCGGTTCGGTTCTTCAAAAAAACCGAACCGAACCAAATCGTTAAGGATGGCGGCCGAACTGAACCAAATAGCGAACTGAACCAATTACGAACTGAACTAAAAATCCATTTCGGTTCGATTTGGTTCGGTTCGGTTTTTGGGGTTCGGTTTTCCTTTCTTTCTTTTTTCTTCCAATTCTTTTTCACTAGCTTCTCAATTGCATGCCCTCCTCAATTGCACCTATATTTGTTGACGCCGAAAGGAAGCTTGACATAATAACTCGTGTTGGCTCGATACCTTCAACTCTCATATCATAGAACTCATTGATCGCTTCCTCGTTCATCCCATTGGTTTGGTTCTTCGGTTCGGTTTTGACACCCATAGCATCAAGGAAGCTGATCAAGAACCCAAAACTTGTGGAGGAAACAGATCATGTCGATTGTATCGAGTATTGACCATAAAATGGGTCTATGCAATAATTTTTTTTTACTAATAACCATTTGGACCAACGAATTAAAAGTTGTGACATAGCTTCTAAGCATGCTACAATAATACTCAATTATCTAGAGGAAGGACTTGGAAAGCGGCAGCATGAAGAAGTTAGAGTAACAACAAAATATTTGTGCCTAAGTATGCCAGATTGGAATAGGAATACTGTAAGCCATAACATCAACTAGCTTGATATATCACTGCTAACATCTCATGTAAGCTTTTCATTGTTTTAAAGCAAGTTATGGGATTGTAATTTCTTTCGATATTATTATAAAACCACCATAGTTTATTGACCCTTATTTGAAAAAGTCATTTGCCATTTTGTTTATTTATTGTGAGCATATCTCGTCATGTAAACATCCAGATGGCTTTAATTAATCTTTTTTTTTTTATAAAATTTTTGACATCCTGAGAATTAGAATAGGGATGGTTCAATAAAAGGTGTAGATGGATAAAATGTAATGAAATTAAATGCAATACATTGCGATTAGTATTAACCTCGTTCATCATGTGTAACTTGTGACCTATTAGTTGTGGTAAAAATTAGAAATAGAAAAATATTTCAATAAGAATGGTTAAATTTATTTTTTCAATTCAATTCAATTAACCGAACCAAACCGAAATAAACCGAACCGAAAAAAAAAAAGAATGGTTATTTTTCACTAACCGAACCGAACCGAAATGTACTAATTTTTCGGTTCGATTCGATTCGATTTTCAGTTCGGTTCGGTTCTGACACCCCTACTCGTCACCTTTAGTAGGTCAGAAGGCCTTCCAAAGTCCAGCGAAGTGCACGTGCTTATCTCCCTCACTACCTCCACATCGTACAGGTACAGAATCTATAGGTTCCCCACTGAGAACATGAACACAGTACCCAAATGCCCAGATAAATAAACTTTTCGATTAACCAAAAATAAATTCCATTGCAACTGAGTCCGATATGATAAGTAGTCAATTACCATATTGTTGTCTCCAGCGATCTAGGAATGAGAAGATCTTGGAGGACCAGTTGTGCCTTATATCTTGTTGATATGGTATTTTGAGGGTGTGGTGGAATGTGCTTCTTGAAGCGTCTCTATCTCGCCGAGGTTCCGGATGAGAAAAGTACCCGGAGGACCTCAGACGCCTTGTTCCCAGAGCTTCGACCGTAGCCTCCACGGCCTTCGTATCATGACATCTAGAGTTCAAATCATGGCGCTCAAGAATGCCACCCCGAATGCTGTGAAGATGAGCTTCAATACTTGTGTTGGAATTTGTGATCCAATTTCTAGAGACTTCTAGGATAGACATTTGCTAGTCAAGTCTAGAACTATCTAGAATAGCCAAGATATTTGTGGAATATATATTTATAGAACAGTCTAGATGTATCTAAGAAAAAAATCTAAGTCACTCCTGAATAATTCTAAAAAAGTTGTACATGGAAAGCAAAAGCCTATAAATAAGCTTAATGCTCGTTCTTGTAAGGGTGTGGGGTGTACCCCTCCACCAACACCAATACCTCCTCCAACTTTTTGTATTGCCAATTTCTATCAAAAACTAAATAAACTATATTTCCTCTTCCATAGCCATGAACATATAACTATTACCTTGATCCTTGTACATTCTCTACCAACTATATCCTACACATACACACTTGCACATTACTAACCACAAACTATTATCCATATTAACACCATGCTTCCGCACATATTCAAATTTTTAACAACTTGCAGCTCTCTCTCTATTTTAAATTTAATTTAAGTCCTTAATATGCATAATCCACATTAGTCGATCATTGTGTCGTGACCTCCTGAAGGTTTTTGAGGCCTCTGGAGTAGTTTAAGGGTATGGCTTAAAAAGGTGGGCCGAATGGCCCCTTGATTTAGGCGCAGGATCCCAAGCCCATATCTCGCGCGACATCGAATTCATTTTAAAGTTTTTAACATCCTAAGTATTTCTAAGAGTCGCCACTAGTTATTTGGAGGTTGACTAGAAACTTATCGAGACATGGGAGTATTGCCTCGATTCCTACACAATCAGAGATTCTGGATTCGAGAACTTAGTTATACTAATTGTCTAACTAGTGCCATTTCGATACCTTAACTCAATTGTTTGGTCACTAAAAAATTCATGCAATTTTTACCAATTTTTTGAATCTTAAGGTATATGTCCACTAAGTATCCGTGCAATTATCGAATTCGAGTTAGTCCTAACATTAAACGGGGTCATGCTTGGCAAACAAATGATAATCAATGTATTGAAAATGCGCAATCAAACGAACACATAATAAGAATATGCAAGCAATATTTTAACATTCAGCTAATATTTACAAGTTTGATTCATTTGATCCTGCAAGCATGCATTCAAAAAGGGCAACATTTAATCAAATTAAATTGTCAATCACATGGCCAAGGCATGCGGTAGCAATCTCAAGACTCAATAGTCAAATATTGGATTTTTCAACTTTTTTTTTTTGGAAAATAATATTCATAAAAAAAACAAAATATTTTTTTAAATAAATCCGAGTCTGGTTGACCTGGTTCGACCCGAGATCCAACCCTTTTGGTCGGAATCGGACGGTTTACCTCAGATAGACCGGGTTTGACCAATTTGATCTGGTTGAACCGGATTGACCTGGTTTAAACCGGTTCAAAATTGGGGGAAATTTGTCCACGAGACTTCGATGACCAAATTGATGGTCGTCCAGCCAGTGGTGACCTCCCACAAGTCTTGAGGCCAGCTGACTGCCAGTGAACTAAAATAGGGACGGTGAGGGAGGCAGACAAAGGGGGCCGTAGCTAGCATAGCCAAATCGTGGCCACTCTGGCGTCGGCGACCTCCCCATAAGGTATGGACGAGTCACCCAGGTCCCTAGGGGGGAGGCAGATGCATTGGGTGGTCTCAATTTGGACTGGCCAGTCGCCGGCGAGCCAAAAACCGGACTCGATAAAAGGAAGGGACTTTTATCAAATAGTTGGCACGCGAGGCAAGATCGGAGACAAACTGAAATAGCAGATGGCGAGGGGGCAAATTCGAGCTCAGAGACGATTGCGCCAAGCTTTATCACCGCGGGGCCAACCTCTGTACGTAGCCAGATTCTGGCTAGCTCGCCAGAGGTCGAGCCCCGACAGCTCACCCCCAAAACAGGGGCGAACAGAGCAAACGAGGGAGGGGGACAAATCGACCGAGTAGGAGTGGCTTCAGACGTCGGCGATGGTCATCAAGGGTAGCCTAGGTTGGTCGGAGAGGCAACTCAGGTCCTTGGCTCGCCTGGGTGGTCGATCCTAGCTCCGATCTCCAACGAAGCTCTCTCCCAGCCTTCTCGATTCTCTCCTCCTTTTCTTTTCTTATTTTTGCGATTTTTTGCTCCCCAAAAATCGTCTATAGCCTCCCCCCCCTTTTTTTCTCTCTCTGGTTTTATCCCAAGCCGAAGGGGGCCTCGGTGGCCTTCTCCGGCGGCGATCTGCTGCTTCGCCCGGCAGGTACTCTATATCCGGTTCAGCACAAAGGAAAGAGGAGAGAAGGGAAGGGGCCGGGCCACGCGGAGGGAAAGGCTGGCAAGCGGGCCTGGGCCGCAGGCGTGTGTGCTGCTCACGTGGGGGAGAACAAAGGGGGAGCGGGCCTCGATGCGCGCGTGGCTGGGCCTGCTCTGATTTTTTATTTTGCAGTTTTTTAAAAAAAAATATATTTTTCTAGTACAAAATTGTCCATGTTAATTTGGCATTTTTTATACTTTCATAAGAAAATTAAATTAGAAAAATTACCAATCAAAAAAATATGTGTCAACACAACATTTTGTTGATTTCTAAAAATCGACCATTGATTTTAGTACAAGTTTAATCTTAATATATATCCCAAAACTTAAATCAAGACTAGTACAATTGTCACGTGGGTTTCTAGTTTGAAAATTTTAGAACTGTTCTATTTCTGTTCTAGAAATCAATTTTTGAGCAAAGAAACTCGTTTGATAATAACACAAAATTCTATTCATATAACATAAATTCGTTTAATAATAACTTAAAATTTCTATTTCCCTAACGGCAATTATTGTGGACGGTGGTCGATGGCAGCAGTTGGCGGCGATTGGGGGCGATGGCTGGCGGGTGGTGGCGACGACGGGTGGGGGCGGTAATGGTGTCGGTGGCGAGGATCCAGGAGAGCGAGAGGAGAGAGAGAATTTCCAATTTATGTTCCAAAAATCAAAAGTAGAAAATTTTAACTTGTGATTTCTGTTTCAAACCTATTTCTAAAATATTAATTTGTTCTAGAATTAGAAAAATGAAATTGTGTTATCAAATGAATTTATGTTCCAAACTTGTTCCAAACCTATTTCTAAAATGGAAATTCTGTTTCAGAAATTTATTCATGCACAACCTGGGTCTTACCAATATTGGGATAACTATAAATAAATTGTAAACCTATTCAATTTTAAACATTTCAATTTGGCCAATTTAATCCTAAATTTTTTGATGATGATTTGCAAATGTAGTCTTTCTGGCCAAAATCGTTAACGTGGACGCCAGTCATCCCACATACATGTAAAACCTATCAAAATGGGTCCAAAACTCATTTAATAACCCAAACATATTTAAATGGATCATAACAAACTTCACAGGCCAGCATAATGGGTGTATAAAATAAAGAGGTCAAAATAAGTGGACTATAAATGGATTCATTGTGAACCCATTTACAACCCACTTAAGACAACCTATTTAAGAGGCCTTTAAGCTTTCACTATAAGGTGGACTTAACCTATTTAAGAGACCCACAGTTAATAGGATTTTTATAAATTTTTGTTTTTTTCAAATTTTCTGAATTTTTTAATAATTTTAATAATTTTTATTTTCTTTTTCTTTTCCTTTTTGTACTTACGAAGTCAGCAAGGGTCACCGATTGACCCTCGCCCAGACGGCCTTGCCTGTTACCGGTGAGGGCTTCGTGATCTTTATAGCCGGTGAGGGCCTCATG
>BCNH02000010.1:9478080-9492035 GCA_001662345.2 Metrosideros polymorpha var. glaberrima | reverse complement strand
TAAAAAAATATTTTCATTATCGATAACTATTTGTATTTAAACATTTTCGTAGACGATGAAACTGTCTTTTATATATTCATTTTTGTAAGCGATACAAGTGATCATTTTTATAAAAAAGTATTTTTCAAGTCAATTATTTTTCGCAAAATGTATTTATATTTTCCACTGTGATTAACTTATGGGGCACGTTCTTTTTAATTTTCAAATCGAATCCATGAAGCAGGCCGGTCATCATAGCCGTGAGCAAACTAATAATCTACTCACAATTTTACATTGCATTATTTTTCCCATTTTAATTTACTCACTTTGTTTTTCTTTTTCTTATATCGTCCCCATGAAATAATTGAAGAAAATTCAGGTCTCGCATCCTCAAACAAAAAGCCAAGACGCCAATTATAATCACAAATCTCTCTCTCTCTCTCCATTATAAATTAAAGATCAAAAGCCGTACAAACTCAGCGCCCACTAAACTCACCCTCTAGAGAGAGATGCAGCTGCAAGTATGGAAACTCATCTTCACAGCATTCACGGTCGCGTTCCTGAGCGCCATGATTTGGACTCTGGACAACCTGATATGGAGGCCGCAGAGGCTACGGTCGAAGCTCCGAGAGCAAGGCATCCGAGGCCCTCCGGGTTCCTTTCTCATCGGGAACCTCCGCGAGATAATGAAGCTTCAATCACTTTCCACCACGCCCTCAAAACCACCATCACACGAAGATCAGCAAGCCATAACGCACAACTGCTCCTCCAAGCTCTCTCCATTCCTAGATTGCTGGAGACAACAATATGGTAATTAACTAATTAAACCATATCGCACTCAGTTGTAGTGAGATTTATTTTGGGTTGACCATAAAGTTAATTTTTTTTTTTGGGGGGGTCATCTAGGGGCTGTGTTCATGTTCTCGATAGGGAACATACAAATGCTGTACTTGAATGATGTGGAGGCAGTAAGGGAGATAAGCAGGTGCACATCGTTGGACTTTGGAAAGCCTTTTTTCCAGCAGAAGTTCATGGGTCCTATGCTTGGCCAAGGCATCGGGAACTCCAATGGTGCCAAATGGGTTCATCAGAGAAAGATTCTTGCTCCTGAGTTCTACGTCGACAAAGTTAAGGTGATCTTAAACACACACGCACTCTCTCTACTTGCACGTAGACCCGAATTTATTCCTTGAGAGAGAGAATGTACGTCTGACGTGATGTCACATAAGCAATTATAATACTTTTCAGGAAAATATTATAATTATGAATCTTATGAAATGAAAAAATTGAAATTGAAGTTTAAAGGATTTTAATTTGGTGTATTTTGCTATGTCAAAGCGGGACACGTCCCTCTCAATTTCTTGAACGAAAACGGCCAAGGGTTCAAGATGCTACTTTATAAAACCTAGACACTCTTTGAATGATTATTTATTGCAACTGATCTCTTTGTAGGGCATGATAAACTTGATGGTGGAGTCCTCAATAATTTTGGTGAATTCATGGAGTGAAAAGATTGAGAAGGAAGGAGGAGTTGCTGAAATCAACATTGACAGCCACCTGAGGAGCTTTTCTGGGGATGTGATCTCGAAGGCATGCTTTGGGAGCAACTATGCCGAGGGACAAGAGATTTTCTTGAAGATTAGAGCTCTCGAAGAAGCAATCTCTAAGACAATATTCACCTCTGCAATCCCTGGATTTAGGTAAATTATTCAAATGAGTTACTGGATAAACGAGTCATTTTATTAGACATGATTTAATTTGCGTGCCAGTTGAAAGGAAATTTAAAATTGCGCCTGTTGAATTTTGGTTAAATAAATGAAGATATATTTTCAAGAGGAATATCCATTCATCCAATCCGTCCAGGAGTGAACTGGCCGCTACCTCTTATGGGACAAGTTGCAATTAACTATTATGAATTAAAAATTGCATATTTGTAAATTAAGACAACATTAACGCACTAGAGTGAATTTGTACTTTTGACTTTTTCTCAATTTTAGGGAAGTGACCCTTTGACTTTTGTATATGAAAATATGACATGTAGAATCATGAGTAAGTTCGGTTTCTTTTAGAAGACCCCTCTTTTACTATCAAGATATCCCTTCCTTTCCTCTTAATGATATTTTCACAATTTGTCCAAGGTCAGATAATATCTTTTATCGTCAAATTTTAGAGGAAAAATCATAAGTAGTAGGAATAGTTGGTAACGTGGATAAGTCTATTTTTTATCTTTCTAATCTTACGAACCCATACATCGCATAACAAGGGAAACCCTTCCAGATACTTGCCAACCAAGTCCAACAGGGAAATATGGAAGCTGGAGAGAGAGGTTCAGTCCTTAATCTTGAAGGTAGTGAAGGAACGGAAGAAAGCAACCTCAGAGAAGGACCTGCTTCAGATGATACTTGAAGGTGCTAAGAACAGTGGCGAGTTGGGACGCGGCAATGCGACGGACCATTTCGTCGTGGACAATTGCAAGAACATCTACTTCGCTGGGTACGAGACGACCGCGGTCACTGCTGCCTGGACATTGATGCTGTTGGGCTCGAATCCGGGATGGCAATCCAAAGTACGCGAGGAGGTCATGCAAGTGTTGCGTGGTGGCCAACTTCCCAATGCTGACACGATTCGGAGGATGAAAAGGGTGAACACATACATAACATGAATTATTTTCAATGCATATACAGAATGAGTTTCTTGATTGGAAAATAATAGAAAAAAAAAAACACGGTTTAATTTGAAAATTTTCTCTTATGATGTTAGAAAGTTCAACCCAAAAACTTAAGCTAATAGGTGGAGGAAGATCACGTGAATATAAAGAGCATTTATGATTCATTGTCGAGCGATGTGAGACAATACTTTTACACCCACTCTCACATGCAATTCACAAGGGACAATACTTCCACTCCCATTCTCACGTGCAAATGCATGGAATTTGACTAATGGGATAACACTAATTCTGATACCATGTTAAAAAGTCCAACCCAAAAGCTTAAGTTAATAGGTGGAGGGAGACCACATAAATATAAATAGCATTTTATGACCCATTGTCGAGCGATGTGAGACAATACTTTTATACGAACTCTCATGTGCAATTCATGTGCAATTCATGAGGGACAATACTTCAACACCCACTCTCATGTGTAAACGCATGGAATTTGACTAATGGGATAACACCAGTTCTCATAGCATGTTAGAAAGTCCAACCCAAAAGTTTAAGCTAATAGATAGAGGGAGACCACATAAATATAAATAGCATTTATGACTCATTATTGAGCAATGTGAGACAATACTTTTAGATATGCATTTACTTATGATTAAATTCTTCATTGCTTATGGATTCACAGTTAAGTATCTGCAACAAGAACTTGTATTTTCTTTAGCGATCCACTCGCATGTTTTGACAACGGTTCCAAGTGAGTTGAGTCTTGAACCACCTATTTTATACAAGTTCACATGTATCTTTTAAATATAGTCAGAGCTACAATGTAAAGAAATTATCCACGATATTTATATACTTCATGCACACAACCAAAAACGCGCATGGTCTTAATATAGAATTAAAATTTTTCCATTATCAACAACCATAGACTAATTAGTTCACATTCACGATATTGATTGCAGTTAACGATGGTAATCAACGAGTCACTCCGTCTCTACTCACCGGTGGCCATTGTCACAAGAGAGGCACTTGAAGACTTGAAGTTTGGTAACATCTTAGTCCCAAAAGGGATCAACGTTTGGACCCACGTGGTAACCCTCCACCAAGACCCCGAGATCTGGGGGCCCGACGCTGATCGGTTCAATCCAGAGCGGTTCGCCAATGGAGTCATCGAAGCTTGCTAGCTCCCATACACGTATATGCCCTTCGGGGTCGGGTCTCACTCGTGTCTAGGGCAGAACTTCGCGATGGCTGAGCTGAAAGTCCTCCTTGCCCTCATAATTTCCAACTTCTCCTTCTCAATCTCGCCCAAGTATAGACAGTCCCCAGCTCTAAGGTTGGTCATTAAGCCTGAATTTGGAGTGGATCTTCTTGTAAGGAGACTCTGACCTTCAAAGGAAAATCTTGTTTCACATTTCAAATATAGAAAATGTGAAAGCGTAGTGTGTCGCATTTTATTTGCTCTAAGTAACAAGAGGATTCCTATTAGTAACTCTTATTAGTGTTCCACTTGTCTTTTCTTGAGCTATGATTACTTCTTTTTTTCCCCAAAATAGTCGATTTCGTGATCCTGTATTCCTATTGTGGTTTGACATTAGTATAAATTCCGCACACCTTTTTCTTCAATGACATTTCTTGGGGTACTTATAGTTAAATTGTCATTTTATTAAAATTTACATGTGAAGATGTTAGCCTATTAAGATAAAGAAGTCCCTCATCAAGAATGTAGTGTAATGAGAGCAGTTAATGTATCGTAATTGACTTGTAATACATTTATTTAAGCTTTTGGAATCTAATACAAGTAACGTCCAGGAAAAGAAATTTTATACAAGTGGCAGTGATGTTCATCTGCAAGCTATCATGAAAATTGGGAAATGTAAAATCTTTTTTCCAATTTTTCACTCTCTTGCGCAAATATTAGATGGGCACATGTAGAGTGATAATTTGGTGAGTATTTGTTGTGCATTTAGCCTATCAAAATTGGAAAAAGGAAGGAAAAAAAAAAAAAAAGAGCTCCATATTTCACTTAATAGGCATTTGACAAAATTTAGAGACTCAACAGGTAAAAAAAAAAAACATAGTCTTTGATGTGCTTCATAAGTTGTCTCGTGTGTATAATTAGAAGTTATGGTTTGCTGGATCCATATCTCGCCGAAGCGTGATCGCCGGTTGACATAGATTGGTTCTCTTTTACTAATTGCAAGTAAAATTATGATTTATCTACGAATCATGAGCAGATCGAATGCAATCTTGATTTTTATTCTAGAAAAAAAAAATGGGCTTTAGGTTTTATTGGATTGAAAATTCACTTAAGAAAAATGGGCCAAATGACTCGTCAAGGTCCAACGGACTCTTATGAGTCTTTTAAAAAATGAGCCCATATCCCATGAAGTCCAATATAATTTTTTATCCTTTTATTTATTAATCTGTTCTTTTAGGAACACTTACGATATGGGCTTTGCGAAATTGATCCACTTGGGCAAATTCAAAGACAAAGTCACAGATCCATAAACGAAAGGAAAACAATTAAGGTGCTGAAAATAAACATCACGAACAAATAGGTTCGTGGCCACGTAACAAGGCATAGACAGGCCTATAGACTTGAGGTTTGACTCCTACAGGTGGGATATACTAGGGGCTTACTGCTCCCATCTCAACGGAAAAATGAGGTCATGTGAGATGAGCGAGGCTGAGTTGGCTCACTACAACCTGCGACTCATAGGATAGCTTCGGCCTTCCCAACACCATCTTAGTCGGTTTCCTAAAGTGCAACTAGGGGTTTTGGATCGCAAGATGTGTGTACAGAGGTGTAGTGCTAAAGCAAGTACAATATGCATAATAGGTGATATTAATGCATACACCGCTTCTAATTACTCAAAATCAAACCATACATCATACATTCTTAACGCCTTCCTGCAAAACAAAGGTTAACATAAATGCCATTAAAAGTCTCACCTGCAACACCATGTATCACTGTCATTAGTGGCGTACCTAGAATTCAACCGATGTTGATTGGAGATCACACAAAAACATTTTTAAAAAAAGAAGAAGATGATGATGAATTCAGGCCTAAATCCTCTATTGATTTTAGCCAGTCTCTATCAGAGTCGTCAAACTGTTGCAACCCTCTCAAAGGGAAATGAGATTTCCCAAGGGGTTTTGACGAATTGTCAAGCGAGCATGAACGATTTCTTGTGCTTGGTCGAGTTCTTCCAAATCCTACCATTCATCTATTTTATTACCTAGATCCTCTAACATATTGAACATGGTGATCATGCATGGTACTCAGATAGTAAACATGAACGAGCAAGCAATAATTAAGATCAAATAATATCCAAGCAAATATGGTACAAAGAGCCTCGGGACAGGACCCGTGAGCGGTGAATGGAAAGGTCTATACGAACTTTCTGAACTAGACTAATACATAAAAGGAAATATAAATGTACAAATGTAGTATGATATGCAAAATAATATCCTAAATATAGTTTGTCCCTAACATGAACCATTAAACACGGAAAGAGAATTTAACAAAATGCATCTCTAAGATGCAAAACGCCATTCTAAGAGAATAATTTTTTTTTCTAAATGCACCCTTGAATATATCTTGGTGATTTTTTTTTAATGGAGATGCGACCTAAATTAATAAACGCCCAGCATGCAATTTTTGTTTTTATTTTATAACATGAGATTTGCGGAAATAAAACTTGAGCATGACATGAAAAATTATGCAATTTCAAGTATAAGGTGTATAATTAAGAGGCATTAACTAATGAACGTGTGAAGTGAACTAAATCAAACATGAGAGATGGGCGATTGAACGCATGGACACTTATTCAACAAAGTGAGATGTTGGGCACTCAACAACACATAAACAAAACATGCCCTAATCAATGTGCACTGATATCTAGCAACATAATCAATTAGGCTTAATCAGGTTTTTTAAGCACTGAATCCAATCAGCCCAAGAGGCCCTGCCAATCCCAACAAAGACGTACCTGACTAACTTCATGAACGAGATGGGTAAACTACACAGTGCCAGAAACTTGCCAATTCGTTACCGAGATCAGAAGCGACGAAGGCAGGCACGTCCTGGTGCACGTTTCAATTCCTGGAGTTGCTTGGAGTCCCATCCCCAGCTTCGCCCGCGCTTTTCCTTCGTTTTGCAGGATGACCTTCGCCATTGTCAGACGAAATAAGAATCGAAGTCACCTGCAGCGCGAAGGACAGACAGATTATGTGTTGCCGAGACTGGTGTGATGATCGCGAATGTGCACTCAGCTGTCATCTTTCTCTCTTTCCCTCGCTGAGTCCTCGCCTTTGAGCGAACGGATTCGCGAGCCCCTCTGTATGTGCAAAGAGTATGCTGCGTTCTGTTCTTTTTGGTGGCCGAGAGTTCTCAAGCTCTCGCACCCTTGTGTCATGGGTCGATCGATCTAGCGTTCCCTTCACCCGTGCGGCCTTAGGAAATTGCTTCCCAAGTCAGCCTTTCCCACACTCACTCGCTCACAAAGATCTTAGAGAGAGAAACTCTAAAGAGAGAAGCTCTGGATTGTATTGCTTGTAAGGAATGAGATACAAATGAGAGGGGAGGAATCCCCCTTATATACAAGTTCGGGTTCAGCCGTATCCGTAGATCTCTTCTTGATCTAACGGTGGAGATTGGATCTCCCCAACTACTATCCACCCGTAATAACTACGGAGGGTAAAGACTACATCCTCCCAACTACCGTCTACCCGCATTGATTACAGAAGACTCTAGAATATGGCATAATTACAAGATTGCCCTCCCTCGGGAATGTTCTAGAGAATTCTGGAGAGGGTCGCCCGTCCCTCTTGGTCGATACACGGTCCGTCGAGCGTATGGAACCACAGGACCGTGTCACTTGCCTCTCTGATGTTTTTTGTGTGTGCCCACCCCATGCCTCTATGTTTGCACCCATGCCTTCCACACTTTTTTGTAATTTTTTGTTATTATTATTATTATTTATTTAAGGAAAACAGATTCCAGGGAAACTAATCTCATTTTAGAAACTGTATTAAATCCCTAAGTAATCTAAAATGCAAGAACTCGACCTTTTATAAATGAAATATTTTTTGGTACGAAAACAAATTCCCATTTTTTTGAAATTATGTAAAAACGATCTTCGGGGAAAAACTTAGGTGTCAATAAAAATGATTTTCCTTAATCTATCATATGTCAATTTCTTGCACACATGCAACATCTATGCACATTTTCTAATCATAAGTGGAATGATAAGTGTATAATTCGGGTGGTTATGCGTAGAAATAAAAATGGGTATACTGAATGATGGGACAAGTTAGTCATGTTTTAAGTGTTATGAAATGACATTATAAAGTAAAAAAAAAATGAATCTTAGATCATATTTTGACGGACTGAAATAAAAATCTATATTTACCATACTAAGAATATCATTTATCTTACTTTTAACTTTTCAAAATTACCTTTCCCAGGCAGAGGTAGCATTTTTGGCTTCTTCTCTCGAAGATCCAAATAATATAACGGATTTTCATTAATTATGCATAGGCCTATATTTCCAGTCAATAATCCTTCTGATTGGCAAGTTGTAAGTTGTGGACATCAGCTATATGCAAAATTAATTAAATATTTTAGGAAAATCTCATATGATGTTTTAAGGATGACAAAATAATCAAAGGCTACTAATGTATTTAATGATTGAGTTAACCAAGTGAAAAATTGTATATGCAGATAGTTTAGCCGACTATACTTTTGACATCGAGCCTTCTGGACTTTTCAAGCCCCGATCCCTCGTCGGGTTTAAAGCCAATGCTTATGAGGGATATGTGTCGGGTTAAAAGCCAATGCTTATGAGGGATATGTGTCGCGCTTAATGTAATTCGCGCTTTCACCCCGATCAACGTCCCCAAAAAGCGACAAAGGTACATTCATGTTTCATTTACCTATCTCGTTAACGACGTGGCTCAAATTTATGATCTCATGAAAGACAGAGAACCACTTTCTCACCTTTGGTGAGTCCCGTCAAGAGATGGAAATCAAGAAATGGCGAAGAAAATGATAATCAAGAAGACCAGCCTCGTGGCCGATTACGCAGCAACACCAAATGACGGTAGAACCAAACTAAGCGGAGACATAAAGCACGCAGAGAGTCGGGCTTTGGAACACGAATAATACAACCGCGGAAGAGAGAGAGAGAGAGAGAGAGGAACAAAAGAAACCAGGTTGCTCTTCTTCTTCATGGACAGAGATCTTACGCTTCAAAAATTGACAATCACATGGCAACATAGAATTTGATCTTTCAGCCACATTTATTGGAGCACAACTGCTCGTTAAGGTTGCTACATTCACAGACCATGAAACAACAGAAAAAAATAATCGTCGGAAATTTCCATTGAACAAACGGAAAATGATCTACAGAAAGAAGCTAGTAATCTTCTCCACCTATGGTTGCATCAAGTGACCTGAGGAAAAACTATTTGAACAAATGAAAAATACCCTAATGTGAGAAGGCAGCTGTTACTACACAAGATAACTCATCTAACAAAACCGGATTGTCTTTGGAAGAGTCTTACTTGAATTCTACAGGCATGCTATCTAATAGCTTTGACCGGCTAATGACTCCAGTATGTCGTAGTGACCATACCCATGAAACAGGACGTTAATAGGACTCTCTTCATCCTTCCTATACTCTTCACCGTACTTTGCAATGTTGACCAGACTGCCAGAGCTTCTATCCACCATGAAGACCGAGATCGGTGTCCTGAGACAATGATGCGAATGTGTAAATCCAGACACAAACATGAGTACACATAAATCCGGCCCAAAAAAATTAATATATACACAACAACAAATTATATACCATCATTAAGTGAAACAAATATTCAAAAACAAAGCCCAAGCTTAAAATCCAACCTCAATAGTGAGAGAATTAAGGCACTACTATATCAAAGGGATGCAAGAGTAATGAATAGTGTCACATCAGCTGGAACAGAGATGATCCTTCAGTTTGTCAGAGTTACTATGACAGAGATCCTCTAATAATTGTATCATGACAGTCTTAAAGTATGCTAAGTAGTGAAATTAAGAGTGCGTTTGTTTCACTAAAAACTTCGTGATAAAGGAAAATGCTGTCCATGAAAATCATTTTCAAGGTAAATATTTAGTTTTCATTTATTTGGTGCTTTAGGGAAAATGATTTCATTTTTGCCAAAAGAGGAAGTCGGTTTCCCCCTATCTAAACTTATTCCTTTTAGTCAATGAAAAACATTTTCCATAAATTGATTAGTTTTCCGTCTTCCAAACAACAGAAAGTCAGAAAATAATTTTCAGCAAACAATTTTCCTTCAAACAAACAGACCCTAAAGAAAAAATGGCTTGCTACACGAAATATCAAATCAATAAGCCAAATGGCCAAAGAACTTACTTCAGGACATGAGAAGCCATCAGCAACTCTGGCTCTCCACCCCATACATACGGTTGTTGGATTCTCTCGATATATGCATCGAAATCTCCTTCAATGGCCCTGAACATATAAAATGAAAACCATATCATGCCTTAATTCATCAGCTAACCATTGGTTATGCCCCATCTAATGAAAACTTACCACTCTGTTTCTTCCCGCCTCTTTAAGAGCTCATCTACAACCTGCATGGCAGATGGATCATACTATCATGAGATGCCCTTGCTTATGAAACATAGAAAGATAATTCTGGTAGAAAAATTTATATTCAGCAAAAAACTATAGAATGCCAATTTTACTTGAGCTCTCAATTCATCAGCGAGTTCTCTCTGACGATTGTCATCTGGCGCTGCTTCTCCCTTTCTCAAGCAAGCGCAATGAGCTATTGCTCTAAATAGGCATCGACCGTCCGCCAGCACCCCTGTCTCATTCCTTCGAAATTAGATACAGATCGAACTGAATTTACAAGTCACTATAGTCTGGCAATTTGGAAGCACAACGAGTTCATGTGGATAAAGGTGGACAGAAAGAGCTGCGCTGCTTGAAAATTGGAATGAACAATCTATCTATTCATCCATTAACAACCTAGGATGCAATTCCAAATGTAAGCATATACAAACATGTATCAGAAGAAAAGAAGTTCTACATTTTCCTAGTATTTTCTACTTGTCATCGAGCTCAGAATGCGACAAAGATTCGCCTAAAACATTAACTCTCGCTTGATTAGCCACCCAAGAAATTGTTACATCACCTAGCAAACAACTATAATGTTGTACAATTCAGTTCCAACCTAAAATACACAAATGAAAGTTTAGTCGGCCACTAAAACAACGAGTCGATGCAAAGCTGTAGAACACTAGAATCTCAAATAAAATCGTACACATCAGCCACCAACCCAACATAACGAACGTCATCAATTACAGAGAATTCAATTTCAGCAGAAGCACAAAATTAAAACTTTAAAACCCAAAAGATACACTTCGACGCGACAATGTATCGATTTTTTAATCTAACAATAGAGTAATCGAGTCACTGTTCCATTGCAGAGCTACCATAACACACAAGTCTCGCAAGTAGCCTATGGATACACCAGCAAGAAGCAAAGGCATATACGCAAACAGAGGACACGCATCGCGCAAGTGCAATCACTCATCTCCACGCGCGCGCGATTTATCCAGAGACAACCTGTCACTCTGTAATCAGGAGAGTTCCGCTTAGCCTTGTCCGAGGAATCACAATCCTCGGCCGTCTCCTCCGGAACGATCTCCTCGCGATTCAACTCGGCCGCGTCAACCGGCGCGAGGCAAGCGCAGACGCCGAACAGGAGCCAGGCGGAGTCCGGCCTGTGCAGCCACCGCGCCGGCCTCGCGTCCCAGGCCACGTTCCACGACCCCTCGCCCCGGAACACCGGCCGCCGGGGGTCCATCCTCCTGCGGGAGTCCCCGTCCCCGGACGGGAGGATCGCGTGCCATATCGAGGGGACTCCGCCGGGGTGGGCGCAGGAGGAGGAGCCGCCGCTCCCGAGGCGGCAGGAGCTCGAGTGGTGGCGCCGTCGGTCGGGGGAGTCGGCGGCGAGCTGGAGCCGGACGGCGGAGCCCCAGGCCAACCGGCTGCAGTGGTGAGCCGCGGAGGCGTGGAAGAAGCAGGAGGCGACGATCCAAGGCTTGGGGCGCGCGCACAGTACCCCGAGCATCAGAGTGTGCGTAAAGCGTATCTACAGGAGCAGCAGCAGCAGCAGCGACAGAGCTCAATCCTGAGCTTCCATGGCGGACGTATGAGATTTAATCAAGCATCGAATGGCGGAGGAAGAGAGAGAGAGAGAGGAGAGAATATCCATGAATGAATGTGCAAATGGCGAAAAAGATTATATATGTTTGAAAAAATTGCGTTTGGGCAGGTGAATTCTTCTATATATTGTAGATTTTTTTGGTTTTTTCTCGTGAGTTATTAAGATTTTTATTTCTTTTTTCTTTTTTTTGGTGGTGTTTGGTGACGGCGTAGCAATTTAGGGAAGAGGAAGTTGGTGTGAGTGAGGCCCACCAGCTGTGCCTGTGCGTACTCGTGGGCCCCACGGCGTACGCTAGCGAGTGAATCGAGAATGGCATCTGCTGTGAAAAGATTCGAGATTGTTCCCACCCCTTCTTTAAACAAAAAAATAAAAAGACATTTCAAAAAAATAAAAACCGTTTCTCTTCCGAATATGAAAAGAAAAAGGGGAAAATATTTTCGAGTCTAATTTCTGTTTCGAACGGACTTTTCCGTTGGAGCATGTGGAATGGAGATTGATTTCACGAGGCAAATTCTATGATCCGGTCCGACCATTCATATCAAACTGTAGGACGAAAAAGACAGAGATATCGACAGATTTCAATAAGTTATAGACATTTAGGGAAAATTACTTAATCGTGAGATTGTCGATGTTGTTACTGATCAAGAAGAATTGCAACATATGGGAATAATTCTTGTTGAGGGGGCTTTTTCAAGTTTATTGAGCATGGACAGAATGTTTCAATTCTAGATGTAAGGTACTAAGAATACGACAAGAGAGTTTATGATGAATGCCCTTTGACTACGGCTCTTTATAAGAAAGTTGCAATTATTAGGGTTATTTAGCCTTACAATACTTGAAGGTAAATTACTATAAGCAAAAAAATGTTTATTAACTTGTCATTTTTACGAGGATTTTTAAGGAAATTGTGATTTATTGTGGATAGTAGCATAGCTACCTAAACTAGGATAAAATTACCACGTTATAAAATAAATTCTATGTCCAAACAACCTTCCTTATCTTCCATTCATTTAAATCTATTTCCTTATATAACTCGAGTAACTTTTTCCATTTCCTCTATCGTCCTCTTTTCCACATTTTGCACACAAATTGGGGTTCTGCTTTTCCGGACTATCGCCATATCAATCCGGAGAAGTTTGAATCGAAACGATTTTATTTTCCTTTCTAGACGAAAATGATCAATTAAAACACGACTTTTTGTTTTTTAGTGATTTATTGGTAACTGTATCTTCTAATATGCATTACCTATTATATTCGAGAGTTCTTTCTAACTCTTCATTTACTTCATAAAAAATGAATGATCTTGAAAATATTTTCCTAAAATCGACCGCTTATGTTGCATATAAAAATGAATGAATGAAAAGTATTTTAATTGTCCATGAAAATGTTTAGACATAAATTGTTATCGATAATAAAAAAAAATTTCGATGACTAATTATTTTGAGCAATACGAGTGATAATTTTTAGAAAAATAATTTCTAAACCATTCATTTTTTGCGAAATAGACGGAGTTTGAGTCTTTATCCAATTAATAGTTAAGTGATTCTTTACAATTTTAGGGGACTTCCTTATTTCGCGAACAATTTTTTGTACAAATCAAACCCAATCTGATTCAACATTCCAAATCATTCGGATACTAAGAAAAGAGTTTCCTCAAATGAGCATAATAATGAAATTCTCTTCTCGCCTCATAATTCTAACACGTCATAAATATCTCGAAATAGTAAGGAATAGAAGGATTAATAAGTTAAGGCTATGTTTTTTTACCAAAAAATGAATGATTTAAAAAATATTTTCTTAAAAATGATCGCTTATATAACTTACAAAAAATAAATAAATAAATTTCATCGTTCAAGAAAAATATTATTGACAATAACGAAAATATTTTCAAAGAATTAATTATTTCAAATGACACAAGCGATCATTTTTATAAAAATATTTTTTAAAATGGTTATTTTTTGCAAAATAAACAGAACCTTAAGAAGGAACATCGCTATTGAGGTTGGCATTGAGAAATATCTTTTAAAAATTAGGACACGCACAGTCATCGTCATTGCTAATAAAATAAATG
>BCNH02000010.1:9389131-9466676 GCA_001662345.2 Metrosideros polymorpha var. glaberrima | reverse complement strand
CTTCGTTTATATCATTACCTTTCTTTTGTCAATATCAAATTAAATCAAGTCAAGCTTTAATTCAACCTGAAATTTGTACCAAATGAATCGCGCTATTCGCTAACTGCTCTAGTGCTCATGGGATTAGCTTAACGTGATAGACCCAACTTATTTAAAGAAAAAAAAAATACAAAAATCATTTATCTCATGTTTATACCAAGAAGAGGGGAAAAAACAACATATGGGCCGGCTTGCACAAAACAACTTTCTCGTAAGCCCATGCCTGTCCAAATGAATCCACTTAACATCAACCAATTCAAATGTTGTTTCCATAACCATCCTAGTCAATTTTGTTATAAAGGGGCAAGAACAATTCTTCGTAGCTACGCGGTTTAATCCTCATTGCCATCATGATGCTTACAAAATCAGTCGTGCAAGTTACCAGTTCTATTATTCAGAAAATCGTGTGAAAATAAAATTAATAAAATACTCAATTACAAGAAACATTTTTCCTGCCCTGTCGGCTCTGACTGAAATTTGGTAATAAAAGTCTCGAGAACTTTCTTTCAGAGGGACACAAATTTGATGTAGCTTTTCACAAAGGAAACGTTGCCCTTGACTTGGGTCAAGCAAAATCACTTTGCCAAAATAAAATAGAAAGCAAAAAAAAGAAAAATTGGAAGCAACCAAAACACACGGCCAGAGGAAAAAGTCGCCTTGGAATTGCCGAAAGGAAATTTCTTCCTTCTAGAAAATGAAACCTTAATTGGCGGAGACTCCAACGTTGACGATTCGTGGGATCCACTCCTATTATGATGGCTGCCTTGGAGAAATGTCTCCTCTGATTGCATATGACGTCGGCATACATCTCTATCGAGTCGCCGCCTTTTTATTATAACGATGTGATAGATATGATCAATCATTACCGTCGCTTTTTAGCTTTTACCTTTAACTTCAAAAGAGATGTCGCTAAAAAAGGAAACTATCCATCACATTTTGTCATGTCTATCCTCAATCGAAATTGGGTATTTTTTGGAGATGTAAATGAATTTGACCCTCATCATCCCTTGCATATACGTGCCTTGAAGCAAATGGTCTATTAGTAAGGAGGTCACAAAGAGGATTTGAGAGAAGTAAGATAATGAACTTTTACCCCAAAATTGATAGTCAACATCAACTTGAAAGTATTTGATAAGACATTTCTATTTTCGTTTATTGTTTGTTTTTCACCTAGATAAGACATATCTATCGCCAAACTCACTTGTCGTATAAGAATTTTATGATTGATATATATATCAATCAATCTCCCTCTCCCTTCCTTTGGAAAAAAATGCCTAAGAATGGACAAAGGCTACGACTAGACCCATCAAATGGGTGGGTCGAATCGGATTTGAATTGAGTCGAAAATAGCCTAACCCAAATTGACCCATTTAACTCGTTTTGATCAATTTTCATAAAGTACAAATCTAGTGACTCATACCCGACCCGACTAATATTGCTAAAATACTTTTATATTTAACCAAATTTAGAAAAATCTACACCCAAATTGAGGTGAGAGCACATAGTAAGCAAGCAATAGATCGAATGAGGGTGAGAGAAAGTCATAGAAAAGGGTTGGGTCTAAGTAAATTATGAACTCATTTGAAGCCCATATTATTTTGAGCTTTACCATTCTAAACACATTTACGACCTATTTACCGATATAACTAATTCATATAATAACCTAGCTAATCAAACATGGGTTAAGAAATAGGTTTATGACCCATTTTGATAGGTCTAGTTACGACAAGATGGGAGATTGCTATTCTTCGTGCCTTGTGTGAGGCAAAGTAGAGCACCTCTATCCCCACTCGACGAGGAAAGGCGGTGCATTGCTCCACATTGAACAATCTACCAGTCTCTTAAAGATATACAAATTACATAATTTAATCAAAAGCTTTCTCCATCACGTTAAGGCACAATCCCATTGTCACTAGTGTCCTCTCCTCCACCTCTCGACATCATTTCGAGCCCCATGCACGATATCATCGAAGGCACATGAGCGTGAGGTGGATCTCATGCTTAGAGCTCACCGTATGTTACTATCCCAAAATCTAGTACATGCAGCTTTGGGTTGGGGGATGTTAGGAATTAGTGCACAATCACAACGAAATAGAAAGTGAAAATCGAGAGAGAGAGAAAGAGAGAGAGAGAGAGAGAGAGGATTTTTATCCCGATTTATTCTTAGACTAGGGCTACATTCAGCAGATGATTCCACTATAATTAGCATATTGCACCTCTCGATTACATCGTTCAATTACAAAAAAAAAGAAATTATATATAAGCAGTAACTGTTTATGAATCCGCTCATCGGGCAACGGAATTCCTGTGCTTTTATGTCAATGGGAAGTATAAACCACGTCCCAATAAAAGGAGAGGGAGGAGGAATAAGTGGATGAGGCTGGGACTAACTAGTGCCGATCGTGGTGAATAAGTGGACAGACGGGGTCGGTTGGGCATGAGAACGTAATTTGATAGAAGATAGAGATAATCATGAGAAGATTTGAAACGACATACGCACCCCTTTTAACTAGTGCCTCTCTATAAATTGTCTTTTTATTAATCCCCGACCTGGGTATAGGACGTTGGGGAATTTTCGGCTTAGGAACTTAAAGGTTACCTATTTAAACAGCATCAATTGTATGAAAACTGCTTTAGATTAGGATCACCGGTACATGTCAAACACCTGGACTTAATCGGCTCATGAGGCACAGGGTGTTCCATTTGGCCTCCAAGTAGCGGAGTCTGTGCGCCCGTGCATATGATGACGATACTTGATTTTTCATTTTGGTTGGAATGGGATGAGAGTCAACAGAGGAAGACTGCTTCGTAGCCACACGGTCTAATCATCATTCCCGCAAAAGTATTTTTGGGAAAATCAATTGTGTGATATATTGGTTCTATTACTCAGAAATTTCTACACACAAATTTAACAGAATACGCAATTACTAGAAACATTTTTCAAACCACGTTGGCTTTGACTGAAATTAAATATGTAGTCTCGAAACCTTTTTCAGGAGGGTGACAAATTATTCTTGCGGCTTCAAAATTTTTTGGAAAAATTATCTAAAAAGTCATAAACATAATACACTTTTTTCAATTCGATTCTAAACATTTTCACGTTTTATCAATTAAATCCATTTGGTCAATTTTAGCCGGAAATCACTGATATGGACATCGACCGTCTTACATGGCACGGTCAGTATTGACGTGAATATTTTTTAATAATATATTAATTTTTTAATCTATTTTTTTAATATCTTTTCTTCTCTTTTCCTTCTTTACTTTTTTAATTTTATTTTATCCTTTTCCTTTCGCCTCAAGCAAGGAAAGCTTGGGCCTAGGCTGGCGAGGGTCGCCCTCGCTTGGCCTAAAGAGGACAGCCCTTTGCCAGATCGGGCAAGGGAGGCCCTTTCCAAGGGTCGGCGCAAGCGGCCCTTGCTAGAGTTCGACAAGGGAAACCCTCGCCTAAGACTGGTGACCTCCTTCGACCGCCCATAGCTAGGCCTCGTCGATGTCCAGCGAAGATCGTTGGCCTCAAGTGAGGGATACCTGGGCCTAGGCTGGCGAGGGTCACCCTCGCTTGGCCTAGAGAGGACATCCCTTTGCCAGAATGAGCGAGGGAGGCCCTTTCCAGGTGTCGGCACAATTGGCCCTCGCTCAAGATTAGCAAGGGCAACCCTCGCCTAAGGCTGGCGACCTCCTCCATCCATCCATAGCCGGGCCTCGTCGATGGTGAGTAGAGGTCACTGGCCTCAAGCGAGGGATGCCTGGGCCTGGGCTAATGAGGGTCGCCCTCACTTGGCCTGGAAAGGACAGCCCTTCGCCAAATTGGGCGAGGGAGGCCTTTCCCAAGGGTCAACGCAGGCAATCCTCGCTCGAGTTCGGCAAGGGTGGCCCTTGCTTGAGGCTAGCGACCTCCTCCAACCATTGACGAGGCCTTGCGATAGCCTGCGAAAGAAAAAAGGGCAAAAGAACAAAAGAAAAGAAAAGAAAAGTAAAAAGTAAGGAAGGAAAAGAGAAGAAAAGAAAAAAAGGAAAAATAAAATTTGAAAAAATATTATTAAAAATTATTCACGTCAACACCAGTTGTGCCACGTAGGGCAATTGGCGTCCACATCAGTGATTTCCAGCCAAAATTGGTTTGATAGAATTAATTAGAACAATTAAAAAGTTTATGACTGAACTGACAAAAATGCAATAGGTTTAGAACTTTTTGGACAATTTTCCCAAAATTTTCTAATGCACACAAGAAACATCAACCTTTGACATATGTCAAGAAAAACAACTTTCCAAATAAAAAATCAAGCAAAGCCGCGCTTCTTCAGTACAACTAAGGTACAGTATAATTTTACAACACGTCATCATAGTTAAGTAAAAATATATTTGTTCACAAAAAATTATGTAATATCTTCCAAGAATATGAAATGGATCCATATGAATCGACAAAGGTTGTGAAGGGTCATTTGTTGATTTTGGACAAGAAAGTAAAAGATAAGGAATTTAAAAGTACAACAGTTGGAACAATCGTTACAAGTGATGAAAATGCATGAAAGTGAAAATAAAAGATAAATTTGCAAAGAAATGTTGAGTTCTTTGATTGATTAAGGGGTCCTTTACAATGAATACATGTAGCTATTTATAACCCTTTACATACGGTTATACACAATGTTACTAAATTTGATAGAGAAATAACTTCCCAATCCTATCAACGACTACAGGAAGTTAAATTATCCATAATATCTTATTATCTAACAACACTTATCCACAATAAGTTATAAAAATTCCTAAATAAGTGGCAATAGACATAACCATCAAGGAGTTATGTTTTTGTGTCGATTACTCATTGTTGATAACCTTGTCGATCAACTTCTAAAGTCTTGACGAAGGTTCTTGTCGATAACTTTCGTGTTGTGTTGTCCAGAACTTTATTGGCAGGTTGTCCATTTTCTTCGAGTTGTCGATAATTCTATTTAGGGAAAATTACAAATAATGACCTAAAATGTCCTCATTTTCTCAAAACAAGGTTTAGAATAGACATTGTTTCAAATGAGGGCCTAAAGTGGCCATGGTAGTTTCAAATAAGGGTTTGACCTCGTCGACTGGTTAAGGGCATTTTCATCCAAAGATGATTTTAATTTTAAATAGTTTTTTATAATTTTCTTTTCTTTTTTCCCATTTCTTTTTTTTCTTTGTTGTGGCTGATGAGGGCTTGGCAACCCTTGTCGACTGCTGGCAAGGTTCGCAGCCCTCGCTAGATCGAGCGAGGACGACCCTTGCGCAGCCCACTCCGAGCATCGCCAGTGTCTGGCCATCGCTTGAGACTGGCCACCAACGAAAAGGAAAGAAAAAAAATAGAGAAAGGAAAAAAAATTCAAAGTAAAAGATGAAAATGGACTTGACCAATCGAAAGATTTGGATGGCCGATGAGGTTAAACCCTTCTTTGAAACTAACATGGCCACTTCACACCATTATTTGAAATAAAGTCCACTTTGAACTCTCTTTTAAAAAAATGATAGCACTTTAGGTTCTTATTTGAAATTTTCTTTTCTTTTTATTGATGACTTTTACCAACTCTGTTCTCATTGACTAAATTTATCATTTATCAATAATAATCGAAAGTTCATCATTTTTTGGTATCAATAATATCGTAACATGTGGTACAAGGATTTTACTATCAAGTGGGATAGGATTGTGACTTAGTAAGTAGGATATGCCGGAACATCTTAAAAGTTTCACAAGCAAGATTTATAAGACCACAGCCAACCAAAAAGTCTGCCATGGAATTGCCGAAGTGAATTTTTGTCTGCTCCTCTCCTTCTCGAAGGGGGGAAAAATGAAACCTTAATTGGCGGAAACTTCAATGTCGACAATAGTGGGATCCACTTCTACGATAATGCCACTTTTGAGCGGTGTTTAAAATTTCATATCACGTCATCAAACATCCATTGTACGTCATGCGTTAATGATAATGTGATAAATATAATCAATCATTACTTTCTTTTTTTTTTCGTAATTCGTGCTTTGAAAAAACAAAGAAACTAGCAATGACGTAAGTCATTCCCTGCATCATGGTTCGTGTGCCTTGAAAAACAAATATGTAGATTGAAAATTCTAAAACATGTTACGAAAGTACAATTGAGTCTTAAAATTTACAAAAAACACAATTAAATCTTAAAATTTGTCAAATTAATACTATCAAGTCCTTTTGTTAACTCTGTCTAACTTGACTAACAGAAAATACTAACATGGTTTTTTTTTAATATTTTCTCTCTTTTATGTGGCGATAATATGGTGATAACATAAAACATAAGGCTAAAACGACATTTATTTTGGTCCAAATATGATCTTTAATATAAATTTTATTTAAATTATATATAAAAATAACCTAAATTTAAAGAGAGAGAGAGAGAGAGAGAGAGGGGTGGAGATTCAGGCAGCGAGGGGGCCTTGGCCAGTCGACCCTCGCTGGCCATCCCCCACCCTTGCCGGCAAGGCTAGCTATGGTGTGGTGGTGGTGGTGAGGGTTGTGCAAGCCCTCGCCGTTGGTTTTTAGCCATTTTCTCTTCTTCTTTTTTTCTTTTTTTTTAATTTAGCTTATTTTTAAATTTGAATAAATTTTTTATTCAAAATTAGATGTTGTTTTAACCACGTCATTGCCATGTATAAGACCTAAAATATTAAAAAAAGCAACGTCAACATCTTCCATTAACCAAGTTAGACGAAGTTAACGAAAGGACTCGATTACCCCAATTTGACAAGTTTTAGGATTTAATTACATTTTTTTTTGCAAGTTTTAGGACTCATTTACACTTTCCTTAGAAGTTATGTGGCGTTTAAGTGATTGAAAAAAAAGTTATAGTTTTCAAGTGATTGTCCTATAGTAGTTATAGCATTTTAATGTTCTCCCCCTTCTATGTGCCCTGAATGTCTTCAATCCTTCTCCCATTGGGCAAGCATTTTGGGTTCCTTCTTAGTATGTATGCTAATTGCAATAATCCTTCGCCAACAAGCCATGCGTATCGGATTACATGCTTTACATTTTTTCTCATCATATTAGCCATTATATGACAGAGAGTGTTCAGCTATGAAAAAAAATACAATCCACACTGGGACAATTTAAACTTTTGGAGTAGACAGTTACACACAATTATATATTAAATGTTGCGTTTGGTCGTCATGATAAAAGGCAAGATATGATATGTTATATCTTATCATGTGTTTGGTAGGTGTCCAGATAAGATAAAGGGAGATATAGAGAGGATATAGGGAGGATAAAATTATCCTAGGAGAGAGGTGGGATAAAGTGGGATACAATTTCACTTCCATTTTTCTCCCCCCAACCTCCTTGGCGCCACCCTCTACCATTGCCCTTCGTCGCCACCCGTTGTTGTCACCCATCCCCATTGCCGCCACCCACCCCCGCTACCGGCCGCCCGTCACCACCACCAGCTGCCCATTGCCTCCGTCGACTGGCCGGCTGGCCGCCTCTAACCAGAATTCTCTCTTTCCAACCTTCTCACCATTGCCCTCCATTGTCACCCATTCCCACTGCCACTGTCGGCCGCCCGTCGCCACCGTCGGCAGCCAATGGTGGCGCCACTGACTAACTGCTTCTAACTATAATTCTCTCCCCTAACCTCCTCACCGCCACCGCTACCAAAGCCTCAAAGACAGCTATTTTGAGAAAAGAAAAATTTAAAAAGTAGCATCAACTTGTTCATTACCAAGATGTCTAGTTGTATATCCGACTTTAAATCCATCGTTCACCAAACAGTAGATAGGATATGACAAAATTCAAGAATTTTTTATCCTATCATATCCAGTCCTATCCTGACAAAAAATCCGAACGACCAAACGTAGATATAGAAGCTTTTTTCAGTCAGCTTTTAATGTGATAAAAGTTAGAAAAAGCAATGTGTTGCAACTTGCAATTTTTTACGCAAGGATCATAGCATGTATCCTAATGTCTAGCCGTCACTTTCCACTTGTAGATAATAATAAAAATTCTTGGCTTTGGTAATTCGATACACTAAACAAATCTTATTTAACTTATTTTTGCATGTCCATGCTAGGAAAAGCTAATTTTAGGACGAGTTGTCCTTGAGGCACTATCTAATATCAAATCTTATAGTTATGATTTCGAGGATAGTTAGTTGAGGCATGCTTTCTCGTGTTTTTCTGTGTATAGGCATGGGACAGACAAACAGCCATGTCAGCAACACAACTTATGGTCCGACAAGTTATTGGGTGCGTCCGATGCAGTTAGTCCAACGTATAAGATGCTTGCATGGCGCGTGTGTGAATTTTAAAGGTATATTTATAAAAAGCATATGTATTTCCTTAATATTTTTACTCCTGGCAAGAAGAAAAAATCTCGGGAGCCAAAATACAAAAGGAGTTTTGATGAGATGAAAGAATCCGACCTAATCAAGCAATGCTCTACCTTGGATTTGGTAATAAAATAACATTTGTGTTTGTTGATAATGGAGTGTTTGAAGCTCTTTGTGCATTTAGGACCATCTTAATTAAATGTGGCAATGTTCCGTCACACACACATCGAGTAATTATTATTGATAAAAAGATTTATTTTCTAAAAGGGAATAAACTCAAACCCATCATATCATACACTTGGTGATTTTCATCATAATTTTACATCATATTGGAAAAAAAAACACAAAATTTATGCGGACTCGTTATTAAATGGTTCCATGCAATTAAATATTTTCGATGGCGACACGTCATAGTGACTTATCTGAGGCTATAAAATAAGAAATGCAAGGCAATTGGACGGAAACTTCAATAGTAACTGGGGAACCCAAAGCTACAGTAAGTTCTCAAAGACAGTTCCGGCACCATTCGTTACCACGTGACATGACTACATCGCTGCCAGCAAACACAGTTAATCATCGTAGAATCATTTTCAAAATGATAATGATTTCACAGCATCCGCAACAAATTATCCCTGTTCAGAAAAAAAAAATTAAGTGAAACAATCTTGTCAAGTTAGTAAGTAGCCACTCCATTCGGTGCACGACACGTGTTCAGACAATCCTATCAGTCAGAAATTTTTTAAAGCCCCCCTCTCTCTCTCTTTGCAACTGCAATTTCAAAGCTCAAACTCCATGGAAGCGAGTTTCACTACAAAGACACAAACGCTGGTCATCGCGCCATGTGCTTCCCCATCCTAGTGTCTCTCTGTCGCGAAGCTAAGCTTTATCAAGACGCAGTTCCTTGGGAGCTCCCATAATCTAAGGCCTCCTGGTTCCCTCCACTCCAGGAAAAGATGCCAGAGGCCATTTCAATTTTGCTCTCATCCACTCATCGTCAGAGCTTTCAAGATTGCCGAAAGATGTACTTGTTCTTATTTACATGTCAGATTCTCGATAACGATGGTAGATTTTGAAATAAGGTGGTTGATTTGATTTTTGATGTTCTAAATCGATTGGCGTGGTGTCACATTTATTTTGATTGCATTACCATGAAAGTTGCATTCTACTGAAGAGTATGGAAAATCATCCTCATGTTAGAGTTTGGAGGCTGAGTGGACAGAGTAAACGGAGAAGTAACAGGGAGAGAGAGAGGAGGGAGGGACTTTAGAAAATTCTGACAGTTGGGACCGTCTGGACACGTGTCGCGCGTTGAATGGAGTAGCTATTTGTTGACTTGGCAAGACTGTCTCACCTAATATTTTCTCCTATTCAAGTGGATCAAGCTTGTTTTTATAAAGAGCATTTAAGCAATTATATTAGAGTTATGCCTCTTTATATGAATTACAAAGGATAAAGAATACCAGAAGTGTCATAATTTTCGTACAATACTCACTTTAATACCAAACCTTTTCACCAAATCTATTACGTATCAAATCGAAGAATAACCATCGCATAAGTATGCCTCCGGCAATAAATTCTGAGAAATTGTCCTATGCGGCTTTTTTTAATAAAATGTGAAATCAAGCGTGGTTTTTATTCTTATAAAAAAAAAGTCCAACGTGGATGATGAGGTGGCTAGTTTAAACAATGTCATGCCTGAATCTCTCTCTCTCTCTCCACGCTGGGAAAAATTAGGGCTCAACTCAATGGTTGGAGGGAAAAAATTGGGGCTCGGTACCAACTAGAGCTTGATTCTCACCTTTGTCTTGGCTTTGTTGACACAAACTTGACTTGCTTCTACTTATTCTCCTCTCCATTGCAAGATTCAGCTCTTAATTTTGCCCCAACATCATTAGTTTGAATTGGGGTTTAAAGGAGATATGAATCTTGGGACAAATCAGCAAGCAGAGGGAAAATTTGGTGCTTTTTATGCGTAGCAATGTCGTTTAAAGGCTTTTACATTGAATTTTTCCATGTGGGATTTCCGGCAATCAACATTGGTAAGAAAAGATGTTAAAATATTATCACACAGGATATCCGGCATCCTAAATCGAAGTTAAAACTTAAGTGATCCGAAGGAAAATTTTAAAACTAAAGTGAGTTTTCTCAATTACAAGACAATCCAAATTGCACTCCTTGCGAGACATTCGGTACAAGAAGGAAGTGTTAAGTTGATTTTCTTGGTGGTAAAATTTGTTAGAAATCAAGTGATCGAAATAATAAAATAGACAGAATAAGGAAATAAATCGGACATCAAATTTACGTGGTTCGGTCGTAGAGACGTACATCCACGAGGAGAGCAGCACGAAATTTCACTATAGATCAAGCGATACAACGGAGATTATAACTACACTCGAGTCACTCAAACACTCTCAGTATTTCTTAAGCCCCAATTACATCCAATAACTTATAAGTATTTAGCTTCACAATTCCTCACAGAAATAATCTCTCAATCTCATAAAGGAATTATACACAAATCTTAACACACGATTTTCTATCGACTTCAACATTTGAATTCTTGATATAATTCCGCGAATAAAGAGCAACAGAGAAAACCCACCGCCAAGCACTCGTAAACGGCGCTTCAAGACTCTGCACTTCACGTCAACAACGGCTTGAAGAAAATTCCCTCAATCAAAACATATATATTGCCAAAATAAACCCTGCAGAAGCCAGCTCCAACATGGAAACATGGAAACGTAATCCCACTATAACTCGGTCAACGAATGTCCAAATCTTGGACTTTCCTATTTCCTCTTTTCATTTGGCCGACTTCACCAGCAGGATAATATGCCCTTTTACTTTCTTTCCTTTTCTTGTTTGACCGAGTCAAAACCAATTGAAAATTGCATTCAACTTTCCTGTTTGATCTTTCTTTGATCATTATCTTCGACGTCCACACTAGTAAGCCAACTTTCAGACTCTTAACACCGAACTAACGATATGGATTTCCCTGGCACATATTCAAACATCAACAGATAATAATTTATCTTGGATCGATTTTCGTTCGCAGGCTCAAACTCGAGATATATTTCTAATAAAATTTGTGAGAGTAAGTCTTATTATTAAGGTAACAGCATTAAACTTTCACGATGAAAAAGAGTTTAGATGACAAACTAAAACATTTTGGAAACGGAATTCTGTGCTGCCCATTAAAATTCATTGCATCTTGCCTTACTTTTAAGAAAAGAATGTGCGGATGCGGTGTATTTTAGAAAAAAAAAAAAAACTCCATAGAGTCTTTGACCCTACAAGGAGGGTGCATAATTTAAACTCGTGATCACTTTCCCTTTTCGCTATGATCGTGTTTTACATGTGTCACAATTTTGTTAACTATAAGAAAACGTGTTGGAAGGCACAAGTCATCGGGGGCGTATGTAGGAGGGGGATCCCAATTACCATGTATCCAACCTCATCAGGCTTGTCTCGGTGTCATGTTTAAATGAGGCACACACGCATATTTTTCACTCTTTTTTACAAAAAAAAAAAAAAGGTTTTTAACGGAATTGAGATTTATTTCACACGCTGCTTGAATGTTCGATTCAAAGTGTCAATGAAGCACCAACTGCTCACTAGGCAATTTCGTTACCACAGCCCCCTAGGAGCAAGTGGGAAAGCTCAATACCGATGATACACCTAAGCCAAAGACCATATTTTACGAATTAATCGAGGTTTCCTAAAATCGATGTTAAACTAAAGAATCGAACGTGTGACATTCAGCATGCAAACCTACTGTTGGACCACCTGACTAGCACCTGGTTGGTATGTATATATCTTACTTGGTCTGAAGGTGTAGTGAACAATGCACATAAGAAGAGGCACTGGAATACCGGTGGTCATGGTTTAGAGGACGCGATGTCGTCTTCGCTGGCATGACGACGTTTAGAGAGTTGTGATGGTGTTGCGAATAATGGACAATAGATATTTGGTGACTAAGCTTAAAATTTCAATAGAAACGGAGAATCACGTGTGAACGGGAGAATCACGTGTGAACGGAATATATGACGCATATTCACTGTCATAGAAGACGGATTCGGAACAGGATTTGGGGCAAGAAATTGTCATTCTCACGTTCATTCGTAGAAGCTTGCTTTTTTGGAAAAGGACAAAAAGGGTCATGTCACTAGTGTTAGAGTGTGGTTCGTATTCTCAATTAACAAAAAAACACTGAGGCCCCATCCCCTGAAAACCAGACGACTATTATGATTTAGACACATATTTTATTAGTCGTTTGGGCTTGAGCTTATAAATAGTTACTGCCTATATATATTCTCTTTATCTTATAATTGAACGATGTAATTGAGAGGTGCAATGTGCTAATTATAGTAGAATACTCAACTAGATGTAGCCTTAATTTAAGGATGAACTAGAAGAAAATCTTGCGTCTCAATTTTTTTTTCTCTCTCTCGATCGACTTTTATTATTTTTCTTGTGATTGTGCGCCGATACCTAACAACTAGACCTGATCACAAAGCAGGCGATTTGTGTGCCCCACCCACAAAATAAGTGGGTATGGTTGAATTTATTAGGCCCATTGGATGGACTTGGACAAAATTCCATGTCCACCCTATATTTATGGGAAATTTTCAAATAAAAGCTTGAAGTGCCTTCATTTTCTCAAAACCGACCACCGATGAAAAGAAAAGGAAAAAAAAAGGAAAAAAATTTCAGAAAAAGTAAAGGATGAAAATGCCCTGGACCGGCCGGAAGATTTGGTTGGCTGGCTGGTGAGGTCAGGCTTCTTTGAGACTGACATAGCTACTTTAGGTGCTTATTTGAAATAAGATCCACTTTTGACCCTTTTTTTAGAACATAAGGCCCTCATGATGAGGGCACTTCAAGCCCTTATGAAATTTTTCATGTATTTATTAAAAGAATTACAAATATGTTTTATGTTAGAGGGTGGTTCCACACTTGGAACTGAGAACCGGTCCAGCACTCACATGTTCCAATTGCCCACACGGGAACTGGACCAATACTCACCAGTTCTAATATTGGCATCGGATCGATCCCAATGGGAACCGCCCAGATCGGTTCGATTCAATTTTGAACAGTTCTCGGTTCTTTTGCACAATCCTAACTAAGAGGATAAAATAAGCCTAAGTTTCAAATGTAGTAGAGAAAAATGATATAAAACTCATAAGCAAAGTAATAGAATAAAATAATATAAAACCCCAAAATTTTGTTTCTTTTTATTTTCTCTATTTATTGTTTTAGATGAAAATTTTGTAAAAGAAAAAAAAATGAAAGGTGGTTTGATGGGTGGGCTTAGCTTGCCCTTTTTTTACCTTGCTTGGGCCGGCACACTTGCCCAAGCCCACGAGTTCGAGCCTAGGAAATAGGGGTGATCGGTTCCTGGATAGGCTAATTCCCAATTTGTGGAATTGGGAATCAGCCCATCGATTCCTAGACCCATTCGGAAATCGAACCTTCAGTCTGGTTAGGTTCCTAGATGGGTCCAGGAACCAACTGTGAGTACTTTGGTCATATCTTTGCCTCATTCCTAATTTCTCATTTCTTATACTTTTGAGTACTTTGGTCATATTTTTCATTACAAGCTCCTTAGGGTGAGTGAAGAATGGGTAATAAGAATAGTAATTAAGGTTTTTAGTTTTGTAATGACAATTATATATATAAAATATCAGTCTAGTCCAGGTGGTTTGGGTGGGTGGGTCTACACCTAGAACATGAAATTGGACCGATATTCACCTGTTCCAAATTTGAGGAACTAAGAATCACCTAGAACTAGCCAATTCGATCTGGTTCGGGTGTTTCCTGGTCCAATATCCGATTCTTTTGCTCATCCCTACTAGGAAGGACCTTAGGAGGTTTAGGATTGCCCAATGAGCCAGTCTACTTGTCACTATCTCTTGTGCATATCTCAAGGAAAGGACATTAGTGATGCCATAAATTTTGTAGGGTGCTCACTTTGATGCCAAAACTTTTTACTGAATCACTTAAGTGTCAAATTAGAGAAAAAATGATCACTTAAATATCTCCGGCAACAAATTCAAGCAATTTATTTCACATTGCTTTTTTATTTATTTATAAAATTTTGATGTCTATGTGGCCTTCTTCTAAAAAATGAAGTCCAACGTGGACGATGATCTGGCTTAAAACTCTCTCTCTCTCTTCCAAAAACAGAGATCGCTTGGCTTAAAGCTCAAGCTCTCAGGAAGTAAGGATTCATCTTCAATGGCAATCAACCCACTATAAATGGACCCCAAAAGAAGTTTCTACAGCTCCGACTCCACATTCTATAACAAGTGCAACCCATTCCCCTCTCCCTCAACATCACCACCTTCTCTCCTCCTATTCACACCGCGCCTCCACGGCCTTCATTGATGCCTCCTCTGGCCTCCACATCCCTTTCCGCAAGCTCTTACGCTCCATCGACTCCCTCGCCTCCCGCCTTTCTTCCATGGGCATCCGCAGGGCGACATCATACTCCTCTCCTCCCCCAACTCTATCTCTTTCCTCTAAATCTCATTGTAAAAATTGAAATTTTGATGAGACAAAATCTCACGAATGAAGTAACAGACCTCTATTGCAAGTTTCAGTTACTATCTTGTCCCAAACTTGTCCCAAATCCATGATTGTGAGGTTAGGGTCTAAGATGAGACTAATTTTTTCCCCAAATCATCTATTATGAGGTTAGGGTTTTTAAAAGGTTGAATTTGGGGCAATCATGTGTTAAACAATGTCATTTAGAGTTACTAATGCTGACTAGACAAGTCGGCGAGCCATGTCGATTGGAAAAAATTGTTAGGATATTGTCACGTTGCATTTTCGGCAACCAAGTTGGAGTTGACACTTAAGTAATTATTTTTTTTAAGTGACATTAAGTGATTTGACGAAAACTTATGACACCAAAGTGCGTGCGAAAGTTATGACACTTTTAGTTTTTTTTTTTCCTAGGTAATGGATGCAACATATTGTTCCAACACTTTTCTGTGTAGTAATGTTATCATTATGTTTTTATCTTATTTCATAACACGTGTTCGGAAATAGAAATACCTTATTTGGGGAAAAAGAAAAAAATAATAAACAAAATAGGGACACCTTATGAGGAAATTTTTACGTTGACGGTGTCCATCATTTTAGTGACAAAAGTTCATTCCCTTACCTCAGTCAAATCGCTTTAAGACGTTCATCACAAATGTCATGCCCCATCGAATTTCTGACACTTGAGTAAATGTTTTTAAAATGTTATATTATGACACTTAAGTAAATGTTTTTTTAGAAGTTATGGATGACACTCAAGTAATCGAAAAAAATTTCGGCCCTTAAATGAGTGTATATGAAACATAGGACACTTGTGATGTCGTTATCTCATTAAAAGGGAAGCCACTATTCTGTTAAAGGGATATGATGAATCGAACTCGAGGCCATTGACTTTCATACCGAGACAAATTTATGTTCACAACCTTTTACTCAAAATCTTAAACTATTAGAATATGGTGTGCAAGATATTTATAACTTAACAAACTATAGTGGAAGACCAATTGAGATCTTTCACGTAAGACTTCTTTGAAGAATCTAAATGTCTATGATACTTAATAGCGTCACTATAAAAAAAAAAGGCATACAAATGGGACAACGTTTTTATTAGGATACACGTGTGAGTTATGATAGAGAAATCTCACATCAGAGAATTAATATGGTGTAAAGCAGTTAATATATATTAGTTGACCCATAACTCATTAGCTTGAGCTTTTGAGTAAATGTGGATCTAACTAAATATGTTAATAGATTTGAACTTGGGCTCCCTATTGTTGATCTTCTCAGGCGAAATGTATTGGGCTTCTACTGTGTGCTCTCTAAATTGGTATCAGAGCCGATGGTTGATGAAGTTAGGCGTAATTTCCGGATAGTGGGCGTTGTGGTGTAACAATGCAGGCCCGATGGCGTTGGAAGTAATTTTCGAACAGTGAGTGTTGTGGTATAACAATGCAGGTCCAGTGGCAAACTTCATATCTTGATGCAGAATAATACCTAGATCAAGAAAAAGCAAACTTAACACTAAACTCAAACGTGAGGGGGAGATTGTTAGAATACGCGTGTGAGTTATGTTAATGAAATCCTACATTGAAGAATTAATGTGGTGTATAGCAGTTAATATATCATAGTTGACCTGTAACTCATTAGCTTAAGCTTTTGAGTGAAGGTGAGTCCAACTAGATATGTTAATAGGCTTAAATTTGGGCTCCCTTTTGGTGATCTCTCTAGGTGAAATGTATCGGGCTTCTGTTACGTGCTCCCAACAGTTTTCTCCTATCCCTAATAGTTCTATAATCGTAAGACGAAATAATACCTCAAAGTTGAATAAAAAACATAAGTATGCTTCCTCCCATCATTTCACGTATTAAAGCGTGAAAATTTTTTAACGAATAGAAAACATCATCGAATTACCCCCCTTCTATATTATGACATAAATTTACAATTATTTATGAGAACTAAATCAAATACAAAATGGAATACCTAAAAATAAGGTTCTTAGAAAATAGATATGTTATATGTATGTAACTTAATTATTTCTTAATCCAATTTGTACTATTGTTCAATACATGTGTCTTTTCTCAAACATTATGTAGAATACCCTGTATCTTTTTACAAGTACCTCATACACGGTACAAGGTATAGGGCATAGGGTGGGCACAGGATGAGTAGGACTCAGTAAAATTACCAAAAAAGTCCTAAATTTATTGCAATTGTGCTTGTTCAGTTCTAAACTTTTTTTTGCCAATTTAGTCCTACACTTTTTGCAATTGTGTCAATTCAGTCAATTTTGGCTGACCGACGCTGACATGTCAATTTTTAATAATATTTTTTTTATTTTATTATTTTTTTTCCTTTTTGTTTTCCTTCCCATCTTCTTCCTCAAGTCGGAGCTCGCCCTTGCCAGCCACTGGCGAGGCTCCCTTCACCAAGCCATGGCGAGGTTAAGCCTTCTCGTCACTAGCAAAGCCTCGCCTAGCCATGGCGAGGGCAAGGAGCAACCTCGCCAGATTTGGCAAAGCCTGACCACACCGTGGCTAGGCAAGGCTTGCCCTCACCCAAGCACGGCATGGTTGGGCTTCGCCCATGGCTGACGAGTTCGTCCTCGTCGGTCGTCGCGTCTGGCCAATCTCTGACTAGTTGAAGGAAGAAGATGGGAAGGAAATTTTTAAAAAAAAAATAGAAAAAATAAAATAAAATATTATTAAAAATTGACACGTCAATGTTAGCCTGACAGCAAGCATTCACATCAGCGTCGGCCGGCCAAAATTGGCCGAAATGACAGAATTGTAAGGTTTATGACTGAATTGACACAGTTGTAATAAATTTAAGACTTTTTTTTGTAATTTTCCCGTACGACTCCAAACCTTGGAATTGTCTTCATATGTCGTTAATTTCGTCGATCAAAAGTAATATTAGAAATTACATTCCGTAATTTTCCTTAATCGTTCATAAATTACTACCGTTTTAAAATCATCCGACCGTCGAATTTTTTGTCCTTTCGAAGCAAGAATTCAAACCACGTTCGGAATCGGTCCCTCTAATCCGTTGGACTGGACCATAGAATTTTCCAAAGAGAATAAAGCAAATGCAGAAACTAGTTGGGAGAAAACAAAGAGATAAGTGGAGAGGAAGAAAGAAACATTGCTGATAATGACCGATCACCCTATTACAGCTCCACCCTACCTAACCTGACCATTTATATAGCCGCCGGCTGACCTTTTCCTGCTTTCAAATTTAGCTTAGAACAGCGTTAAATCCGTCTCCCCGACAAACACTGTGACGATGTAACAGTAGTTAATAGTCATATCACGTGACTATACTGGTTGAATTCAAATTAAGAATTTGAAAATGACATCATGTAGGTGTTCTTTCGCTACAAGTTCCGATCTTAAAAAATCAAATTTCATTTATCACCAGAACCAACTCGAATTTCATATGGCTTTTTCTTGCTAGTCGAAAAGGCAGTTGATGTCAATCTCGCGAGGACAGACTCAAGAGCTTTGTTTTTACCGCTTTCTCTTTTCTCCAAAATTATCGGACTGATCATCTTGCCGCAACAAATCGAAACGATATTGGTTCGTAAGATTTATACATCATGTAATAACCCCTGATGTCCTATTTAATGTGCTCGTGCTACGTTTGATGCAAAAACTCTAAAGTGTTGCTTATAAGGCATTCAATAAGCTATTCACAATTGCAAGGTCTTAAAACTTTGGGTTAATACCACGAAAAATCTCAAACTGGTACACATGTGACAAATTTACCATAAACTACTTTTTTTTACCATGAAAAATCTCAAATTGGTACACATGTGACAAATTTATCCCAGATTATTTTTCTGACCACGAAAAATCTCAAATTGGTACATTTATGACAAATTTACCCCAAACTGGTACACTTGTGACAAATTTACCCTTTGTTAATTTTCGTTAAATTTGGTTAATATTACGAAAAATTTCAAACTGGCACACCTTAGACAAATGAAAGGGTAAACCGCAAACTGGTATACTTTGTCAACTGTCGCATGTCATCAAACTCGGCAATTTAACAGTAAAATTTAACGAAAATTGACGGAGTGTAAATTTGTCACATGGGTATCAGTTTGGGGTAAATTTGTCACAAATGTACCAGTTTGAGGTTTTTCATGATCAAAAAAATAATTTGGGGTAAATTTGTCACAAGTGTGTTAATTTAATATTTTTCTTGATATTAACCCTAAAACTTTTAGGAAATTTCCTCATGCAATTTGGTAATGCAACATTAACACATATGTTAGCAAACATGCTAGTACAGCAGCTTTTAGGAAGTCCCTTCACCTAATTTAATAAATATGGTATACGATTGAAATCTTTTGTCTCGACTCCCTAACTTTAATTCTCGGTCTGCCAATTGGGCGGCGCCACCCAAGGAGCGGGTTGGGACCCTCATCTGGCTCAGGCGGCCGCAACGCCGCCCCCATCCATCTTCGACGGAGCAATTACGGTCCCATCTATGATCTCCACGTTTGCAGGACCTTTCCACCATCTTCAACTGCTTTAAGCTCTTCATCACTAGCTCTCTCCACAAATAAAAGGAAGAATAGAGGCTGAATCAGCTGATGCTTCCACAAATGATTTGCGTCGATTGGGTCCTGCAATCAGTGGATAATTTGTTCAATGTCGTCTCGGTGGCGCGGCAAGCCATCAGCGACGGCTGATGGATCTTGGATAGTGGCTAGGCGGCTTTGCCACCACTCGCCAGGCCGCTCTTCCCCTCCCCACTTTCTCTCTTCTTGGGTTCGTCATTTTTCATTTTCTGATTTCTAATTATGTTAATCCACTTAAGAAATTTGTTGGAGAAGGGCGCTTATGCGGCGTTGACATGAACCGCCATGCCATCATTTTAGGCATAACTCTTTGACAAAATTAATTTGTACAAACAAATGTATAATTCAAGAACTTGATTATACAAACAAAATGCAAAGACGGCATGTAACAAATTACAAATGTTTTGAGACTCTGATGGCTTTATCCCTAAAACTTTTGAAATTAGTCATCCAAAGCGCGCATGATAACCATTTTGTTTCTCTACTTCTATTTCGGAAATAGGTTTGGAATATGCTTAGAACAAAAAACCATTTGATAAATCAATTTCATTTTTTTTAATTTTTGGAACAAACACTTTTAGTCTATAAATAGTTTTGAAACAGAAATGAGAAGTGATCATTTTATATTTTTTTTATTTCTGAAATAGAAATAGAAAAAAAAAACTCTTCTCTATTTTTCTCTTGGCTTCCCGCCTTCTCCCTCCCTTCCTCCGCCTTCGCCTACGTCGTTAGGGAAATAGAAATTTTATGTTGTTATCAAATGAATTTTTATTCAAAGAACATAAATTTCATGTCGTTATCAAACGTGTTTCTCTGCTCGAAACTCTTCCAGAAAATACTAGAAATTAATTTTAAAAATAGAATGATTATCATTCGCGCCCCTTTCACCTTCTCGATTAATTTTTCTTCTACATTTGACAGTTCATCGGTAATTTACTAATTTCTTGCTGCTCTTTCTTTCTTTTCTTTATACAAATCGTTGGAATTCGTGATTCATAAATAATTATTTTTCCTTATTGGCGTATCCACGAAGTCGGTTAGTGTCATGAGCCAGGTTTCGAACGCCAAATTAAATTAATCTCTCCAATGCAATCAAAGGCAAACCATGTCAAGATCGAGCATCATCCGTGATTATTTTATCAAAAGAATCGATGAGGATCGCGTTTTCTATGCCCGTGATTTTAGGAGATAAATCAATCCTAGTCCTTATATTTTGTTTCTGTAACGGTACTAGCTCCTACAAACCGTGTGTAATTTTTATATGAAAAATTATTCAAAAAGTCATAAATCTACTACATTTCTATTAATTCAATTTTAAGCCTTTTAATTGGTCAATTGAGTCCATCCGACCAATTTTAATCGAAAATCACTAATGTGGATGTCAATTGTGCCATGTAGGATTGTTGGCACTGACGTAGACAAATTTTTAAATTTCTAATATGTTTTCAAATTTTTATTAATTTTGAAATTTTTTCTTTTCTTTTTCTTTTATTATGTTTTCCTTCTTTTCATTTATTTTCTACCAAAGCCAGCAAGGATCATCGGGCCCATGCCAGTCGCTCGCTGGCAAGGGCAACAAAGGTCGCTAACCTCAAGCGAGGGCCGCCCTCACCGGCCTCGAATGAGGGACGCCCGTGCCTTACTTGGGCGAGCGTGGGCCACCCTTGCCCTCGCTCGATCTAGCGAAGGGCTACCCTTGCCAACCCAAGCTGGGGTGTCCCTCGCCTGAGATCGATGATGGATGGACTTAATTGGCAAAATGTGAAAATACTTAAAACTCATTGGGCAAAACGTGAAAAAGCTTATAACTCACTTAACACAATTAAAATGTTTATGACTAAATTAGAAAAAGTGCAATAGGTTGATGATTTTTTGGATAATTTTTCCAATTTTTATGTCTATATAAATCTCTAGATATGTTGTTTTTCAAATTGAAAATGAGAATGTCATTATTGCACATAGTAGAATTAATCTCCATAAGCATCATGTATTGATTGTCGATCTTGATTCATTATTCTAATTGCCGGGTTTCGATTGAAAATTTGATGCAAGGACTTGTATTATCAGTTGGCAAATGTATTTTATTTTGGCTAACACTGGCTAAATTATAGAAAGTTGTGACGGTTAGGTCCGTACTAATTTAATTATTAAGCAAGTTTAATATTTTTTTAAATCTCTTCTGCAGTTTTCAATTTTTATTAACAAGTTGCCCTTTGGAATACGTTAAGGCAAATAAAAATTGAGATGCACACTTATCGAGACAACTTTGAAAATTCACAAAAGTCACACATTGCTGACAGATATAAAAAAATGTTTATTTTTTATCCATCGGAGCCTCGGACCCGCTTTAGCATCTTGCTTTCTTTAGATAGAAACGCCATATAATTCTGGAAAATTTTAGAAAACAAGCAAAGAGAACATTACACGTGTCATGCAACGGGGACCATGGCGGCACCCGAACTCTAAAAAAATAAATAAATCAATATTCCTTTTTTTTTCCTCACACGTTGATGTAATAATTCTATATTTACTTGACTCCACTACTTCGTCAATGCGACTTAGGCATGACAATTTTTGGGGCGACCCACTTTCACAAGACGTATTGATGCATGGTTAAGCGGGTTCTAATTGAGGCTAATCGTGTTCGTGTTGTAACGGGTCACTGAATTTGTAGGCATATAGTAAATAAGTTGCTCACAAGTTGACTTTTAAACCCACTCATGATGCGTTTAGACACGTCGGTTATACAAGTCAACATATTATTCATATCTACATGACACGTTTAGGTACGTTCGGACATGCTAATGTTTAAATCAATTACTGCACGTTTCTATATATAAGAGATGACATGATAAACGTGTTAGAGACGTCATGTCATGTCCACTCGTTTGATAAATTCATCGTGTTTGGAGTACAAAGATAATCGCAATTATTAATGTGTCAAATTTGAGTTAGATCTAACTTTGATAGGAAAAACTACCCAATCGGTCCTAAACTTGCTGCACAGGTATTAGTTCAATCCTAAACTTTTCAATTTGGCCAATCTAATCCTAAACATTTACACGAAGCCCCAATGTAATCATTCCGATCAATTTTCATCGAAAATCACTGACGTAGTGGTCTAATCATTGCCGGCCGTCCTACTGGCATATTACCATACTAGCGATTTTTAGTGAAAATTGATTGGAAGGATTACAATGTAATTCGCGCAAGAGTTCACAAAATTGAAAAGTTTAGGACTAAATTGGCATCCATACAATAGGCTTAGGACTGATTGGACAATTCTCCCAAATTTCACATGATACGGTTACGTCACCAATTGTTGGCCCAAATTTGACTCCTTTTAAGTTGGAAATTCAAACCGTATGCATATCCATGGCAGTTATTTATTTATATCTCTTGCAGTAACCTAATACAATACCTACCAGTTTTTGGGTCAATGGTGTGTAAGGGTGTCAAGTAGCAACAGCTCAAAGATTGACTGCTGGAGACTTGTTGACTGGTTGAGGAGACTCCATTCTTATCAAGTTTGAGTTGAATTTGAGTAATTCGAGGATTGGAAAATCAATTTGACATTGGAAATAGTTGGCCAGTGTACTTAAATAAAATTGAGCTCGAACTCGCAATACTGATTCAAGCTAATAGCAAGCCTAGTTTAGTCGTCCAATTATATTTACATTAAACATATGTATTCATTTGGAAAATCAGTAAAAATGAAATTGACATTGCTTTCAGTTTTTATTCTTCCCTACACCTTCAGCTGGCTCTAAAATTTTTTTAGTTGAATTAAAGTTTAGAGCGCAACAACAGTTCTAAAAACTTAAACAATTAAAGAAAAACATAATACACGAGTTATGATCCAACATAAGACGAATGATATAATAATGTAAGAAAGTGTAAACATTCGAACTGGAATGCGCTTGGAACAATAGCAGCACTCCCATGTATTAGAAGGAGAACCCAATATACGGACGGGTGGAATCCCGCTATGGGAGATTGAGCTCAAAATCTTTTGCTCTGTTGCTAAGTTAAATCAAAGCACAACGCACATAATCGCATGCTTTAAAAGCTTAATTTAATGTAGTCGAGTGTGAATGGAAGTGATTGACCAAGAGCTCCCTCTGAAAAATTCCAGTGCGCCGACCATTCACGAGCTAAATCCAAGACACATATGGAGAGCATGTCGAAGATTTTAGAACACGACGTACCAATGGCGATTTGATTTCTAACGACAAAGTCGCGCATCGATTGAGCATGAGGTTCGGCAATCAAATTTAACCCGATTCATAATCAATTGACCTTTCGGTTTCTAACCCAATGTTCAGACAACAGATAACGTCAGATCGGCTTAACTCGATTCAACTTTTTTCCCCTTTTCTCCGAAAAGATTCTAATTTGGGCTCTTTACTCCACCTCGCCGACGAGAACGGCGCTAGCTCCGACCCTGTCGTGGAAGTGCAAAGGGTAGGCACCTCGTGAACCGCAAGATTTTCACGCATGAAGATTGTGAAGAAGCCGCATGGAACAAACCCCATGTTCTCATGTTTCTCGCCTTTTCCTTTTGTACTATAACTCATGAAAGTGGAGTCTCAGAGAAGCGACTGATTGCTAAAGTCACGGAATGATAGGAGTTGGCTTCAACAAGCTTGAGTTCGAAGTGCAGCGTTCAGATGATAAAAGGGGAAAATGACATAAATAGTTTTTGAATTTTGGCTCAATATGTAATGTTGTCCTTAAGCGTTTAATTTATTCAATGTGGTTTATGAATTTTAACCCAATGTGCAATATCGTTTTTGAATTTCTAATTTGTTTAATGCGATCACCGAACTTTTGCTATATATTCAATTTAGTCATCGAATTGGATAGATTGAATCCAGGAATATGGTAATACATGCTCAAAAGTTCATGGACGACATTGCACATTGGGCTAAAGTTCATAAAGCATATTGAACAAATTGAAAGTTTAGGGACCACATTATATATTTGGTCAAAGTTCGGAAATCATTTGTGTAACTATCCCGATAATAAACTATGTCAAATCAATTTATTTGTATCGAAACTTCTTTTTTCTTGAGAATAATCCCATAAAAGATCCTAAACTCTATGGGCCACACTACCCTAAATAAAATTTTTCTTCTCACTGATACCCTTTGTACTAGTGACTCAAAAATTCCTTTGGTTAGGTTTCTCTTTATAACGGCCCTTAAAAGCACGACGAGCAACGTTAAACAAACGCATTTGACGTGGCAATAGACGGACACCGTCCAATAGACGGACACCGTCATGTTCAACCATGTCAAATTTTCTACGTCCATGTGGACAGAAGTTACTTTCGAATCATAATAAAAGTTTAGGGTATTGGTGGGACAAAAAGAAAATTAGAGATATCAGTGTCTTGTGGAAAAAAAATTTATAATCTTTTATGAGATTATCTCCTTTTTCCCGAATATATTTTTATTTGGACGCGAACTCGACCCTGCCGACAGGTGGCGCTGGGTCGGGCCGCAGTCATGCGAGCGCGACGTTGTCACCTCCACCTCGTAGAACGCGAAAATGTTTCCGTGCATGAAGATCGTGAGGACGCCCCTTTTTCATATAATTAATTGTTTTCTAATTCCTCTTTTCCTTTTCTCTTTCCGCTGAATTTTCTAATTTATTTTAATTGGCTCCTTTATTAATAATTTTTTTCTTCTTTTTAAAAAAAAAAAAGTCTTTTATTCAAAGTCTGCTAAAGCGACCAAAACAAAAGGTTGCTCCGCCATTGGCCGAATCTGGTGCTCCGGACAGGCAGAAACGACGACAGGTACACGCGTTGCACGAGAACCCTCGTTGGTTATGGCTACGGCCGCGAATTTACGTAAATGCCCCCGGGAAGGATTTGAACGCAAGCGTTCCCTTAAAGGGTCCTTTGGCATTTACTTATACCTGCTTTAAAGAACCGTATCTCCCCAATTTGCTAACCCAACGCAGTAACAGAGAGACAAAAATTTGTCCTGTTGGAGATTTAGGTGGGAATTGGCTTTAGGTCTCGTGTGGTTTGGTTTGGTCAGCATATGGGCTGCCTTGCTGTCCTGACGTAATTCACAAGATCCAACATTTAATGTTGCACCAAAAAATGATATTTGATAGTAGATGTGTGTATTTACTGGTCAAAGATATAGCATCCTAAGATAGGTGACTAGTTTAATGGACCATGCTTGCTATGAGCTCGTGACGAATTCGACAAGGTTATGACTTTTCTTTTTTTAAATAAGCATATGAACATAAGTAAGAAGTAATCGATAGTATGATTTAGAAACTACATATTACGGTCAGGTGAAAAAATATATCTTTATAAAAAAATTATGCCTCACTTAAAGTTTGCAAGAAAATATGTGTTTTTTTAGTATTTGCAAGTTTTTTCTCAGGAACTAAGATAACTGGGCAGAACTTAAACCATATCACAGCAAGCTGTAGTACTTGGAAAGAATTTGCACAAAGAGAAACTATCAAAATTTCTTAGTATTATCCGGGCTAAATAATAGTAAACGACGTAATGACACTAAATGAGTGGATAGGATCGTATCGAATCACTCGCATAGACATTAAATAGCCTTGCGTGCGAGGCTTCGATTCCGCGATTCTAAAAGGTTGTCAGTAGTTAAGAACCACTGAGATCAGCATGTCAATCACTTGTTTTTAACTTTTGCATAAAAAAAAAATTGGATTTTTTTTTCTGAGGGGGGAGCCAATGCGGGTCTATTCTAGTGCATGAAGATTTTTCATGTCACGAAATTTGGCAACAGCCAGAAAGGTAATTTTCAGATTTTGGAAGTCATTAACTGGTTGGTGTGCCCAGTCTGAAGATACCGAAGGTGCCCCATACCCATCTCTCCTATATATAAAATAGCATTTCTTTTATCCAATAAAATATATTTCTCTCTCTATTTGGTCTACTCTCTCTCTCTCTCTCTCTCTCTAGCTTGTTTACCGCGACGAAGACTGACTGGGCTGCTTCCGGCATTGATTCGTTTCTGAAGCACCCACCAGACGCCGGCCGTGCGAGTCACGACCAGATCGGTGAGCTGAGCTCGAAATTGAATCCCATTCTCATCTCCTCTTAATTTCGCTTGAATTTGCTTCGGACATTGACCGGGCACTCGCAGCTGTTTTCTCTTCTTCTGTTTTTTTCCTTGATGTTCTTCATTCATTCATTCAATCTCCCATATCTCTGAAGATTCCCAGGAGATTTTCTTCTTGTTTCAAGCTGTTTCGTGGATATCGATTTCTCGCATTTAGGAACTAATCAATTCGTTCCAATTCCTGCTGATTCAGGAGTTTCATCATTTTCTCAGATACTTGCTGGTTTTTTCTGCAATCTGTTTCCATTTCTGTTCGTGTTTTCCCATGTTTTAAGAGCTGGGCATCGTTAGCTGGATTTAGTTGTTGAGAAATATCTGGGTAAACCATTAATGTGCAATTTGGTTAAATCAGGTGAGGAGCCTTCTCTAACAGCTGACAATTTCACTGGGTGCATGGCACTTTGAGTGGAGGTTGTGGTTCAGCAAGAATTCGATTGTGGAATTGAGGAAATGTGGTAGCAGAAAAGATTGGGTTTTAGAGCGAAACTCTAGAGTTCTGGAGAATTTGCTGTCTTTCTTTTCTTCTTGTTCTTTTGGTAGCCGCATTCGGCTACGGCTACCAGAAGAAAATAAAGACATTTGAGATTCCAGCCAACTGGAAAAGGAATTGGACAAGGGATTGAAGAACTAGAAGGTCGCATGAATTCCAGGTGGAATTCGGGCGGTGAGTTCCCAATGCCACAAGGAGGAGACTTCGAGATTGGCAATTGGGAAGTACACACCCCACAGAGACCAATCCCAGTAAGATCTCATGCGACTCCGGTTGATCAAATCGAGAGCCTACAGGGCAGAATGAATTACCCTGTATTTACTGGCCTGCCCAATGGCCATGGTTATAGGAGCCATGGTTATATGCAGGAGATGCCTTACTGTAATGGTGGGTCGGTCCAAAACCTCAACTTTAGAGCACCAGCAGAGGAGATTCAGAGCTACCTTGGGTATGATTTAGATTTAGCCCGGACGAACCAGCTGATCAATCGGATTGCTGGACAATCGACACCTATCTTCGATATGGATCGAACAGGTTGGAGTAGTGGACCAATGATGAGTTTGCTGGGACTCGACGCTTCTGCTTTTGATCCATCAGTTGCAGGAGCTTCAAGCAGTGGTGCCAATAGGGTTCAGAGACCTTGGTCTTCTAATTACCAGTCGATTTCCAGCAGCAGTGGAGATTTCACCACAAACGCCTTCATTGGCAGTCAGATGAATGCTGCAAGCACAAGTGCATTTGGAAGAGATTACACATCTACTCAGACAACTGAATGTAAGTATAAAGATTGTTTCGGGATTCTTTCTCGGTACCGCAACTAAAGATTATCAATTGCCAGTGCTGTAGATTTTCCTCCCAGATTGAAAATATTAGACTTTGTAAGGTATTTCATCAGGATATGCTTCTGTAAAGAAACATATAAATCACTACACCAAGATAGTTACTGCTATGAACACAATATTTGATGTACATCAAGAAATACAGAATAGATCATTTGAATACAAGTCTACATTTTAAAATAAGGTTAAAACACCACGAGAGATGAGAAAAACAAATAGCTCCTAGACCAAATATAAAGGTTACTGGTAGGAATACGAAAAGAATCCTTACCGTCATAAATCAACCAAAACCAAAGAAACTTGCATCCTCTGGACTGAGTAGCATCCTCCCCACAGTAGAGGTTCCTCTGGCTATGCATCCTTGGTGTCAACATATACAACTGCCTTTTTTTTTTCTGTTTATGCTATTCTACCTCAGAATTCGTCAACAAGAATTGAGTGACACTGAAAATTTTGAAGTTGTGTATGCTATGTCGCTGCAGACATAATACCATAAAAAATTCATTTCGCTGACTCAGTAGGATGAAGCTCTTTCTTGTTTGTGCCTGGTATTTATGAGCTTAAAGAATATCGTTCCTTCAAAGATTCTACTGTGCATATGCTAACAGTGAAGATTGAACTATGTTTTTTACAGATGAATTCCCTTTGCCTTCGCGACCGACCTATGATCTAAACTCCACTCCACCAGAAGTCAGTTCCCCACCAAGCATGAACAACTTATTGTTTGCACCAGCAACACCGTATCAGGACAACCAGCTTTCTGCATTACTTGAATCCTCACCATACAAAAGCACAACCCAAGAGAACGACAAGCAGGGAAAGTTGTTCTCATTGACAAGTGAAACAAACCATTCACACGAACTCTTGGAGAATATTGTGGAATCTTTCAAGCAGAAGAAGGATGCCATCTTAGAAAGCAACCAAGGCATTGACCTTAATACAACACCCCAGCAGAAAACACCCAAGCGAAAAAAGCACAGACCGAAGGTGATTGTAGAAGGTAAGCCAAAGAGGACTAGAAAACCTGAAGCTCAGGTAAAACCAAAGGGAAATGAAAATCCATCTGGAAAGCGGAAGTACACACGCAAGAAAGGCCTAAAAGAATCAGCAAGTCAACAGGCAGATGCTGCACAGCAGACCACAGTTGGCAATAATGGAACTTCTGTAAATTCCTGTAGGAGAGCTTTGAATTTTGACTTAGAACAGACAGCTGAGGCAAGCACAGTAGCTGGACCAGAGGAGTTGAGTAATATGGAGGGTTTTCGCATGCCTGTAGACTCACAAGGCTCAGAACTCAGCAGGAGAGTAAACATTCTGTCTGGAATAACGTCAGCTCAGCAGATAGGTCACTATAACAGATCAACCATGATGAATCAACCGGAAACTGTGAGTTTGCTTGGAACGAATCAAAGACCCACTGCATTTTTTCCAGTGGTACAAAGGCAAGCTGGTGAGTGCCTGCCAGCCAGAACAACAGACCAACTGGAACATAGAATAGCCACTCGAGAAAACATGGATAGGGCAATTGGCATTGCTTGCCAGATGGGTTCGAAAGATGGACAGCTTCTCAAGCTGCAGCAATTTGTATGTGCAGAACCAAGAGAAGTGAACATTCCAGGACTTCGCAACCTTGAGATGTCTAGGCAAGCAGTACCTCAGTCAGCACCATTAATTTTTTCCAACTCCAGTGAGGCAAGGGGGCTAAAGAGGGTTTATCATCAGAACAATGAGCAGACATATCTTCCTCGTGCAAATTCAATGCCCACATGGCTGCAACAAATGGTCCGGACTGGTGAATTCAGCAACAGTAGCATTCTCAGTTCGGCTTACTCAGAAACCCAGAAAAGGAAGAAAGCAGATCAAACACTTGATGTTAACAGTCTCTCATCTTATGTTCCAGCGGTCTTAGATTCATCAAGCCAAGTGCATGTAGGAGGTGTACTTGGCCAAGCCACATGTAGAAAACCATTACACATGAATGATGAGATGTTGAACCCCTGTATTGCTTCTGGAAGCATTTACCACAATGAAAAAGACGGGCTGCAGAAATGTACCAGTGGATGGAATCTTCCGTCTCTCGCTTTGGCTAATGTTTCAAGAGAGCATCAAATTTCTGCTGAACAGCATTCTCACGAACAGAGGGAGGAGGAAACCAGCAGATTGCAAGTGAAAGACAGGCCCAAAACAGTTTGTCAGGAGTATCATCAAAGCCAAAAGGCTCCTGAACATACTGTTCAACCAACAAAGAAAGGAAGGCCAAAAAAGCAGCAGACAAATCGTTTAGCAAAGAAGACTGCAGCTCCCACCAAGCAGAATCCTTCCACAGAGAAGTTCCAGAAAGAGCAGAAGGATCCATGCCATGAAAATCAACAAACTGGTACAGTGACAAGAGGTATTTCCTGGAACCCAAACTGTAAGTGCTTGCAAGGCCAGTATATTTTGCTAGAATCCATCAAAATTATCAGTCTCTTCATGCTATTCAGGTTTAAGCTCATCGATGGAAAAAGACCCCAACGCTCTTGACGAGATCATATACAGATTGGAGGCGCTTAATCTCAATGGAGAAGGCAGCAAACTGAAGGAAGCAAAGCAAAATGCAATTGTACCCTATACTGGAGCTGGCATGATTGTTCCCTATGAAGGCAGGAAACGCAAACCACGACCAAAAGTAGACCTTGACCCAGAAACTAACAGGGTATGGAATCTTCTAATGGGTAAGGAAGGAAGTGGACTTGAAGGAAATCACAAGGACAAGGAAAAATGGTGGGAAGAAGAGAGGGAAGTGTTCCACGGACGAGCAAATTCATTCATCGCCAGAATGCATCTCGTTCAAGGTGAAGTGCTTTGTATAGTTTCTGTAGATTCTTGATCCATCACACAAATGTTAATAGGCACTTCTAGTTGCACCAGAGCAGAAAGACCAATGCTGCTGCTGTAATCTTCTCGAAAATCATCATGAGGCGACCCTATATCATCTGATCAATTTTTAGATAGAACAAAAAGTATTACATAGATTACATTTCACCCAGCAAAATCTTTTTAAAACAAAGAACATACATTCAGAAATAAAACATCAATCATTTATAAGACCCTGAAGTATTGACCCTCAAAGTCAATATGCAAAGATCAAAATTACTATCTCAGTAAAAATATGTGCGTCATGGATCAGGCATTTATGTTTAGTATTTAAATAACAGACGAGTCCTGCAGGAATCAATTTTGCATTCGAGTTTCAGTCATATGCAAAGTCTCCATATTTCGAAAGTTCATTTCATTATTATCTTCCCCTAATTCTTGCCCGTCAACTAAAATGAACAAAAGACCAATTGACAGCCCAAACAACTGCATCAAGAGCTACTGAGCATGCCTATATTACCTCTCGCAGGTGACAGACGCTTTTCTCAATGGAAAGGATCGGTTGTTGACTCGGTGATTGGAGTATTCCTGACTCAGAATGTCTCAGATCATCTTTCAAGGTGAGTAAAATTTTTAGGATGATTCCAAATAATTGCCAACAGAAAACATCCAGTAAAACTGACCATATCCCTGATTTTGTCAACAATGCAGCTCTGCCTTCATGTCACTGGCGGCACAGTTTCCACCGAAGACAACTTGCCTTGGAAGTGGTTATAACAAGGATAGCACAAACATATTCTCCAAGGAACCAGAAATAATCATGTTGAGCCCAACTGACACTATCAGTTTGCATGCAAAAAGGCACCCAATCTACAGCCAACACTCAGTGACTGACCATGAATCAACAGTGTGTTGGCAAGCTGTGGAAATTCCAGGGACAGAAAGCATGAACTTGTTAGGGGGACAAAATCATAGCTCGGAGGAGGAAGTCCTCTCTTCCCAAGAATCTTTTGATTGCTCAATCAACGAAAGCATTGGAGGAATCAGATCCTATTCGGGCTCCAATTCTGAATCAGAAGATTTGGTCATTGGCCACAGACCTGAAGAAATTCGTCGTTCAATGTTCGAATCTTCTTTCCGGAAGGAGAAAGCCCTTTTCCAAGATCTATTCACACGTCAAAGCAGGAGCACATTGGGATCTGGGGATCAACAATCAAAAGATAATGCAGACAACCACCGAAACTCGGCGTTCATCGCTACCAATAGCAATAATGGCTCTTCATCGTACACTCAGCTGACAAATTGGGATGCTCAGCCTGCGCATTTTCCACCAGTTTCTTTCATTCCACAGCACGTGCAAATTAATCCAGATTCCAGAATATCGAGAGTGGAGGATGACATGCTTGGTGATGAAAGCATATGCTCATGGCCAACAGCATCTAAATTCAGCACTGCAGAAGCAGCAAATCATATAGCTAAACCGATAGAGCAACAGGAGGAAAGTCAACATATATATGCAGTCAACCACCAATTGTCACTACGCACCCAAAAAATACCGATGATGAACTATCGCACGTTTTTGGGCTCAAATTATGCATGCCCTCAGAGTCCCAACTCTGGCCCTGATCTCACAATTAGCCAACCTTCTTGCATCTCCCATCAACATGCAGATGAGAAGTTCTTTCACTTGGAGGGTAGTTTGGCTACAGAAGTGGATACTCTTGGGGAATCATTTTCTCGAAGGCAGTGTAATAATGTGCAGAATGCTTCACTGAGTCCTCGGCAAGCTATCGATGTTAGGGACGGAATCTCAACAGTTGTTAATCAAAGCCACTTGGAAAATAAAGCTGCCGAGCCGCATATTGAGGAGCAGTTGTCTTCATCTGCTAAGCCACATAAGGAGACAAATATTGAGCCAGTAAAAACAAAAAGAGGAAAGGCTAAGATTGGGAAGAGCAATGAAATTGATTGGGATATTTTAAGGAGAGAGGTACAACCTAATGGAAGAAGAAAAGAAAGAAGCAAAGAGGCAGTGGACTCACTAGATTATGAAGCAGTAAGGCAAGCCAGTGTTAGTGAGATAGCAAATTGCATTAAAGAAAGAGGGATGAACAACATGCTAGCAGAAAGAATAAAGGTATTTCCATCAGGCTCAACATCCACATGTTTTTTAAGAGCAGCACATATGTTATCCTCTTTAAAAATCGAAAAGGCAAAAAAGAATAGGAAGAATGTAAAGGGGAATGGTATTTGACAATGGCACATTCTGCAGGGATTCCTCGACCGGTTGGTCCAAGACCATGGAAGCATTGACCTTGAATGGTTGAGAGATGTCTCACCTGACAAATCAAAGTAAGCAATCTAATATATTACTAATGTAACAGCATGAGCATCATTGTCAGACCTCACATTTAGCATCTGGCACATCCATACCCAACCCACATACATGTTCACATCAAGCTGCAATATTGCATAGCACATGTGCACTGCAGACCATAAAGGTTTCACGCACATATGCAGCATAAAATTTGCCATAAACATTATCTGACACCTAACTTGTCAAATTGCAGGGACTACCTACTGAGCGTACGAGGGCTAGGACTGAAAAGTGTAGAATGTGTGAGGCTTTTAACGCTTCATCACCTTGCCTTTCCAGTAAGAGTTACTACATGAAACTACTAGCTATATAACCTTTCTAAAGATATGGAAATTAAAAAATTAAGGATGACTTTTGGCTTTGTTTATCATCTTCCGCAGGTGGACACCAATGTAGGACGTATAGCAGTTCGACTTGGATGGGTACCTCTCCAACCACTGCCAGAGTCACTGCAATTGCACCTCTTAGAAATGTAAATCCTTTGGCCTACTATCATAAGCAAAGCCTCAGACTATTCATATATTTAACAACGATGATTAAATCCTCAGGTACCCAGTGCTGGAGTCAATTCAGAAATATCTGTGGCCGAGATTGTGCAAGCTTGATCAACGAACACTGTACCGGACTTTCTACCTTTAATTTCCTAAAGTTCCTAGCATGTTCTCCTCAGATAAATAGTCTATCATATTAACTCCAACTTCTAAAGACTGTTGATTTATGTGTTGTTACAGCTATGAGCTACACTACCAGCTAATCACATTTGGAAAGGTACTTCGGATAAACTCTCTGTATTGCCATGAGATTAATCAGACGAATTTCAATGTTTCTCATATTTGATTGTCATGCAGGTTTTCTGCACCAAGAGTAAACCAAATTGTAATGCCTGCCCAATGAGAGGAGAGTGCAGGCACTTCGCTAGTGCTTTTGCAAGGTTTGCTGCTTATTATCTCTTCCATGCAACATTTATGGTACCATTAATCCAGAAAATAAGCATAACAAGATACTTATCAAATTCTTGAAAGTAGAGAAAATCCTCAAAGGATACTAGATACAGCGCCTAAAATTAAAGAATCTATGACATCTATTATCAAGCCTTGCAGTCCAACAAGTTTGGAAGCACTCTGATACAACTCAACTATCCCTAGTTCCTAGATGCAACTATTTAAGGGGAAAAGACACACAGCGGGAGAATGAGAGTGAGAGGGATCACAGGACGAGATAGAGCACTTTAAAAAAGGCTTAAGCTCATATTTCACTGTTAAGAAAGGACGTCATAATAAAACTAAAGCCACACCTGTCTTTTGTAGCGCGAGACTTGCCCTTCCAGCACCAGAGGAGAAGAATCTTGTTTCTTCGACAGTACCTTTGGCTGAGAGCAAGCCAGCAACAGTCATCAATCTCATGTCACTACCTCCACCCTACTCACATGAAGAAATGTTTCAAGTTCGTAACTGTGAACCCATCATTGAAGAGCCAGCCACTCCAGATGAAGAGCGTGCAGTAGCGTTGGAAAGCGACATCGAGGATGCATTGAAGGATGGTGATGAAGAAATCCCCACCATCAAATTAGATATCCAAGAGTTCACCGAAAACCTTCAGCAATTCATGCAAGCGAACAACATGGAACTGCAGGAAGCTGACATGTCCAAGGCCTTAGTCGCTCTAAATCCAGAAGCTGCTTCTATTCCAGCTCGAAAACTCAAGAACGTGAGCAGACTACGGACAGAGCACCAAGTGTAAGTCGAATTGTTCTCAAAGTACTATTAAAAGCATGGGACAAATGCTTCTTTTTAATAGAAAAGACTCTTATAACCATACTTAATCGTGATGCATGAAATATATATTGTAAACAAGTGGGAAATAACTGCTACTGAAAGATGGAACATTAGGACTTATAAAACTGCCTGCATTTAAATAATGACTTTTATCCCAAATTCTCAAAACTTGTTCTTTTTAGTAACAAAGAGGAACTAGCAAAGTTTATCGAAGGATCTTCTGACAAAAACACACATTTATCTTTTCTTCTAAGTTCTTTGCTGGGTTTTTTTTTCCAAAAACCTCTTAAGGTTCACTGCCTTTTATCTGTTGCAGATACGAACTTCCTGATGATCATCCTTTACTACAAGGGGTTTGTTTCCTGTCTTTTTGAGAAAACTTCTCTCTATGACTTTATATAGACTACAGATATATGCATACAATGCATCACTTTGACTTGCAACTCTATATATCAACAGCTGGAAAAGAGAGAACTAGATGACCCAAGCCCTTACCTACTTGCTATATGGACACCAGGTAAGTGTACAGCTTTAAGTAAAACAACGAGCTATCTGCATGTGACTGCCTATTACCATAGAAATTACGCCACAAGAAATAGACTAAATGCAAGTTTTTATTCCTGAGAAGTTGATCATTCTATTTCAAATTTTACAATTCCGAGATAACACACACCAGGTGAAACTGCCAACTCAGTCCAACAATCTGAAGAAGGTTGTGAACACCAAAAGACAGGAAACTTGTGTGAGGAGAAGACATGCTTTTCATGCAATAGCATTCGAGAAACTAATTCACAAACTGTCAGAGGGACACTTCTGGTGAGATTATACATTCATTCCAACCTTTTTAGCATTAGACAATACATTTCCGACCTTATTAGCTTTTTTTTAAGCAAGATGCAATGTGTAGAAATGGTGATTTGCTGACATTCAAGCAACGCAATTGTAGATACCTTGCAGAACAGCAATGAGAGGAAGCTTCCCATTAAATGGAACATACTTCCAAGTAAATGAGGTAAATAAGCTACGCATCTTGTAGTTATTCAAGACAATTAGATGAAAAAGCAGCTAGTTTTCATAAGTATATCATAGATTTCGATGCTATCAGCAGTAATACACTGATACCTTCATCATGCAGATGTTTGCAGATCATGAATCAAGCATCAATCCAATATGCGTTCCAAGAGATTCTATATGGAGTTTGAGAAGACGGACCGTATACTTTGGAACTTCTGTTACAACAATATTCAAAGGTAAACAAAGATACCAAACCTTCTTTTTGCACTTTCAACAGCAACATGAAAGAATGTTTCTTACCAATAAATTATGTCTTCTAGGCCTATCAACCGAGGAAATTCAATATTGCTTCTGGAGAGGTAAGTAATGCTTCCGTCAATATCATCATCATCAATTTCCTGCTTCCGTCAATATCATCATTATCAATTTCCTGTTAACCTGCAAAAGTAAAATTCTGTTTTAAAACAACAATTGGAGGTATCAACAGGTACTTGTCTGTATCTGGGGAGAAGACAGTGGTTCAACAGGAGAAACCCATACTTCAGATATAATATTACCAAAGTGACAGAAAATGATAAAAAAAACAATTATGGTTCCAATCAATTTGCTCACTAGATTGCACATGCATACATCTATGTGATAGAGCCATTCTTTGACAAATGAAAGTTCAAATGCAGGATTTGTTTGTGTGAGAGGGTTTGACCGCAAATTCCGAGCACCTCGACCACTTGTGGCTAGGTTGCACTTCCCCGCAAGCAAGGCCAAGACCAGAAAATGAGAAGAAAAAAGTAAAAGAAAAGCAAGCAATGAAAGGAGGCCTCTAGCGAACTAACAGGATTTTTTCACAGAAGACCAGATAACGCTGATAAAGCCAGGAAAGAACAGAATTCTCCTTAACAGAATGCAGCTTTTCTTCATCTAACTGCCAAAAGGTCAGCAGAAAAAAGATTTCAAGTTCAATCTTCCTATAACGGGAGAGATATGGTCATCACATGGCACAGAGAAGATCTCAACTAACTACCAGAGAAATAACAAGTGCAGTGTAGCCTGTACATATAATTGCTGTCATTTATTCATTCTTGCTCACAAATGAGCCATTCTTCAAGAGCTAGCCCTGTCAACGTGAAAGCAATTATATTGTGACATGGAAAAGTATGGTGTAGCACCATAGACAGTGCTGGGACGGTTCATAAAAATTCATCATTATATGTCAGCATCAATGCAATGAAAAAACAACTTTCAACAGATCATGCAACATTATGTAGCTCCAAACCTTCAAATAATCTCCGATACATCTACCATGTGCCACCAATTAAGCGCAATTTACATTTCCTTTGCTGGAGAGTTGAAATATGCAAGTCTAGATGACTTTCCATTTCCATTTCCATTTCTTCTTCACAATGCCGAAAGTAATTCTTATTTTTCTTAAACTGTTGCAAATAAAGCAAATCTCACCAAGCCATCTATAATTTAATCCCAAAGTTCTCATCACTAATTACTTCCATGGTACTGCTTAGTGCTTACAGTGGTACAGATTCCCCAGGGAAGTTGATACGGGTTGCTAACCATCCATAATTCACACCGATCTGTTTCTCAACCAAGAGCGCATGTCCCTAAAGCATCAGTCGATCACAACCGTCATCTTTTTCTTTTCATTTTAATCTATATTCAGGAAACTTTCAAATATGCTTTTGCCTCCCAATTACATCAAGGAAAGGAAAAAATCAACTATCCTCTCTATGTTGTTATTTGTAGCTACCAAACTTATCATCATATAAGCTCACAGCTAATGTACCTTCAGATGTGATATTTCAACAAAAGTCATGCAAGAAACATGACTTAAAGTTGAAATCTCTGTAGTACGGGCTGTAATTAATTCAAAGACAGATCTAACACCTATCAATGCAAAGTAGAATGATATCCACATTGCTAAGTTATGATGATGTATGCATGACTTATTTCCAGCCATAAGGTCAACGGATGTTACCTGAAGCTCGAGATTGACATGCCACCGCTTTTCCATTTCCTGTCTCAACGAGCAAAACAATATCATCAAATGCTGGTTGATAATAATCACAGCTAGCTGAACTTCTAACTGTTAAAACCATGATCATCTGACGATTTAATTTTGGATCTATACTAAATAACAATCTGAACATAAATCCATAAGCTATTCTTACAGATAAATACTTTTCTCATCTTTAGTTATCAAAGTTTCTATCACTGTAATGTCACTGGCAGTGTTAATCATTCTGATATTATATACCAGGTTAACAACGGAGTAGTCGAAACAAACTTCCAGTCAGGTGCCAATACCCAAGCAAGATACGGTGGAGAAACAAAATTATAGGAAAGGCAGCTTAGAAAGGGGAAATTTGTTTCCCAAAGCAGCACTTATTTGCACTGAACATGAGCCTAGCAACGGTTTCTTCTAATTCATTGGCTAGATGGAGAAGCAGCAAGCAAAAGTGACAACATTCTTTAAAGAAGTACGGCAATTACAGAGGACCAACAAACAGTAGATTCTACTTGAGGATTATACTCCAGTTTATGAATAACAAATTGCAAGCTGGATTTAAAAAAGGGCGTGCAGAATAAAGGAAGACAGGCAGATAAATAAGAATATCTAACATGTAAAAAACTTCAAGCTTCAATAAATCTCTCAGACATGTCCTTAAAGCTATTATTATTAAATAGTTTCGTGAGCTATCTTTCTAAGAATTAAAGACAATAAAAATAGCAGCTACAATTAAACAACCTCACATTAGCTTTTTACTTGTGCAGAGAAGCCTTGTCTCGTTTCATAACCACATTTTTTCTATGACATAAAAGTTCAGATTACATACAAGGACCATTAAGTCTCCAAACTGTTAATCATGATGATTCAGAGCCCACAGCAGAAATAAACAATGTTTTCACAAGAGAGCAACAGGAAATCAGAAACACCTACTAAATCTTGCTAAGACTCTATTTGCTTTTCACATGTAAATTGCACAAACAGTCCCGAGATTTTATCCATATCAGCAACCATTTCTGACATGATTAACAAATAAACAGAGACCTCGAAAAAAAAAAATACATCAAATCTATCTATAGATTCCTCCCATGTCAACATTAATGGAAAGCAGAAAAAATCTGACTCTCCTATGAAACAAATTACCATAGTCACACGAAATACGCCATTATGGTGTTCGCGTGACAGGATATTATATTAGTTATATAAAACTTGTTTTTTTGGCCAGTAAAACTCATAGGCAAAAATGCTAAAAATTAGACATAGGAAATAAAACCAAATGCTTTTAAAATTTCTTCCTAACTCATCGTACTACTCTTAACAATGTTCTCTCCAGTATCTGAAAGGAACAAATGGCAAGGGGAAACTTAAGAATAGTACCTAAAGATATATAAGTCAAATTACCAAAGTTATGCACCAAAAGAACAAAGTTCTTTCAACCACATGCAAATTACCACAGTTTAGCACAATGTACCAGTGTTCAGTATGTGAGAGATAGGAAGACAATCAGTTCTACTATAATTTGGCAGATCTCCTTCTAATTATACTAAATACAGGAAACTTCTTTTGGAAAATACACAAATTACCCTATTGTATTACAATATATTAAGAATACTATAAGATCACTTCCTCAGAAAATTTAAGATTAGTTCATTAAGGAAGGGATCTTGTTAACGAGTACCCCCGGGCCACTTGATAACCATACTTATTAAAGACAGGTTTTGATTTCCAATGCTAAAAAACACCTAACACGAGGAAGACAGGAACATATGAGATTGTAAAATACAGGATACTTCTTGTGGAAAATACACGAATTAGCCTATTGTAGTACAAAAAAAATAAGAATCCTATCAGATCACTTCCTCAGAAAATTTAAGATTAGTTACTTAAGGAATGGATCTTGTTAACGAGTGCCCCTGGGCCACTTGATAACCATACTTAATAAAGACAGATTTTGATTTCCAATGCTCTGATTACACCTAACACAAAGAAGACAGCATTAAGTGTAGAAAAGCTTTTTATATTATACATCATGCCACCTTTCTAATACTTGTTATTTCTAGATGACTACGTATGAGATTGTTGCAATGCTTAACCTAAGCGTAGACAAACATGAGGACAAAGTGATTTTGCTTGTGATGTGCCGAGGAAGGAACATATTGCACAAGACATGGCACGTCATAGTAAACAGGTATATGTATCATATGTTGCATGTAACTGAAATCATTTGGCTATTGTTTTTGAAAGAAATTAATTGCTTTTTCCGATATGCTCATATAATTTTACTGCAACTCTTCATCTAATAATGAGAACATTGTACTGTGCATTTATTATGTCTTTCAGTGTCAAGTGAATGGAGGACTTACTCAGAAAGATCTGAGAGGGAAACACGAAATTGCAAGACAAAAGTAGGATCCCTTGTGCCATATTATTTCCCATATAAAGTAAACTCCTCAATGACTTTCTCGACTATATTCTATATAAAGGAAAATAAGATCTCATGCATTTCAGTTGCATTGTACGTAAAAAAACTCCTAATCGATAAACTTAGAGCATATTTGATGGATATCTATCATCTTCATCATGTCCCAAAATGAGCATGATGATAATGAAAAGTCATCTAAAATAAAAAGAGAGAAACTGAAGGTTCAATCAACATCATCTTACACCACAAAAAAATTAATCTGTAACCTTGATCAGTTAACACTTATTACAAAACGATGTATCAAACTTAGCCTCACCCACCTACTATGTTGGATCCTCCTCGGCACTTCTCTGCTCTATCTTCCACAACCTTGGCTGCAAATTTGCATAGGTAAGAGAAAAAAAATAAGCCCGCAAAGCATATTGGATAAAATTTGGATAGAAACGAGCTAAATAAAGCAGAAAAAATACTAAAGACAACACCAAAGTAGTAAATTGGTTAATTCAAGAGGTTGAAAAGAAAACAAAAGTATAATTGCAAGATGTCAAAAGAAAGAGCCTCCTCGCACCATAATATATAATACCATGCCTTTACATAAATAACTTGAAAGCGACAAGTGAAGAAAACACGGTGTGGATCTGAAGTTAAAGCCGTCTAAAGGTACAACGGCTTAGATTTAAGCACCTTTGGACGCTGTTTGCCATTCTGCCAGTCGATGAACATCAAATGCATCTAAAAGTTAATACTGCTCCATATAGCTTCTATATTACTCAAATCTAGTACAGGTGTCTAGTAACTGTTGCAAAATTTTTCCACTATACCTGCCAAGTTAATGACACATGTCTACCTAAAAAAAGAAGTTACATCTCAATAAACAAAAGGTAGTAATCTTGCTAAGCAGAACTTGGGGAATCAATCACTCGCACTAAGAAACTTCATTTTGAATCAAAGTCAAGTGTCGAATGGAAGCCACACAAATACATGCCTTAAAACATCAAATGATCCCAACAGAAAGCGTATTCCATGCCATCCTTGCTAACAATTAACAAAGCATCAGTTGGTTCCCAATCCTTGAGCTCATCAACGAGTTCCTTGCAAGACACCTTCTCAAATTTTCCAAAATGCATCCATCAGTAGTCCGTTTTGAATGGTTAGGAAATTAGTCAGCTGGCAAAATCAAAATGCATTAGTTGAAAAACCTACCGATTGGTCAAAGTTACAACCGAAAATTTCAAAAAGTCACTATGATACTTTAGGTGCTAGAAAAATGAGAAAATGTGCCACACATGCAACCTAATCCAATTATTGTTCATTGACAAATGTACAATCAGGTTGTGAAGCATGTCTGAAGGTTCTTAACATAACAAATGTCGAGGAAGATGATGATTGGGAACACCTTGGAAAAATTTTGCTACCAGAAACCGAAAGTCATAGCGTATAGCTAAGGAGGAAAAATTTGTTAGTAAATGCTAAGGATTTGCGCTAGAAAAACTTGGGTTCTCAATTTTCACGGCAATTAGTAGTTATCCTATATACCACAAGCTAATTAATCAATACTATTGATGATAGAAAGAACACACGTGGCTACATTTTGCATTGTCCACTTGGCCAGAATTTATACTCAGCCATACTTAAGTTTGCCTTGTCAACCACCCTAATCAAGAAAGAATCGCATTTTGTTCTCGAAAAATTATATCTTTGATAAGCATAATCACGTCACAAATTTGGTCATCTGAGTAAAAAAGACAAAGGCAAAAACAGAAACAGAAGAACCTTTAGATTAGGCATCATGAGCAATTAATTGGACGACAAGGCTATCGGATGCCAACTACTATTTCCCATGCAACTGTTTATACATGTAGGTTAACTGCTGAACTGTGAAGTTACATTTAAAGAAGTGAGGGCCATTTTCAAAAGCGGCCGGCCAACCATGTGTGATAAGAATTGGTGCATTGGTATATCATCATATCACTCTTCGGTATGATTGAAAAGTCTATTCAATCTACATCAAGAAAGAAGATATTTGCTTGTGATGTTAACTCTAAACAGAGGAAAAAATAGTACAAATCATAGAGGCAATAAAAGTAGCTAGAAGCCATACAAGAACCATCTCAGCAACACTAAAATGCGAAAGATCGACACATCCATTGAAGAGAGAGTGCAGAAGAAACTCATCCATGAGAGCAGGTAGAAAGCAAATCAACAAACAGCCTTGTGGACATGAGAAAAAAAGCTCCTTGATACCATAAATAATCTTGTGAATTTTTTCTGACCATATGCATAGAGAACCACTTCCAATCCTAGCATCCCTTTCCTTACCAAATTCTAGCCAGATAGTCTGGATCATTCAAGTGGCAGACTGAACAACACGCAACACCATCATGGCATAATCGAAGACCACAATTATGGATGCGACTGATTCTCTTTTTCTGCTATCCGCCTGACACGTACAGCAAGAACTGACGAGCACTTATACTCCACTGGACAAACTGACCTGTCAATATTCGAAATTGAAATGTCTATGAGGACAATCTTCAACACAAAACGATACGAACTTATATCTATCACTCTTGACCCGAGCTGAATAAAGCTTGAATAGATCATTGCGGTACTTAAGTATAAACAATTAGATTAAATTGATGGACAAGCCTTCCAAGTAAAAATTGAAGCCTTTTCATGACCTAGATAAAAGCACTATCCATTCTCAATTTCATATGGTTCACTCGGTCCATTCAGTAACAGAATAACTGAATTGGTTTAATGGTGGTCAGTAACTCCCATGGTCATGATTGAGAGAATGGCCATTAAATCATACCCTCTTTTACCTTCTTTTCCCAGCCAAAAGAATTTCAACCTCTCCAAAATTCAGCAGCCATTAGATCATGTGGAAGTAATCCAACTAGATGATGCGCTAATCATACAAAACACAAAACTTTCGATGAATTCAATTTGTCATATTGGCTTTCTTATTGAAAATGGTTGACCGGATACATATCAGATATGCCTCTTGATGCTACATGTATCAGCTGTCTTGAGTTCATTCATTGTTTGTACCTTCTTAGGACACCTGATTAGTCAGTTAAGACAAATTGCATGCATGTTAAAGATCATAGATAAACTTGTATAGGCCGTGAAGGACACAGCAACAACCACCATAAACCACAATAGACAAAACCAAATGAGAACCATCTTTCTGCTAAATAACATTGTCTATGACGGGTTAAAAACATTTGGCACCATCTACGCAAAGATAAGGCTTAGATACAGTGGCAACTGTATTTCCCCTCATCACAAGCCTAAATGGGATCACTCATCTGCACCCTTGACATGTGGAGACAACAGCCAATGCCTAGGACCCACGAATAACGGTCAAACTAATATTGGCTGAAAGACCTAAGAAAAGTGTTTTGTCATTTTTAGATCAACCAGAACCTCTTATAATGATGAAGCAAAGTTGCTGAACTTTGATAATACAGCATTTATTTTCAAAATAGAGCATTTAATTATCTTTCAAGGTGCTCAATCGATGATGATAAACTACCATCTGAACATTATTCGCAAAGATAAGCAGTCCTTCCAAACTTGATGTAGTTTTCCGTGAAGGGCGAGTATTTGCAAATTAAAGACAACTAAACTTTACATCGAGAGTTATTAATCTTTATCCTAGGTACAAGCTTTATGCTAAGCAAAAATCGTATAGCTTGGTGTAATGACGTTGGGCCAACAATGCTGAAAATTGCTTTTTACTGCAAACTACATAAAATTTACATTAAGCACCTCGGTTATAGCACTCATATCACCTAGAACACCTACTAGGAAAACACCAATCCAAGGAACAAGGGCTTGGCCAAATGGCGGTGCACTATTACCAAGATTCAACACATCTTGGATTCTCAATTACTATCTTTCCCCTCCCCATCAAACCTATCCAGCAAAAGGGTGAACACTTAGCCAAGCCACTGAGGATATATGACAAGAAAGGCATGTGACTCAAGTTAACAAATGACAGCCATAAACATAACTAAATATCACTAAACCTTGTTAAAATTAGTTGTTCAGTTTTTCAATTGCTAACACTTAATTAGATATAACATTCAGAAACTCGAAAAACAAAAATCCTTAAAAACACGCTAATACACTTTCGCATGCCAGATACGAGGGTGTCACACAATTGGAATTGGTGCATTGCCTCAGCCAAGCAACTAGTGCCACTGTAGTCAATTAAATATAACCAAAGAACCCAATGGTTTCCGTCACCGCAAAAAAAAAAAAAAAAACTCTCGACTCTCATCTTCCATTGCATTGATACTAGACTGCCACATGATTCATGAACAGCCGTGATTACTATCAATCTCTGAACCTTATTTTCTCCTAGACATCAGAATAATTAGCTTCAGCATAACCCATTCAAACAAACAAGCATCAGAACTCAACTTTTTAGTGAAAATCAAATCAACGAGCAGAGCCACCTCATCGCCACAAAAAAGAAAAGAAAAACAGAACTAAACCTCGACGCGGACTTCTCTCACCACAACCCAATCTCTCGTGCTCCGCTCACTTCATCGAGCCACTAACCAACATCGAAAGCACAAAAAAAGAAAAAAACAGTCGGCGATCGCGTCGCGCGCGCCTTCGCCTCCAGTCCTCAGCGGCCTACCGCTCCTCCATCCGCTCAGCCGCAAAGCCCAATGCAAGCGCAGACTACACCGGGCGGGAAGGGGCGGCGATCGAGCTGGAAGCGACCACCTAGGGTTGCGAACCAAGCTCGCAGGCGCGTCGAATTCGAATCCTCACGGAGGAAAAAGGGGAGGGGAGGAGAGCGTGAGCCGTACCCGGGCGCGAAACCGACGCGGAGAGGCCGCGTCGGGAAGAGAGTGGGTGGAACCCCGGGCGGGAGGACGAAGACGGCGAGGTGCTGCGGAGGAGATTCGGAGGGAAGACTAGCGATTCCGGAGAGGCTCCCGCCGCTCTGGGCTGCGAGTTGCTCCCGATGTTCGTATGGTTTTCGCGTTGCCGCCATTTGATCTTCTTCACTCCCGCTCTCTCTCTAGTCTCAGTGATATTTCTTTTTCTTTTTTCTTTTGGGCTCTGGCAAGAGAGAGAAGAAAAAAGGGGGGGAGCTCGTTGGCAATTTCGTAATTGCGGCGTCTTTTTCAACCGCCACGTGTTAATTGCTCCGGGTTTTGGGAGTAAAGGATAATAAGCATTAGGCCCACGCATTACGAGGGAAGCTTTTGTCCGAAAAATCTCGTGAAAAACCCACTCACGATATTGAAAATTTTAAATTAAAGATGTATTTTCATCTAATGTACGAAAAACGAAGAACGTAATTTCAAATTCTCCACACATATATATATATAATTAACCATCACGTGCTAATTTTACGTTTGAATCTTTCTCGTCTCCCACAAATTCAATTATTTGCGGGTAAAGAATTTAGTTTTACCGATGTTTTTGTTCACCTTTTTCATGCGCATGTGTGTGCGCTCTTTTCTTAGAATTGATGAAAGAAGATCGCAGTTAAATGGACCTGTGTCGTCCAATGTAATTTTGAAAATTTTGAAGATCGACGAGGAAAGTCGTACACATACCGAAGTACATACCCTAGAAAGAAAATAAATCCCCTCGAGATTATTAAAAAAAGTCGAACGTCATAGACCACATCCTTTTTTGACATGGTCAATCATTCTTAGTCAATACTGGAGTGCCAAATAGCAAACTTTCGAATAAATTAATAAATGTTGGACGCCTAGCGAACTAAAGTTGGAAGGGAAATCGAAACAGACCACATATTCAATTCGCCACGAAGTGAAATGAATATGCTACTTTGAGACCACTTTATATGGGAAGGACTCTAAATAAATAGAACTTGAACTCATGAAACACGGAATGAACCACGTGCAAGTCGCAATTGAGATAGACAACTTCACTATAATCATTTAGACTTCATTTATTTTGTGAAAAATGAAATACTTGGAGGGGGAAAAAACTGTTTGTATGGTTTGAAACAATTAGTTAATGAAACTCATTTTCCATCATCAACAATAATTTATGTCTAGATATTTTTGTGGACAATAAAAATATTTTATTTATTTATTTTTGTAAGAGATATAAGTGATTATAAATCATTCAGTCCATAACGCTAGCATATGTATGTCGTTATACTATATCCTGAAACTTTTTATTAGGTCCATAACTTATTTTTTTAGAGAAGTATTCAATCTAACCACGCGTTTTTTGCTTTGTAAAATCACTATGTTTTAAAATTAAACTCGGTCAGATCTTAACGCCGTTATGCAAAACAGTTTTCTCCCAATGCTGGGAGAAATAAAAAGATCCATATTCAAATATATTCCTTAATTTCTTCTCTTTTCTTTTCTTATAGTCCCTAGAACATTTTCTTTCAGAAGATAAAAAGAACACTAATAAAAGAAGAGATCCATAACAAAATTCCCGAAAATCTCTTACCGAAATCCTTCGAATTGAATTCTTCTCCAACTAGATGAGCTATCCCACTTATTCCATAGTCGAAGCAAGCCGTTCGTGATCTAAACCAAGAAGATGAAGATGGAGATGAAGATGAAGATGGGATTAAATTTCCCTTTGGCACAAGAGACATAAAAGGGTACTTTAAAATTTAAAATGGCAAGAGAAATTAGATGAGATGGAGATGAAAATCTCTATGGAATGGAGATATTTTAGACATTTGAAACAAAAAAAAAAAAAAACGAGTTTGTGTTTTTTTTATTTTTATGTGTTCTGAGATTTGGCCAAAAAACAAAAGAGTTGATGTTACCTGAAAATCGATGGAGGAAGTCGAGGAGGGGTGCGGTAGCGATGGAAAATCAGAAACGGCGACACCCCCAAGAGAGATTGAAAGAGCTTGAGCTGATATAAATATAATTACGTCAATTAATCTTTTTGGGTAACAAAATAAGACTCGATTCTAATCAGGCAAGTTCATCCCGCAGTTGTCATGCATGTCCTTGCCAGAATTGGCCATGTCTCCTGTACTTTCCCAACCGTGCAAACTGACAAAAGGTATGCACGACAGCTGCACGACCAGCTTGCCTGTTCGGAATCACGTGTTTATGTTGTTACCAAAATGATGAATACCTAAACCATATTTATATCCATCCAAACTCTCTCGATTTTGGGATAATGACACAAATGGTCCATGAACTTTAGCCTAATATGTAATGCGGTCCCTGAATTTTCAATTTGTTCAATGTGGTCTTTGAATTTTAACTCAAATGTGTAATGTGGTCCTTTAATTTTTAATTCGTGGTCCATGAACTTGTGATACATGTTCAATTTAGTCCATAAATTAAGGACAACGTTGAACATTTCCATATAGTTGAGGTGCTATATTGAACATGTACAAAAAGTTCATGAACCATATTAAATAATTTAAAAGTTGAGGGATGACATTGCACGATAGGCTAAAATTCAAGGACCACATTGCAGATTATGCCAAAGTTCTGGGACCATTCGTATCATTTTCCCTTTGATTTTTTGTGGGCGCCATTGTTTCCTCATTATTCACCACTTTAAACTTCAATCAGATATTAACAGCAACTTGGTTTTGTTAGTGAATATGAGGTGGATTAAGTCCTATATGAAGTGAAAATAGTCCCACCCTAAAATTAAACTTGATCAAATATTGACACCATTGTGGAAAAAGTATTTCGCAATGTTGGCAAAAGATAAAAAAGTATTTGAACTTTCTTTCCCTAGCGGTCCTGAAGATATATATTTTTTTTTCAAAAGTAAGAATTGCTAATAAGGGAAGAGAAGGAAATCCCTAAAGTTTGTTAATTAGATCTGTCGAATTGAATTTTTCTCCAAAATTCCATTCTTAAAGTAAGTCATTTATGATCTAACCAAAAGATGGAGATGAAGATGTAATATGATTTTTTTGTTAATGTATTACGGGACTCCATACAAGCAGACTCACCTTACAGGTGTCATGCATGTATTGGTCAGTTTCCCCAATTGTAAATCATGCAATGGCCAACTCTAAAAGTGGCAATTCATTAATTACAATATCTTCCATGGCGTTAAATTTCAATTTACACTTCTTGAAAGATGGCTTTTAGTTATACAAAATTATCTTTACTTTTTGGGAAAAAATGAGGACTGTCGCTTTTATGGTGGGGTTTCTAGAACCAAAATCAAATAACAAAACTTTTAGAACATTTATATTGATTACATAAAATTCTTTTTAACTCTTCAATAACTTGACTAATCTGTTTTTACTTAGTTGCATCAACTTAAACATTGCTTTAATTCAATGAATCTAGAGACGAATTTACGTGATGTATCAGAACATGTTATTCCGAAAAATAATCAACCAAACAAAAGTATTTGCCCTAGAACAAAAAAAACTCATCTAAATTCTCAAAAGCCAACGCCTTAGATCACTTCATTATTTACACGGTCAATCAATTTCGGTCATATCGGAATAAAAACTTTGCAATAAAATAAATAAATGTTAGATTCCTACAAAGCTAAAGATAAAAGAGAAATCAAAACACAACATATTCATTATGACTTCATTATGATCATTTAGTTGAACATTCGACGATGGGATTTAAACATGTGTTTTGGATCTAGACAAATTTCGTTTTCTGCACCACTTACTCGATTGTCTGTGATTTGAGAAAGGAAAATAAAATGGGCGACAAAAAGATTTTCTTTTCTTTTCTTTTCTGATAGTCTTTAAAACGTTTTCTTTCAAAAGATAAAGAAAACTAATAAAAGAAGATATCCATAGCGCAATTCCTAAAATCACTTACCGATATCCTTTGAATTGAATTCTTCTTCAACTAGAAGAGCCATCCCCACAGATTCCATCGTTGAAGCAAGTCAATCAGATCTAACAAAGATGGAGATGAAGATGGGATTAAATTCTCCTTTGGCACAAGAGACATAAAGGGTACTTCAAAATTCGAAATGACAAGAGAAATAAGAAGACATAAAGATGAATATCCTAAGTTTGAACGAGATCTCATCAACAACAAATGGAATGGAAATTTTTGAGACATTTGAAAAGTCTTTTGGTAACAACATAAAAACTCGAATTGAAACAGGCAACCCTATCTTCTGGTATGTTTTTGCCAAAATTGGCCATGTACAATTGCGCAAACTGACAAAAGTATACACGACAACTGCAAGATGAGCTTGCCCGTTTAACAAGTCCTCAACCTTTTTTTTTTTTTTTCTAGAAGCCTTGAAACTATTTTCTTTCAAAAGCAAGAATTGCTAATATGAGGAGAAACGAAATAGGGGTAAGTACCAAATCAGTTCTAAACTTATTGCATGGATGTCAATTCAGTCCAAATTGTTCAATTTTGCCAATGTAATTCTAAACCTTTACGCAGAATTCCAATGAAGTTGTCCTTCTGGCCAATTGCCGTTAGAAATTACTTATGCGTCATCCAATTGTTGCTTGCCACGTCAGTGATTTCTGCTGGTAATTGACCCAAAAGACTATATAGAAATTTCTCGTAAAGATTTAGGACTACATCGACAAAATTGAACGGTCTAGGAATTGAGTTAACATCCGTACAATAGATTAAGACTGATCTCGAAAGTTTCTTAGTGATTCCTTCGAATTGAATTTTTCTTCAACCAGACGAGCCATCCATAAATTCCACCCTTAAAAAGTAAGTCCTTTATGATCTAACCAAAAGATGGAGATGGAGATGGAGATGACATGAGATTCTACTATTGAGTTTGGCACAAGAGATATGAGTAGACTACTAATAAAGAAAAAATTCAAGATGTCAAAACAAATAAGATTTTTTATATGTTCGATCAATATTTGAATAAAATATTTCGGCGCACATAAAATAAAAATGCTTTAGTCATATAAGAACCAACAAACTTGTTGATGTTACCTGAAAACCTCGGTGGAGGGTGCAGAGGAGATTGGAAAATCGGAAACAACGGCACCCCCAAGAAACTAAGGGAGTTCCGGTTGATCTTATTAATATGGTTTTTGAATTCATCGTTTCATTAACAGCATGACATGTGGTTCTGCACGAGCAAACTCCCCCTACAGTTGTCATGCCTGTATTTGTAAGGTTGTACGTTTGTAGACCATGCAGTAGCCAACCTTAAAAGTGACAATTATCTCCGTGACATTAAATGTTGAGATACACGTGTGAATCGTGGTAGAAAAAGTATCACATGTGGTGCAGAGTAGTTAATGATATATTATAGTTGGCTCATTACTCATTAACTTAAATTTTTTAGTAAATTTGGGTCTAACTCGATATGTTTACGAACTTAGACTCGAACTCCCTCTTGGAGATCTCGCCAAGTGAAGGTGTCAGTTTCTTCTGCGTGCTCCCAACGAATCGGTATTAGAACCAAATCGTTGATTGGTGCTCCATTCGGTGTTTGGTGAATATTCGAAGGCAGCTTTCATGGTTCGATACGGAGATGGGCATTGGTGGATATTTAAGTTAAGACATCTTGGTGCAGTCTAATATTAAACTCACACGTGAAGAGAAGATTGTATTGTTGAGATATATGTGTGAGTTGTGTTGAGTGAAGGTGGGTCTAAAGGACATGGATATGTTGACGGGCTCAGACTGAACTTTTTATTGGTAGGCGATCTCTCGGGTGAAAATATAGATTCCTCTTACAAAACTACAACACAGTAAAAACACATAGCGCGTATGTCATTCAAAAATGCTAGTGTCATTGCTTTTAATTTGACCATGAATGGTCTCTTTAGATGGTCATTATGGCATTTATAACTATGATAATATTATTTGATAAATACGTCTTATTATTGTGGTTGGTGAATTCTATGATAGCGACAAACCAAAGCATAACGGATGCACGGTTCACATGAAATGCATAAGTGTTACATGCTTTTTGAGAGTTTGAAATGTTCGGTATATACTTTAACTCCAAGAAATGTCCTACGTTTAGTAGCATCAGAATAAGATAAAATTTATCTTATAATTTATTTGATTCTTACTCAAGACAGGATAAAGTCAGATATAAGAGGGATATAGCCTGAATACAAATATATCATAAAGAGATGGGATAAATGTGGATATAATTTGTTGTATTTATGATATAAAAGCTATTTTTCTCGAATAACGAACTTATTAAATTGATAAATTACAATGATTATTAAATATAAATAGTATTTGAACCTAATATATAAAAAAATAACAAAAAATAGCAACAACTTTCATTTATTTATATTTATATTTATATATATCATGTTTATATGTTTATATTTAGCATCTATATTTACTACATATGGTAGGTGTATTAGTACACTTTATTAATTAACAGAATTTTTATTAAGCAATGATAGAAGAGAATAAAAACGAAAAGAGATAAAAAGGGAAAAAATAAAGTAAATAATAATGGAGCAAAAGATTGCAAATTTTCAATGAACAAATTCAAACTTGAAAAGGTTCTTTCTAATTCTCAAAAAATGAGGAGCAATGAGATTTTTAAAGAGAAGGCTAGCTTCTCCATCTTCTTCTCCTCTGTTCTGGTTTATTTTAAAGCTTCATGACTCGTACGTAGTCTTTTATTTCATGTCAAAACTTCTCGAAAATGGCGGGAGAGTCAAAACTCCTTTTTCGTAGGTATTGGTTTACATCAGAAGTTTACAAAAGCAACAAGAGAGTTAAGGCTCTTCCTCCATAGCTTCATGGTTCATGTTGAAGTTTCACGAAAGTGGTGAGAGAGTCGAAACACTATACTGAGAGATGGATGGGAAGTACATGGATTATCTCTCAAGTCTCTTGGGGAAAAAGTGGTAACTGTTGGTCCACTTGTGGAAGACCCTAGCAACATGGAAGATGGAGATAGCATCATAGAGTGGCTTGACAAGAGAGAGAAATCGTCTACTATTTTTGTGTCATTTGGTTCTGAATATTTTCTCACTGAGAAAGAAAGAGAAGAGATTGCTCATGGATTGGAGCTTAGCAATGTCAACTTCATTTGGGTCATTAGGTTTCCTGTAGGAGAAAGCATTGAGCTCGAAGAGGCATTGCCTGAGGGGTTCTTCGAAAGAGTGAGAGATTGGGGATTGGTGATAGATAAATGGGCACCACAAGTAAAGATTCTGGAGCATCCAAGCATTGGTGGGTTTGTGAGCCATTGTGGATGAAGCTCCATCATGGAGAGCCTGAAGTCTGGGGTCCCGATCGTCGCGATGCCGATGCAACTCGATCAGCCGTTGAACGCCTGGATGGTTGAGGAGGTTGGGATCAGAGTGGAGGTGAAGAGAAATAAGAGGGGAGAGCTTGAGAGGTTGGAGATAGCGAAGGTGATCAATGATGTGGTGGTGGAGAGAAATGGAGACTGTGAGGAAGAAGGCAAAAGAAATGAGTGAAAGCATTAGGAAGAAAGGAGAGGGAGAATTAGATGAAGTGGTCAATGCATTGGTCCAGCTTTGTGTGGGGTATACAGAACAATCTATATTGTAAGTATTTGAATGGGTATGAGATGGTAACCTTGTCATTGTAATGATGTGCAGCAAAAGTGACATCCTATTATCATTTCTCTTAGAGAAGATTGTTAATTTTAAACAAAAGCTATATAGAAGATTTGAAATTTTATTCATGATGGCTCATGAATACCCAATTAATTACACATTTTTTTTCAAATAATTTGACTGGAATTATATTTCAAAGTTGAAAGTTAAATTTCAATTTAATAATCTCGCCGATTTTGATTTAAAAAAAGGAAAAAAATTTGATCAAACTATGGAAAAGGTTAATTGGTTAGAATCATGATCAAGCGTTACACATGTTTATACTTAGATCATGTCAAAATACTAACAAAAGATAAGCACAAAAAGGAAAAGAAATATGGAAACTCTTGTTGTTCTACTTCTACCATGAAGAAAGTAATTAATATCTATTGTAGATTCAATTCCATAGCAAGTAGATCAAAACTTTAAGCTATGCTTAAAACTTCCTCTGAAATAATATGATGTGAGTTTGAAAGTGAAGAATTTGTAACTAGATTTTCAACCCCTATTTTGCAATTCATATTATAATGTGAAAAGCTTAAAAGAAAGCACAAAATAAGAGATGTTTAACTTTAGAGGCCTACAAACCTAATTTGGAAAAACACCCACAAGATAAACAAAAATTGGCTAGATAATTCGATTGATTTTTAATTTTCAACTTTAAAATATAGTTTCGCTCAAACTATATGAATAAAAAAAACGCAATTAATTGTGTATTCATAAGTCGTCACAAATAGACTTTTCTAATTTTCTATATAGCTTTTGTAATTAAAATATGAGACCATAAATTAAAATTAACAACCTTGTGGAGGTATAGTGATAACAAGATGTAGGATGAGATAGGCTTCGTGTTTGAAACTGATGAGAGAGATGGTAGAAATAAAGTCAATTTTGCTGGTTATCCTGATTAAAAAAAAAAAGCAAAGGAAGTTGGCATAAATTGCATAATAATGCATTCACATGATTAAGAAATTCGTTTTGCATGTTTAGTTCGATCACCTTGACTTTTAGCAATTGGCGTTTCAAAAGCCAATCTGACCAAATCACGTATCGATATTTTCCATAAATTCACGAAGAAAATTTGAGGGACATATCGTATGACCGATCAATCACCATTGCCCATGTATAGACCCAACAAACAGCTGGATCCAATCAGGTTTGAGTCTATTGAAAATGGGTTTGATCGAAATTGACCCATTTAACAATGTTGACTTATTTTTATGCAATAGAAATTTAATGACCCGACCTTATCCGAACCTAACCAATACGTAGCTTAGCTCCCATTCTTAGCAACTTTCCCCATTGAATTTGAAAAATTAGCATACTAAAAGAAAAAAATCAATTAAAACGAACTATAATTGAAAAAAAAAATAGCAAATAAAAAATTAGTAAAGAATTTAACAAATCAAGTGACTAGAACACACCTCGTACATCTGATATAATTTAGCACAATAGACTACTCCTGGAAATATCAATGTTGAAAAAATAATTGAAGATATCTAACTATGTTCTATGTGATTTTTTTTTTTTTTTGCGGCAATCTTTACTAGATTCAACTATTACTGTGAATTTTCTGAGAGATCATTATGTAATTGTTGTAGATAAAATATCTGATCTTGACTTTGTTTCTTAATGGATTGGAAGACATCAATACCAGTTCTCCTCAACGAGTTTTGCTCTATATGTTTTAGTGACGTTCATTGGCGGGTTTGGTAAAGTGGTTTGTAATGGGGCTAATTAAATACTAAATCTAGAATAAAATCTGATATGGGACGTTGCCATTTATTGTACATGCACCTATTAATTATTGAAATTCAATTTATTCAAAGTATCGTAGGCGCACGCTTCGATCTCCCCATCTTCAACCCGGCTTGATACTTATTAAAGATAATTTTGTCGCTCAACGCAAATGTTTTATCTCATAAAACCAATTCCTCATCGGCATTTGCAATGGGCCGAAAATGGTTCTCTAGAAACTCATCAAGACCCAATCCAATTGAACTTAACCTGGCCCTTTAAATATTTAAAGGTCCCATGTTCAACCCCATCCAAAAAATACGAGTCAAAGAACTGGTCCATGGCCCATTTGGACGCCTCTACCCGCGTGCTACGAATCTCATCCTACACGTCGCCATGCGTCTTGTGGCGGCAATGCGATATCCTCTCGGATTTGCGATCGTGCGGTGATTTGAGTTAGGGATGTAATTGTCTCACTTCGAGATTGTGAATATCTACATGGCCTTTTTACAATAAGGTGTTAGAGAACTTCCATTTCGATTTTTGAAACAACTCATAATGATTGGGGGCACAGTGCCAATTCGAAACCGCACAAGTTGACTCAAATGTCCGAACCTAAAACTTGCATAATGATCCCGACATGATACAAGCACCACAATCCCAGCTTTACCAAATAGCTCACACCAATGGCGAAACCTTTACACAGCTCTCGCGCCATCGCCGTAAGACCATCATCTCGACCGGCCGATTCCAACTCCGTCGCCGGCTCCGAGGCCATTCTCCATTGCAGTGCCGTGGAGGAACTAGGCAAAGGTGAACCCCGCTTCCACAAGGGTTTCGAAATTCGATGCAGCTTTGCTCGCTCAGTCACAGGAGAGTGATGAGAATGAAAAGCAGCAGCGCGGCGATGAAGGAGTACTTGAGGGCGGCCGCGAGAATGGCCACCGAGATGAAGCAGAGCTGCCACAGCACCTGCACGCTCGCCCACGCTAGGAGGCCCGTCAGCCCGACTGCCAGGATGTTGTCCGGGTCCGGGTCCAGCAGATCGCCTAGCCTCAGATTGAACAAGGGCCGCCGATCGCTCTTCAAATCGCCATCGCCGTCGCCGTCGCCATCGCCGCCGCCCACTCCTTCTCCTCCATCGGACCCGTTCTCTGGCCGCTCGACGCTCCCCGGTTCTTGATTCCGAACGTCGCCGTCGCCGGCGAAAACGGCGAATCTCGATGGGTTCTCGTGGGTTGAGATTGGGGCTTCGAAAAGGGAGGATGGGAACGTGAGATTGCGGCGGGCGGTTGCGACAGGAGGCGGCGGAATTCGTAGAATCGGAGGGTGGAAGCGAGACGCGCAGGCGAGCCCCAGCATCGTTCCTCTTCCTGCCGCTGCTTCTCGGGCGATGAAACTAAAAAATGCTGCGGAATCGTGTTCCCTTTGTTGGGTCTCAGCTCTCAACTCGACCGTAAGGTATTGGGCCTGGGCCGGCCAATTAGAGATGGGCTTCGGCCCGTTTGGCTTCAGGAGTTTCCCGGCGTTCAAGAAACTGCATCCCCTCCTCCGTCCCTAATCGAGGCATGGAGGGTGGTGCTGCACGGTGGTGGCGGTGCACCGGCCGCCGTCAACAAATTAATTTGTTTCTCTCTTTGCGCATACCATATCGCACGAGTTGGAGTAATCACGTTATCAATTGCACTGCCATTCACATGCCGTCACCGTATTGGATTTAAGTGCCGTTCGCACATGTCGTATTCAATTGTCACGTTGTACCGCACGTGGTTCACAACATATCATGATTGATCTTCGTTTCGTCCATATATGTCACGTTCAATTAGTACATGTCATTCACACGTGTATCGTCCCACGTTGTACTGCATGAGTAGCTTATTTCCCTCTAATTACTTAAACTCTCTAAGTGTCCCGTCCATCTATGTTAAATAAAATCGATTGGTGGTAGCTCCATTCAATTATCCGATTATAAGACCCTCGCTTGCCATCCTTCTCGCAATTCAACTCGCTGCCCAGTGCCCACCACCCAGCACTCATGGAATGATATATAAGTTTGGGTTTTCCCAAAAAAATTCAAAAAAGAAACATCTTACTTTCCCACAAAATTTTAAGATATTATTTGGATTTTAAAAATTATGGAAAAACATATATGTAAAAATACGTGTCAATATTTGTTTATTTTGAAAGTTTCAGGTGTTATAGGCAAAGAAAAAATCAAAGTGTGTCCACTGTAATATTTGGGTTAAGCAAAAATTAAAAAATAATGTGAAGACTATCCAGACGAGCCTGTAGTTTGACTCTTGCCACGTAGGTGAATTTCTCTTGAGACAAAAAAAAAAGAAAGGAAAAAGTAATTTGGATAAATACCAAAAGTTTGCCTAAGTTCTCACTGACTGACCAAAAGCATACGTGTACTTTAAAACTACAAGTTTGCTACCTCAACTCAACTCAGTAAATTTGTGCATTTACTTACAAGAATATTACCATTTCACTTTCCACAAATGCCCTCCCCGGGTTCTTACGCCCACCTACATCCAAATCCTAATTAACAAAGCATGAAGCCGCCTAAACTAGATTCATGGACGTAGCTCCGTTGTCCTCGCCGGTCGTCTCTTCGTCTCGCGGATGGCGGCACCACCACACGAGGGTGCCTTGATATGAATTCTTCCGTGGGAGAAAATATTAAGTGATTCGAAATCGCCACATCTGCATTTCATGTGGCATATATTTTTTTCACTCATATCTACTAACATAGTGACATGTGTCCATCGATCCACGTCAATAATTAATGTGGAATCTAAGTTGAAAATTAAAAATTTTCTCTCTTCACCTCTGAGATCTCTCTCTCTCTCTCTCTCTCTCTCTTCGCCTCCATTGTCCACAGCCGCACGACCTCCTTTCCTCCCCTGCCGTTGCGACCAGTGGAGTCGCTAGCACCGTGATTAGGCCGACGACCGCTATGTCCAAGCCGAGCATGGTCGGCTTCCTTTGTTTTCTCCGTCTTGTCGTTCTCTAGATCTCAAACTCTGTCCGTCCATGGCCGAAATCGTCGGCGTCGCTCGTACATGGCTGTCGTCGGCATCATAACGAACGCATTTAGGTGTCGTCTAGTTCGACCACTGTTGTGACTAAGCCGAGCCACGGCCATCGTCCTCTGTTTTTCCTTGTCTCGTCATTCTCCATATCTTAAGATCTACCAGTCCATGACGCCGCTCGTCCACCGCCGGTTTCAAGTTCCGGCCATCTTCCCTGACATCTATTCCTTTGTTTTCCTCAGTTTTTTCTTTTGCTATTTGAGCTTGCAGTCCATGGCTGTCAGGAGTTCATCGTTAAGGCTCACGACCATGGACAAGCTGCGGTCGCCAAATCACAGAGCCACTTCCGAGCCATAGACGAGCTAGGCTTGCGGCCATGGACGACACTGGATTTGGAGGCACGACTCTAGTGCAGATCTGGACAAGCAAGGACTACGAGTCGTCTGGACTTTGTTGCTTGCAATCGTTACTATGGAGAATAGATCTAGACTTCGTCGCTCGCAATCGTGAGTGGATCTACAATCATGGCAACAAAATCTGGGCTTTGTTACTCGTAGTTGTTGCCGTTGGTGGATGGACAAAGTCCAAGCACACCTTGTTGCAGTGTCTTTGCCGTCGGTGGATGGACGAGCAAAGCTTGCGGAACCAGATTCGGACGAGCAACCGCGGAGCCGACCGCAAGCGATGCCAGAAAGGGTGGGGATGGAGGCCAGACGTAGTGGTGCTCTCTGATGGAGGAGGGAGAAGAGAAAAATCAAAATTTTTTTTTTTTTTTATGCCACTGAAGCATACACCGTAAACTAATTATTGCCAACCAAATCAGCGATAGACATGGCACTTTGCAACCACCGACTAGTTTCTCCTCCCATGGGGTCACAACCTCAGAAGTAGTGTCGGCGAGGCTTTCCAAGACCGCGGAGGTGGTGGCTAGCAACAAGAGAGGGTGGTAGGAAAGGTTGATTGAGAGAGTTTGGGTATGTATGTGACATTGGAAATTCCTACATCAATTAATAATGTGTAGGAAATGACGACACTAAATGTCACAAGTGGAAATTCCAGTTAGAATATTAACGTTTTAGTACGTGGAAGATCCCAAATGTATTCTTCGTGTCCGAGGTTCTCGCAAAGTGTTCCCATTAGGATTAAATTAATAAGTATGTGTGCATGTGCGAATTATATAGAGTAGAAATGATCACTTATCGCCATAGTAATTGTGGACGAAGACCAATATGCTCCGTAGTGTGGATTGGATAATTTTCAGGTTAGAAATTTACAAAATTGTGAATCTCTTAGCGGTGGGTAACTTTTGCTGAATATTTTGGTAAGTTCAAAATATTTTTCAATGTTATCAGTGTTTAGAATAGATACTAATTTTATTTGTTTATATATCGATATACTAGATATCTTAGTGACTTATCAAAATATCTTTATTTATATCATCCAAATTTAGCCATGCGTCACTCTCTAAACTTGAACACCTCTCTCTCATTCTTCACCTAGTGTTTTTAACCCATTATCTCATCATTCCTTTTAATCTTGATTAATTGTTCTTATCCTTTGTAACTCTTATGTGGTCTTCCAAATAGATTTCCCTTGGCCATATAATTCATCTTAAAACTCTTCAAGCCTTCAATTTTCTTTTCTAATCTCACTCTCCTAATTTTCGAGTGTGAGCAAAAGATTTATACATATTGTTAAAGCTTTAAATTCCATCTTTCAAGGTGAATTTGCGGCTTTATTCTCTTTTATTAAACTAATTTTGTTAAGGAATTGAGATTTTTTAATATTTGTTCTTATTTATTTTGCCTTGAAGGTGGTTAAGGTTTTGAGTTGTCCAAGTCTCTGTTCAATAAGAGTGAAAACTCTAGGGGTTGTGTAGATTTATCTATTTAGTACTATTGACTTGATCGGTTGAGGGTTGTTAATTTTTAGGGTTAATATCATGAAAGATCCCAAATTGGTACATTTATGATAAATTTATCCCAAACTAATTTTTTATCCACAAAAAATCATAAACTGATACACTTGTGATGATTTTATTTTAAACTAATTTTACCACGAAAAACCCCAAACTATTATATCTGTGACAAATTTATCCAAAACTTAGTTTTTTTAAATAATAATTTATTTAACCTTTCTTCAATTAGCTTATTTTCTAACAACAAGGCTCGGTTCATCTTCTTAAACAAACCCTAAAATTTAGAGTACATGTGTACTAATTTGGACGTTTTCTTGGTCAAAAGATTAGTTTGGGCATAAATTTGTCACAAGTGTACCGATTTAGAGTTTTTCATGGTAATAACCCTAATTTTTATTTGATCTTTGTTGTCAACTATAAGTAAGTTTCAACGATGGTATGTGGAATCTTTGTGTTCATATGAATTGAATCGATACGCTTGTTACATGCCTATTCTGATGCCCGGAACGTTACGCGCAACATGTGTCTTTTCTAATTATATCTTCTTTTCATTAATAGTATTTGAAAATACAACAAAATATTCATCGCATACCATACAAGAAAATCGCACAAGTTTAATTAATGTCCTTGATTGCACTTTTTGAAAGTTTTAGGACTCAATTGCATTTTCATAATAAGTTTTATGACTTGATTGCACTTTTTAAAAAATTTAGGACTAAATTGCACTTTTATGACAAATTTTAAGATTTCTAATGCACTTATGCCATCATTTGATTGTGCTTCCGTATGCCTAAAAGTAAAATGAATAATTTATTGGAAAATCTCGTCTCACATGTGACGTTCTAAGGTGTCACAATGTAGATGGTGTGAGACTAGAGTTCTGAGATCTTTACACAAGGAAGAGTAATCAAGTTATTTTAGTGGGGTTGAGGTATGTATTTGTATTTTCGAAAAATAAAGGTATTTATTATGTTATGGAGTAAAAACTGAGACATATTTTTGGTACTTATCCAAAATATCAGTAAATTTTCTTGGTTTTTTTTTTTCGTCGAACTTTTCTTGGTTTTCACCCTGTATCATTTTGCAATCTCTATATATGAAGTTGCTACTTTACATACAAAGATAAAATCCTACAAAGAAAGACACCCGATTGCCATAGTGCAAGTCTTATCCCTAAGCTATAATATTTCAGAATCCTACCACCACCTGCCGCCGTCAGCCGTCGCCCCACCACCACCTCCGCCAGAATTTGTTCCTAAAGCCAATGTTGTCCCCGGTTCTCCATTACTTTCCTTGGACCTGAACTGTCGGCAACTTCAAGCTACAGAGACTCAACAGGAATCGAAGCAACAAACACCGTCCGATAAGATGACTTGTCCAATCCCATCTTTCGAATCAAAATTCAGGTAGGTGACACATCAAGGAGCCCCCATCATCTTTCCTTTTGATATTTCTTTTGGGCAACACCAAGATTATCTAATGATGACGAACAAAAGTGCCTCCTCTTTTATTGAAATTTTCTCTCTCAGAATCCATCATTCATCATCATCATCGCCATCTCTCTCTCTCTCTCTCTCTACCAACCATCCATCAAGTGCCGTCGACTTCCGATTTGGCCCCGCTCGTACGAAGAGATTATGATGATATGATATACAGCTGTGAGCGTAGGGGCCCGCATTCCCTTTTAGGCAAGACAAACCCTACCTTCCCTTCATGGGCATAGGATCTCCATCTCCATTTCCACGAGTTTTTGTCGGGTGGATCGAGTGCAAGTGCTCTCCAATGCTGCATCACACGAGTCTTGACGTGATGCTCTGTGTGTTCATCGATCGGGATGGAAGGAGTGTGCATTGTGTTCTGATTTGTACGAGAAAAGTTCTCCTCTTGGTCCCTGTAAGAGATGTGACGAGTTTACTTGCTGGTATGTCGACGTTCCTTCATCCAAGAAGCATACTCATCGTCAGTTTTATTTGAATAATTGATTGGACATAAAGCTCAGAGAATGATAAGCAGAGACTAGCACGCCAGCTTAAAGATACACACGTAAACACTGAGACAAGATTTTAATCGGTGAGTCACTGGACTGACCTTGTTGAAAGAATCGATGTAAATTTATGTATATCAAAAATTCAAAGTCGAGCGGCCTTTGCGAAACTAAGTCAAAGTAATTTCCCCCTCTTTCATAGGTAAATCACGGCGCTTTAATATATTGATATTTCGAAAAAACTGAGGGGTTATTTAATTATTGAGAAAGAAAGTAGTGGAAAATTAAATCCTCATTCCCATTCCCAGGTTTTTTTGGTAGGGAATGGACATTAAAACTAGGAATAAAAGATGTTTCATCATTGTATTTTAATCAACAGGGAGGAGGTTGTGTGAGAGGGAATGAATGAGCAAAAAACCCAACGAAGTTGTAGGTTTATAAATCAACAAAAATAAGGCATCATGATTATTGCAGGCTCACATGAGGTTTAAAATGCGACTAAGAAGTTTTTTTTTATATTATAGTCGCAACACATGTTGCAGAATAGAATAGCTAAGATTTTATATTTGGATGGGCTTGTTAAGCGTTGTTAACTTGACTAGGCCCGCAAATCAAGTAATACTTTTTTGATGATGGACGATGAATAAATAAGTTAGGTTTGTCACAAGAACCGACCCGGTTCGGTCTGATCTGTTTAATGATGTGCTCGGAACTTTTCTCTTTGTGTTATGATAACCTCTTGTCGGAAAGGGAAACATCGCACACATACTTCGAGAATATAGTTGTACTCTTCTGGGAAAAAAAATGGATATAAATTCACCTCCTGTTCGATGATATAGGCTAAGATCAAATAACTTAGGTCGACTCCACCCGATCCGACCTGTTCAGCGATCAGCTCTAATTCCGTGTCTTCATGTTAGGATCACCTACTGTTGGAAAGGGAAACATCTCGCATACTTCGAGAACATGTTTAAATATTTTTTATAAAAATTTGGATATTAATCCTATCGATTGGGAAAAAGAAAGAAAGAAAGAAGAAAAGGTGAGCTAGGGTTTGTCTTTATGAATTCACTCGTGTGTACAGTGAAGGGGGAGTTGTCAGCAACTTCTGAGATAAGCAATCAGACCTGAGGGCCTGGGACTTGTTCAGGTCAGGAGGGGGAAGGACTGAGATTCTTCCCTTTTTAATGCTACGTGGGGAATGCACTGCCAAAGCCCCGAGGCTGAGCCCTCCTCCTTCAACCGCTGATGTCAAACCCCATGCACTCTCGAAGTCCGAGTCCTCCTTTTTCTCTCCTCTCGTTTGTATTTCGTTTACAAGAAAAATCTCAGTCATTCTTCTTGTTCCTATTTTCCTTTAACAAGTGCTCCCGATCTATGTTTTGCAATAAGATAACTGCAAAAAGAGAGACTTAATGACACGTGGCAAATGCCTAGATATTCCACGTGAGAGTCACGTCGAATTCTTGACGCTTAAATTGCAATTACGGCGAACTCAGAGATCTAATCTAGATTTTTAAGCGTGAAATTTTCATTTTCATTCTTCATATTAGCAAAGCTTTCTCCTATAATGAATGATCTGCTGAAAATTTTCATTTTGTTTTGTTAATATTTGGTGGATATACTATCACTATTTAGGATTTACTTTTTGTTTTGTTAGTTGGCATGATATATGATATATCTTTATAATTAGCTAGAGATATTTGGTAGATTTTCCTTTTCCTTCTTTGTTATGCAACACCTTGTATAAGTATTTGTACTATGCGATAAGCAGTGCAAGCAATTAAGATTTTTCTCATGGTATCAAAGCAGATAGTTTAAAACACCTAGACAATTTGACTAGCGTCGTTTGCGATATGGTCGAGGAAGCATCTACAAAGAGGGTGATTGATCCTGCCTCACCGTATTATCTCAACACCTTAGACAATCCCGAGAACGTACTCGTTTCATGCATGCTAGCCTGGGATAACTACGCAACATGGTCGAAGGCGACGGGACATGCATTATGGGCGAAAAAGAAACTCGAGTTTATCGACGGATCACTAGAGAAGCTAGATTCAATGACACCTGAATTTAATACATGGGATATTTGTAATTTCATGATAGTTTCATAGATTCTCAATTACCTTGACAAGAGTCTATAGGGAAGCGTGGCATACATAGAGGAAGCAAAGGTAATGTGGGATGAGCTAAAGGAGAGATTTGCACAAGGTAATGGACCTTGAATCCATAAGATCAAAATCGAGATTGGGCTACTACGACAAGGAGGACTCTCAGTCATTGAATATTACATCAGATTGAATGTCTTACGGGAGGAACTCGATGACTATGATGACATCTCAAAATGTACCTGTGTTACAGCCATGAAGAACTCGAAAAAGGAGGTGGAGAAGATCCACCGATTTTCTTATAGGCATCAATGATGAGACCTATGGGAATGTTCATTCTCAAATTCTCAACTTGGAGCCATTGTCGTCACTCGGTAAGGTTCATTCTTTGATTAGGTAGAAGGATTGCTAACAATCAATTATTCGAGGGAGGGAAGAGAAGATCATGGGTTTTGCTTTCTCGGTTGGAAGAGCAGGTCCTAGGAAAGTACCATTTGGGAAACCTAAATGTGACACCTGTGGGAAACTTGTGCACGAGAAGAGTCATTACTGGGAGTTGAATGGATACCCTTTGAATTGAAAGCCAAGGCGAGGTGGAAAGGCACGCAAAGGGAATACTATAAAACAAATTTTTTTCAATTTTATAATTTTTTTTGTAAGGTCTTTAAAACTAGGTTCAAAAGAATGTTGTCTTCTGGGAGATCTACAAGGAAGTTTAGTTTCCATTCCCCAAACCATTAAAAAATAAAATTCGTTTTTCCCTCTATTTCTCAGCAGATCTTTCTGGGGGTGGCACCTTAGATTTGTGCCAAGGTTTAAGGCAAAAAGAAAATAGGATTTGTACACTCCATACAGACTAGCTGCATTCTGGCACTATTGCCAAATAACTATCGAGAATGTCTACACGGGACTGAGATAACAACAACAATGAGTAGTGATCAATATCAACATTTGGTCAGTCTGCTCACAACGATGAAATCGCTCACTTTTAATGATCAACTCTCTCAAGTATGGTCTATTGGCCTAATGATCTTTAACCAAATTGGATTATTGACAGTGGCACCTCCTAATATATGACAGCGCAACTTTTGCTTCTAAATCAACTGAAGAACATCACATGTGTGTTAGGTATTGATGCACAATCACACAAAAAAGAGTAAAAGTCGAGAGAGAGAAATTGAGACACAATATTTTATCATGGTTCACCCTTAAACTAGGGCTACGTCCAGTAGAGGATTCAACTATAATTTAGCATCTCGCACCTCTCGTTACATCGCTCAATTATAAGAGAAAAATAGTATACATAAGCAGTAGCTATTCATGGGCCCAAGCCCAAACTACTAATAGAAAATATGGGCTTAAATCATAAAAGCTCTCTAGCTTTCAGAGGGCGCTGCCCCCTTCAACCCCCACCGGGACGGCCCCCCCGAACCCCCTCCTACTCACCTGGGAGCGGGACCTCAGTGCTTTCCTGTCGATAGGCAGTATGAACCACACCCCAACAAGGTGCATATCCCATAAGAACTCTTGATGGAAAACTCTTGATGGAAAAGTGACTCACGCCGCCAAAACAGGTAATGTTTAATTAAGCCATGACTTTTTTTGCGCAATGTGCTATATGTCCTAAACTTTAAGTACAATCTTATTTTTGTTGGAAGGTTGAGTTCAAAATTGTAATGCTCAATTTTATTCTTCTCTTCTCGATGTGTCATATAGGACCTAGCCTCAAGTAGATTAGTTGGAGTGGATATTTTCGAGAAGGGGTTTATTATCTTGAACGTATGGATACTCATTCGGCTTTCAGCGATTAAGGGACAAAATATTGACATCTGACATCAACGATTGGGGCACCCATCACGACAATCTTTGAATTTGATCACCGGTATTGAGATAAATAAATAAGGGCCTGATTTGGGTGGTGTATGTTGTCGTGCAAGACAAACCCGTTCTTCCTTTACTATTTTTTTTGTCGAAGAAAGATGCAATTAATATATCAAAATAATATTCGAGAGGTACATAGAAGACATTCAAGCATAGCAAACCCAAATAAACTGCTGAACAAAGTAAAAGCTTGAAAGCAACAACCAAAGCATAGTCTACAGTTGGGAGCATACTCTCATCCTCAATAACACATTAGTCACTGTAAAATGTTCAGCGGCCGATCACTAAATACAGTGATGAACACACACCAATATCTCTCATTCCAATTGTAACAGCTTGCATTGCGTGTCTAGGTATGACGTGTTCATCACCATTGTCGTGCAAAAACACCAACATCAATATATAAAAAAGAACATATATGAAATACGTGTAGAGAACTCCAGTTCTATATCTAGATCTAGTTTTGAAAAGTAAAATCCTCAAAACTTGACTCAAATCTAAATTAGGAGAGGAGAACGGCCTAATCTCGAAGAGGTTGTGAAGCCACGTCGCGAATATTCTTCTTGAGTGCTGTCGACTGAACAAATGGCCAAACTGGACACCACGTTCACCCAACATCAGCTGCAGAAATTAATTCACACGCACAAACTGCCAGAAAAAATCGGGAGAGAAAAGAGAGACTAACAAAGCAAGGAAAATGGAAATAAAAGATTAAGCAAGTTACGAAAGAGGGTAGAGGAAGATGGAGAGAGAAAGTGGGGATGGAGGGAGGAAGGGAGGGAGAGAGAGCTTCTCCCTCCTACAAGACGTCTTTGTAGAGAGGAGAGCTCAAGCGGCGGCCAAGAGGGAGGAAACCCTAATACCCTAAGTCACAATTCATTCTTCATTTACTTTAATTTATAAAAAAATCAATGAAATTTTTCATTTGTTGCATTGTGATGTTTTGGGGGCTATATCAAACAGGGTCTCTCTCAGGTGCACATTTTTTAACTATCGTCGATGAATATAGTTAGGCAGTTTGAATCTATTTGTTGAAGGAAAAACCATAGACGTACAAAGTCTTCATTAATTTTTATTACATGGTAAAAACCCAATTCGGTTGAGTAGTTAAAACGTTTAGGAGTGATAATGGCCGGGAATTTCTTTCTAATTCCAGGAAGGTTTTTTAATTTAAAAAGTGGAGTCATGCATCAGATCTCATGCTTTTACACGCTATAGCAAAATAGGTGGGTTGAATGAAAACATCGACAAATTCATAATGTAGCACAGAAACTTCTTTTTCAAGTGAATTTACCATTCGGTTTTGGAGAGAATGCATATTAGCGGTTGCTTATTTAATCAATTATACACAGACTTTTTTATTATTCGGAAAAATGCCTTTTGAGCTTCTGTTTGGGAAACCCCTGAAATATGGTTGTTTGCGAGTTTTTGGTGCATTGTGCTATGCTCATAACTATCAAAGGGCAAAGATAAATTTGAAGAAAGAGCAAGAAAATGTGTATTTTGGAATATCTATACGGCATGAAAGGCTGGAACGTTTTTTATTTGGAAGCTGAAGAATTATCTTGTGACATTATTTTTTACCAAGATAATTTTTCATTTGCTCAGTAACTTGCACATGATAATCAAACCTCTCTTCCTCTTTTGGAACCAGCTCATGAGCTAATGATTTCTTCTCTTTTCTCCATTTGGCCCTCTCTATTTATAAAGAGTTAGAGGCGATCTTTTTAACATCATCTTCCGATTCCATACTTTTCAGTATCTTCTTTTAAGGAATTTCTCCTTCTTCTTCTTCTTCTTCTTCTTTTTTTCTAATTGGTTGATGTCTATCGTTTTATATTGACAAGAGTTGATGGATATCTCATCATCCATGACAATGTAATAATAATTCATCATAAACTAAAATTTTGAATTTCTTGCGAAATAATGAAATATACAATTTGAATAAATTCACAATATTCCTTTCCCCCGAAAATACATATTACAGTTCCCTTGATTTATTTTTGGAATATGAATATTAACAAATTCCTTCATTTTCTTGCGAAAATTTTGTGGCCAACAGTTGATTGCTAATAATTTGCATTTATTAATGCTTCAATTTAATTGTTGTTCCCAACTTTGTAAATCTTAATGTGGTTATATCATGATTTTCGTTACTATTTCTACCTACGTTATGAAATTAAATAATTTCTGTAGACATGTGGCAGGCTTCACATTTTGACATCTCTATAAGAAAAAAATGATATTGAACTAAAAGGAGCGTGAGATAACGTTTAGAAGTTACAGTAAAGTTTTAATAAGATATATCTTAAATTGTGATGTAACTATACTCTGAACTTATTACTATTGTAAAAAAATGTTGGGAATGGTAATATGTGTTAGATAAAAAAGCAACTGAATATAGTAAAACAATCACCATAATGCCAACAAATGACTAAAAATATTTTTATGTGTTGACGAATTCCGTTAGACACCCTACATGTTGATCGATATTGTCTTAATCCCTTTATAAAATTCATTTAATTGTTTTTTTTTCCTTCAATGAATCCAAGCTCATACTTATTTGCTTAATATATCTTAGAGAAGTAGCACCTATGATGAATTAACAACATGAAGTTTTAGTTATTATTGCCAAATGTAGCCAGGTTGAGTAGATGCTAATCAAATATTTAAGTATCTCATATTTTTTGATGAAGTAAAACCTAGGTAAATATTTATCGTTTATAACTTTTTTGAAATCATAAGTAATTGTTGATTTCTATTGATTTTTGTTTTATTTATAATATTCACTCTTTTTTGTAAAGTATTACTAACTATAGTATATTTTATCACAAGAATTTCTTCAAGACTTGTTGAAATTCATATGATATTGAAACTCCTTCAAAATGTCATTCAAAAACTTATTGGAGTCCTTAAATCCAAATTTATTCTCACCAATTGCAAATTGATGGTAATTATCTTCGTAAACTATAAAGTGACAATAATTATCTTTGATAATTCATTTAATCATATATAAATAATTTAAAAAATTTAAAGTAGTGGGTCTATGATTTTGTTTTTCGTGCTTGTGGACGTGTAACTAAAAAAAAAGTATATACAAATTATTTCAGTTATCTTGTAATGATGAATTTCATCACAAGAGTCATCACTAATCATGCGTTTATTAATATTTAATAATGAAACTTATGAATATGGAAAATCATGCATATATTCAAAATATTTTTCATTTATAATATTATGTTATTGTGGTTGTATATTTCCAAAGATTAATTTCTATATATTTTTAACATTAATTTATTGAAAAACGACAAGTAATTTTTTCAAAATTTTCCACTAATTTCATTTGTTTGGGAGATATTGTGTAATTTAGATGAGTATATCCACAATCATAAAATATAACTTCATCATGGAAATTGACTTTTTTAGGCATTTAAGTTTTGTTTTTATCGCTTATACGTAAGAACTTATTCCATCAACATTTTCATTCATTAGCTTAATTCGGGCTATGTAACTTAGACGCAAGACTTTGTTCTCATCATCTTGAAAAATCATTTTAATTTTTGTGATTATAATTTAGGTGCCAACAATGTGCAATCACGAGATATAACCTTTGAAACATCTAACTTTTCAATCTATTAGTTAGATGCATGAATTTCTTTCATCAACTTAAAAATTCAGTCTATAGATATATCAATATAGAATCTTGTTTGGCTGGGTCCGCCTCTTGTGGGGCCCGTCTCATCATCTTAATAAATAAAAAAAAAGGGTTGAATGCTCTTGATTTAAGAGAGAGAAAATAGCAATTGCTATAGCACAGAAAAGGAGGTAGAAAATATTGCTTTGAAGAGGAGAAGAGGCGGTCCATATATTTTTTTTAAAGTAAAATTTTCATTCATATCTCAAGATCTCAAGACTCAAGACGATACATGAGAGGTTTAAAACAAAGCAAATCCCAAACAGCACTGTAAACAATAAAACACAAATTGTTGTGATAAGCACATTCACATCCCATAAAAATAAATCTGTCTCAGCATCAAAGTAGAGCGAACATGGGCTAATCACTGAATCTCGCATTATTATAAGTGATCAGTACACACTGTAATCTCTTTCTCCAATGCCTACGGCTTGCCCAGTGGGCGGTGCACACTTAGGTTCAATGTACACCAAAACAGGTTGAACATGCTCCCAAATCTAGATTTTGATCGGGAGAGATTGAACGAGTACAATAACACCTCTAAGGAACCCATGTCTAAATCTGGATTGAGAGAAAATGGCCCCCAGATTTATATATAGATTTGAATCGGTAGAAAAGAGCTTCCAAAACTTGAAGAAGTTGTATAATTGCTTCTAGTGCTGTATGAACTCATCGTATTCCTTTTCGATCCAATCGGACTTCTTGGTTTGGAGGATCTGAGCAGCGATTTGATTCCTAATGATAGAAGTAGGTATGCCTAGCAAACATAGAAGAGCATTAGCAATGAGCAAAAGAAAAACAAAAACAAAAAAAACAAGATAAAAACAATGAAATACTCCTAGATTAGATCGGAAGAGAAAATCTCAATTCGAGTTGAGAAGATGGTGGAGCCTCCCTCAACTGAGAGTTATTTCCCGATCGAGGGAGCTTGGAGTGGAAGAAAAGATAGAGATCATAGAGAGGTGGGTGAGAAGAGAAAGCAACTAGGGTTTTTGAGAGAGGGTCTCGAGGCAATCTAGATTCAACAGTGAAACTTTGTCGGTTTAAATTGAAATTTTAGTATGTTGTTCATGAGTCCAAGATCTACAAGTTGATCGGTTTTGGTTGTTGAAATTCTTCTCCAAATGGCCTTTGCATTAATCCACCTTTGTTGTAATTATATATTGTTGTTTTGTTAATGTGTAGAGTCTCTAGCTGTGTGACTAGAGATGGAACTAAATTGTATCATGCTATTCTTGGTGATTGTAGAAGTTTTTGAGCAGCCTTGTGGTTTTTTTGCATTGGGATTTTCACATAAAATTTGTGGTTGTTGTTTTCGCCTTGCTTTAATTTTCAACATTATATTTACTGCTTTGGGCTAATTATCACTAGAATATTGTGATGGTTCCTGTTGGTGTTAATGTGATATTAGTTGGTTTAGCTTTGGGAAATATATTAGTCATGAACAAGTATAAGAATTAAATTGTTGTCCTTTCCCTCAACAAATATACGTATACATACACTTATAAATTTATTATTAGAGAAAATTACCAAAAAAGTCAGAAACCTATTGTAATTGTGCTAATTCAATCTTAAACATTTTTTTTTTGCCAATTCAGTCCAAAAATTTTGCATTTGTGCCAATTCAATTCATTTGGCCAGCCGGTGTTGACGTGGACAATTTATAATAATATTTTAATATTTTTTGGAACTATTTTATTATTTTTTAATCTTTCAATTTTTTTTCCTTTTTCCTTTTTCCTTTTTCCTTTTTCCTTTTTCCTTTCTTTCTCTTTTTATTTTTATTTTTTATCTTCCTTCTTCTTCCTCCGACTGATTGTCGAACCTCGACGACTGGCCAAAGGCAAGGGTCGACGAGATCTCCCTCATTGGCCATTGGTGAGGGTGAGCCTCGCTGTAGTTGGGTGAGATCAGTCTCGCTAGTGGCTAGGCGAGGTCGAGCTTCACCATGGCTGGGCAATGTTGACCTCGCCCTCATCGCGGTTCGGTGATCGGCTGGAGGAAGGAGGGGTGAAAAAAAAAATAAAGAAAAAGGAAAGGAAAAAGAAGAAAAGGAAATTTTAAAAAAAATTGAAAAATTATTAAAATATTATTAAAAATTGTTCACATCAATGTTGGCTGGCCAAATGGATGGAATTGATGCAAATACAAAAGGTTTAGAATTGAATTGGCAAAAAAAAAGGTTTATGACTGAATTGGCACAATTACAGTAGGTTTAAGACTTTTTTGAGAATTTTCCCTTCATTAGAGATGGTCATCATAGATTTGTTACGATTAGAGATTTGTTAAAGTGACGAGGAAAAGTAGACTAGTGGCCAAAACTCACGTGTGAGGATGTCACGTGACTCCACCTCGCGCAAATTTTACCCGGCTTTTGTGTATGGAGTAACCATGTATCTCTTTGAAAGCCCTTACCTCTTCTAGTCAATAGATAATATTGTTGGGACAAATGACTGTTTAACGATGACAAACTAACTCTTTCTATCATAAGAAACTATGATAAATTCATCCCAAAAAAGAAGGCAGAAATTGCTGCACAAAAGAGATGCTACGTAAGTTCTCGTCGTTAGGAAAAGAAAACCAATAATATATTATGAACCTCACATCTAGTACCTTTCTTTATAATAATGAAATTCACTATGTCTTTATAATTCATTATATTCTGAAACATTAGTTGATGAAGTCGATCGTTCAGTGAACATATTGTGAATCTACCTAATATTTTCCTTGTTATTCCTCTTTCACACGCACGCCCTCAAAACACACACAGACACACCCACACAAGCGATAAGAGAGTGAAGAAAAAGGTGCGGTAGACTCGGATCCTGTCGCTTGAGAAAAAAGCTCATCAACACTTCCCATCTCCTTTTCAGCTGCGATATTTGACTCTCCTCTCTCTCTCTCTCACTCTCTCTCTCTCTCTCTGCTTTGAAAACCTAAACCAGAACAGAAAACAACAATGGACGACCAGTACGGACTGCCGGATCTCCGGCAGCTCATGGCCACACGATCCACCCAATTCTCCTCCCTCCTCCACCTCGAACCACCACTGCCACCGCCCCCTCCACCTCGAACCGCTATTCACACCAGCTTCTCACCTTCTTCTCCACCGTCTTCTTCACACTATGAGCCCACCGTCAATATGTTGAGCACAGCCCTCGCTAGCACGAACGCCTCCACTCACCCTTTTGCTACTGCCACTCCTCCTCCTTCAGCTCTCACTGGTGGCTTCGACATATTTGAGTGTGGAAGCTACAGGAGCGACATGATTGGAGCTGCTGGGACAAGCAGCATCAGCAGCAGCAGATGGCCGAGGCAAGAGACGCTCACTCTTCTTGAGATCAGATCTCGCCTCGATCCCAAGTTCAAGGAGGCCAATCAGAAAGGACCCTTGTGGGACGAAGTCTCCAGGTAACGAAAAGAACTTACGATATGAATTCACTAAAAGCAAACCCCATTTTGATTTTCAGAAGTCCCTTGTGCGCGATTAATTGGGTCAGGAAGAAGAAAAGGTGAGGGGCTGTTAGTAGTAAGCTCAAAAACCCTACTAATAAGTATCAAGATTTTGCTTCTTCTTTCTCTTCTTGATCTTGGCACTGTTTCAAAAGTGAGAAGCTGCTGTGAAAAGCTTCTCTCTCTCTCTCTCTGTGCATCTGACGATGCTCTAGTAGGGGGTTGAAAAAGACAAGCCATTGAACTAAGAGTCTCAGGTGTTCTTATTTACCCATTTCATTTGCCTTTTCTAAGAAAGATCTTCTGCAACCCCTCTTCCTCCTCAGCTGCTCTCCATCAATTTTTCCTTTATAATATGCTTTCTTTGCTATGAGCCTTGGCCTGTGTGCGCGCTACATGGATTCCCGAGAAGAAAAGCTTTTCTTGACTGGAAGTTTCACTGTTTGCACGAACCCAACATGCCCATCGATCAACGCTTTTAGCTCAAGCGACAGTTTTTTTTTTGTGTGTTTCGAAGTATAGCGAATGTTTCATATATAAAGCAAAATCTGCTTGCTTTTGGAAGCAAGCAAGGACACATGATTTTACATTATATCATACCTGCAAACCAGGACAAGCACCTCCAAACTATGTAGTTCGTATGACACCCATTATTAAAATATTCATTTTTCATTAATTAATTTAAGCAGAAGTGTATGAGGGAAACATTTGGAAACAAGCTTCTAGGGTTCATCTTGTTGTTCATTATCTCTTCTCTCGTCCCATATTTCTAATTATTCTTCAAGGTTTCAACTCGCTTCTCTCTCTCTCTTAATCCAGGATAATGTCTGAGGAACATGGGTACAATAGAAGCGGCAAGAAGTGTAGAGAAAAGTTTGAGAACCTGTACAAGTACTACAAGAAAACTAAGGAAGGCAAAGCTGGAAGGCAGGATGGGAAGAACTACAGATTCTTTCGCCAACTTGAAGCAATCTACGGAGAATCGACCACCGCTAACCGCAAGCCATCTTCGGATAATTCGTCTCTTGTCTCCAACATTAATTTCTACCCAGCACCGAACAATATTACTAGTCATGCAATCCAAGATCAAGCTCTGCAACGCGAAATGAGCCTCAGTTTTTCAAACTCATCATCGCATGAGCTCGAAACGGCCTCTTCCTCAGAAAACAACGAGGAAGATCTCTCGGCGATTGCTTGCATGATGAATAGCAGTCATTCCTCAGAGAAGAAGAAGAAATTGGTAAGCGAGAGCGACAGCTCAAAAAGGAGTAGAAAGGGGTGGAAGGAGAAGGTGAAGCACTTTGTGGATTCACAGATGAGGGACATCATAGAGAAGCAAGAGGCTTGGATGGGGAACATGTCGAAGACCATTGAGCTAAAAGAGCAAGAGAGGGTTTGTAGAGAGATGGAATGGAAGAGGGAAGAGACGGCACGTTTCGATTGTGAGCGTGAGCTCTGGGCCAAGCAAAGAGTCTGGATCGAGGCTCGCGACACGGCACTCATGGAAGCTCTGAGGAAGTTCACAGGGCAAGAACTGGCAATCCTGTCGCCACCAAAGGACCGGAATACTGCAAAAGAAGAGGAGCAAAGCACGAACTCATTCTCGGAGCCGGAGATCTTAACTTTGATTCAACTGATAACGAGCTTGGAACCGGGTTTTCAAGAATGCGGTTTTTTAAGGGAAGGATTTTGGGAGGTAATATCGGCGAAGATGGCATGTTCGGGATTTAATCGGAGTGCGGGCGAGTGCCAAGAGAAGTGGGATAATGTGAGAAATTCTTTTAGGAAGATCACTGAATGGAACAAGAAGCAAAGAGAGGACTATTCCAGGAGCCAGAATCTATTCTTTCACCAACTCCACAATTCCTAGAAAATTTTATGGAGTTTCCTAGAAAATAATTTAGCCTGATCAGAGTTGGAGGAAGATTTAAAACAGAAATCACAGGCTTCATGTCCTAGTGAAGGTGCAAGATCAATTGGTTGGAGGGTCTTGTGTATCGAAGCTTTTAGGACAGCAATGACTTGTAAGTTTGGTAATTTTCAGTACCCTTTTTTATTTATTTATTTCTTCGGAGAGTCGTGGAGTCAGTGAAGCTCAGGGGGGGCAATAACTTGTAAGTCTAGCAAATTAGCAATTTCAGCTTTTTCAGGTGTACTTTTGGTTTGACTTGATTGTTGAGAATGTGGAACTGATGGTAGTTTTTGTGATTGGCTTGGTTATTTGTGTAAAGGAAGCACCTACTAGCTAGGTAGGAATTTATTCTAGGATGATTTCTTTGATAGTCATTAAACTCTGGTTCATTTGTTTAATTTTCTCTATAAAGAGATGACAATGCCGTTTATTGGTAACTCGAGGGTTATGCAAGAGACTTGCCTTTCGCTGGATAAACAGTCTCCAAGATGGCAGTTAATGGCTGCAAAGCTATAGTGCTCCTGGAAGAAATGCTTGTTACAAACTTACAATCGATGTATACAGTTTAGATCAGCGATGAAGCCCGGTTGTGATGAGAACCTCTAATTTGTTCTTCTGGGAGGTAGTGTGTGGACACAAAATCCGTAATGTGTAGCCCTTCTTTGGTTCTGATTAATTGAGCTAACCATCTGGTGGAAAAAAAAACATCTCATGTCGCTAAACTCATCTTCAGAAGTTATCATAATGTGATGGCGCATATGGAACATCGCGTCGAGCTTAGTCTTAGTTTTTCCACTTCGATCCTTCTCGACAAGACATAAATATCTTGGCTGGTATGAAGATTTTCTGATATAATTATAATTATTTGGCCTTGTATGGACATTCTTTGAGGTTTTAATGACTACATCTGCCTGAGGCTTCATGTTTGTTGGTTAAGAACACCCAGATTTCAATCTACACCTTTTGGTTACAAGATTTCAGTTCATACGTGCCAAGCAAACATGCATCTGTCGAGCAGTACAGATATGAGAAATACTCTTTGTATTGGAAGTTCTTTCTCATGGTTTTTGGCAGTTCGACATTTGCCTGGAAAATGTCAATATATCTTAAAGGCGTGAATTAGATACAAACGCACATCAGTTGGTGTGTTTCCGTGAAGTTGCCTGCGCACAATGATCTTCTACACGAGAAGTGCGTAAAAATGTAAGAGATAGAGCCTCACTCTACCAAAAAATTAGTCATTTCCAGACAAATGTTGTTTTGGCTACTTTATGGAGACTTCCTAACTCTATCTTTTTGGATTATTAGCGATATTTGTAATGCTGGGGGATGCCCCTAAACTGATGTATTTCATCTTCTTGAAAATACTTACGTTTCACAAAAAAAAAAAATTTCAATGGAATATTCTGTGAAAAATTAGCCGGTCAAAGCTAAACACTTTGTCTCAGTAACTATCCTCGCAAGTAATTCGTGAATATGGGATTGAGTTGATCTAGAAACGTTGTTGGTCTTGCGAAACGAGTCCAGGAAATTCTTCTGATCGAATGATTTGTGTTGGCCTGACCAATGACTTGACATTTAACCATATGACCTAATTTGAATTAACTAGGGTTTCTTTTGGGTGGGAGAAGCCACTAAGGTTGTGTCATGTCACCATCTTTGCTATTCACTGGCCAAATGACTGATGAGCCTTAATCGCCTTTGTAATTTCGATTAGTTGATATAACTACAATTTTTTATGAAATAACTTATCGGAAAACTTACCTTATTAGTCATGAACTTTTCCACTTTGCCAGTTTAGTTTTGAACCTTTGTGTGAAATTCCAATATAGTCATTACGATTAATTTTCATCGAAACTGCTAACGTAACGGTCTAGTCAAAGCTGGCCGTTCTACATGGCATATTGCCACATTAGTGATTTCTTATGAAATTTGGCCAAAATGACTACATTAGAATTTTGCGCAAATGTTTAATACTAAACTGACAAAAAGTTAAAAAGTTTAAGACTGAGATGATATATGTACAATAGGTTTAGGACTGATTGAACAATTTCCTCTTAATCTATCTATATCTACATATTGGCAAAAGAAGCAATCGAGTTAAATGTGTTTGCTACTAGACTAGCTATTTTTAGCTGAAATTAACCTAATCATTTGACTAAAGGCAAATTAACCTTGCTAGACAAGGTTGAATATACACATCCAAATAGCAACTTTCTAGTCGAGTTTAGACTACAGGAACTTATACCTATGGATAATTTCATCACGTGAAAATATGTTTAGATGTTGGAGAAAAATCAACTTCATATGTATTCACGTATGAAATCATAACATGGGGGAGATCACCGCAAAAAAAGACACGTACAAGGTTTCAAATAGCATTTCAAAGAGAACATGACAGTGAGAAAAAGCGTTAGAAGAGATGGGATAGAACATCAACTATTATGACTTGAAAGGGCACATCACCGAAACACTCTTGCTAGTTTGATATATCGATCCAATGACTACTTACATACTTTCAATTTGGTGAAAACAACCCGTGTACTTTCACGGTTACATAAAGAACCCCCTTCAATAAGTTTTTGGAAGGTTTAATATCGGAAAAAATCCGACGTGACATGCAACTAGATATGACCTCCAAACAATAGATTTTACGGGACAGACTTCTCGGACCCTCGAATTTGTAGTATCTTTTTATTTTCGGTAATAAACCCACTTGAAAATGTACGCGAGCTATTTTCACCAGATTAAAAGCATCCGCGGTGGGAGTTGATCTAACTAGATAAAAAAAGAAGAAGAAGAAGAAGAAGGTCAAGGTATAAAGGGTGGTCGTACAATTTTACCCCGGAAAGAATCTTCAAAATATGGCAAGCTCCTAGCTGAGCCTGGTTGAGTGCAATTTCAGTAAGAGGTCATGG
>BCNH02000010.1:9337265-9388968 GCA_001662345.2 Metrosideros polymorpha var. glaberrima | reverse complement strand
AATGGTGTTTTATCATGGCCGAACATGATAAACAAAAAAGAGTCGGAAGAGATGGCCCAAGCACATGGGGGTAGAATGAGGGCCCAAAATTGTCTTCAAAACATAGTGCTTGACCCGAGAAAATGGTGCATATTGAAGTTCCCCAATGATTGATTTCCTGGACTCGATCATGGGTCTAGCCCAAATAAGCACGGGTCGGGTCCAATTAAGATGAGCTTCTATATTTTATTTACTAAAGTTCCATCAATTTTTTCAAAATGAAACGTATTCACCGAAAAGATTAGATGTCAACTTTCGGAGAAAATATTCGGTGGTTAGCAATCACCGCCTTATCAGCTGATGTGATGTGGTGGGTATTTTTCTCTCATAACCATTAAACAATTGGCAAGTGAATGATGACTTGGAATTAAATTTAAAAAAATAAGAATTATCTAGAGTACAGCCGTGAAAGTTAGTTTCATTGGAGTTGTCAGCCATGGAAGTTCCAAAGGAGTCGCCCCTTGCCGTCACCACTGGTGGAGTTGCCGATGCCGCGTCCTTCGCGTCCAAGTCGAGCCATCCTTTCTAACATCACTCGTGATCGCCTGAAACCGATTTGGACGAGCATGACTCCAAATCTGGATTTGCATCTTGAGTTGTACCTCCGTCGTTGCTCCTCCATGGCCGCGAGTAACAGGTATGGCGATCACAACTCATCTACAGATCCAGTCGAGTCACCCCTTTGTCGTCGCTTGCAGCTAGGTCTGCTTTTCCTTTTACTTGCCAAAAAATGAAGGGCTAAGCCTTCAAAATGGACTGACAGGTAGGTAGGGGTGAGCATGGTTCTCGGGTAAAATCGGGGAACCGGAACTGGATTGCGGTTCCGGGTCTTAATGCTTGAGGGTCCGGTTCTCAATTCCATTTTTTAGAAACCGCCGGTTCCGGTTCCGGTTCTAGGTTCCTATAGGAACTGGACACTAAAAAGAAAAAAATAAAAATCCTAATTCAACTTTTTCTTCTAGCTTTTAGACTTTTAGTCTCTCTCTTGCAATATCTATTATATTTGTTCTTGATTACTCCACAAGTTAAGGGTGAAGTCATATAGTTGTTAAATTCCCCTGTTTTACTCATCTGTTTAGTAATTTTTTTTTTTTTATATCTTTCTGTTATTGTTTAGTCTTTTACGTAGTGTACATGCAAATTAGGATAAGAAGACTTCAAATGTATGAAGCATCTTCCATGCTAGCTCTATATGGCTACATTATTTGTTTTGCTATTATATAAATGTTTCATCTTTATTTTGAAATTTCTAATTATTATGTTTTTGTTGTGTATGTGTGAATCGATTAATAACATCATAGTTGTTAACATTGAGAAGACTTCACAAAGCTGAAAAGCAAAACTAGAACACCAAGTGCACCCTTTTCATGTTGCTCTATTTAGTTGCTAAAGCATCAACCTACACCAGACTCAGTGTTTAAGTATTATAATGTAAAAATTACAGCATTGAGAATGATAACTACAACGTTTAAGTATCGATACTCTATTTTGGCGTCGCATTAGTTTTTGTTGTCCATGTTTATCGCATTAGTACATCTTTGTTGTTTGATGAAGGAACCTGTAAGAACTTAGAACTGACCCTAGAACCTGTGACAGGATAGGTTCCAAGTTCTAGATTCTGACGGGTAGGTTCCAGGTTCCAAAAAATGAGGAACCTGTAGAGGCGGGTAGGTTCCAGGTTCCAGGTGAAACCTATCCAGAACCTGGAACCCCTACTGATAGGTGAATCCTGTAATGACCCACCAGGCATCAACCCGACCAAGAAGAACGCTACCCCAAAAAAATCATTAAAAAATTTGCTAGAGTAGACGCTAGATCGATATATCAAACTAGTGTCAATTGAGTCTTATATTAGTGTCAATTGAGTCTATCTGGCCAATTTTGATCGAAAATCGCTGTCGTAGACGCTGTCCGTTTTACATAGCACGATCGGCGCTGATATGGATAATTTTTTATAATTGGATTTTTAATTATTATTTTTTTCCTTAAAAAAAAACCATAAAAAATCCTAAAACTATATCTACTGTGACATATTTACCTTAAAAAAATTTTGTGATTTCAAAAATCCCAAATTATGTCCGCTGTGACACAAAAAAATCCCAAACTTGTATATATCTAATACATTTACCGTTCGCCAAGGTATTGTTAGATGATTTTTCAGCTAAAACAATGTTGTTTTCATTTCATTTAAGTCACGTGGGTGCCATGTTAATATTATTTGCTTTCCAGTATCTATATAGGTAGATTTTTAATGGTGCTCCTTGACAATGGTGTCACAGAAAAAATTTCATAATAAATGTGTCACAGTGGGCATTAATTGAGGCTTTTGCCGCTTTTGCCACTTTTTTTTTCTTTCACTTTGGTCGAAAAAGGTAGTGGCATCTGCCAGATCTGGACAAGGGCCACCTCGCTTGCGGCCAACGAGGCCCTAGGTGAGGGCCGGAACCGTTGCTAGCGTTGGCAAGGGCTTGCGGGCCCTCGCCTAGTGGCTGGCGCTGCCCACTCTTGCCGGTCAAAAAGAAAGAAAGAAAAATAATATAATAAGAAAGAACAAAATATTACAAAAATATTTAAAAATGTTGACATCGGCGTCGGCCTCGCCACGTAGGATGGTCAGCGTCCACTCTAATTATTTTCGGTCACAATGTAAAATGTTTCGGACTAAATTGATTCAATTCAGAAGTTTAGAACTAAATTGGTACCAATGCGATATGTTTAAGATTTTTTTGGGCACTTTTCCTCCTTTCCTTTTTCATCTCTAGATAACTAACCCCAAAAGAATTTCAAATAAATTTTGCTCCTTTTGTCAATCTCTTTCAGAATCAAAATAACTCCAAAAGAGAACTACAAGCTTGTAAGGTTGCCTGTCCTTGGCCGAGTTGCTCGTGGCCGGGTTATAGAGATGACGGAGGAGGAAGCGACTAGACGCAATGACACGATGCTAGCGACTCCGTCGATGATGACTGCGGGCGGCGCGAAGGTTGGCTGGTTGTGGACGAAAGAGGAGGATGAGAGAAGATGGAGCTTTTTAATTTTTATTCCAAGTCAGCTGCTAATGTTGCACTTTGGACACGTGTAATATCTTTAGTGGTTGTGAGGAAAAAGTAAAAGCACCCACTACGAGTGTGTTTGATAACCTACCAGAAGTGATTCTGGAGTAGAAATGCGTTTGGTAAAGAATGACTTATGGAACAATTTTCTACTTATGAATGAGATTTGTGTTTGATAAAGAAGTGATTTTTTAGGGCTAAAATCAATTCTTGCCAGAAGTGATTCTTTTCTATTTTCACTTTTCATTTTCCTTCTCACGCTCGTAGGCCACCGCCGGTTGTCGCCGGTCGCCCGTCGTTGCCAACCGCCAACTGCTGCCCCCGATTGCCGACTGCCGACTGCCGGACGCCCGTCGCCGCCGAAAGCGCCGTCACTAGATGCCGCACGCCGGCCGCTGATCCTTGGACGCCGTTTAGTAAACTTGCCAAAAGCAGAAATAGAATGAGGATGCGTTTAATAAACATAATTTTTCATTCTCTGCAAGAATTGATTCTGTTAGAATAAAAAAAATTCTAAGAAAAATGATTTTCATGCGAGCCCTACGTCAGCTGAACCCTGATGGTGTGGTGGTTTCTAACCACTAAATATTTTCTTCAATTTTTGCAACGATAAATTGGATATTTCATGCATAAGAACGATATAACACGAAAATTGTATTCTCAACCGAGTAAGTTGCTTATAAGTTGCTTAGAGTTTCTAACCTGTGATCACTTGACATCTCTAGAAGAATGAACCAAACACGGATTTTCTCACCTTTTTACGTTCATATTGTAATGCAATATAACTTTTAATGAGAAAGAAAGTGACATTTGGCCAAAAAAAAAAAGAGAGAGGATAAAATGGTAAAATAAAAAATGTTTAAATACTCACTTTCCACTAAAAACTACTGTTGTGAAATTCCTTATTTGTCCTTAAGATGCAACAATCAGCTTCATCCTTGCTCTCGTTTCCTTTTTCCAAATGTAGAATAAGTGTTTGCTTTTTATTAGCGAAAGAACAACAATGTTTGCATTTTACACCAGAATTCTTGTAACGGCGAAAAAAGAAGATTATGTCCAATATTCTATATATCCATCCAATTGAACTTATTAATTTTATTATTGACTATTTATGACATTGCATAAGAAATGAAAATTGGTCGCGCACGTGCGTGCTTGGAAACTAGTTTTAAATAGAAATGAGAAATTAACATGTTGAGCGCAGATTATCATCCTTAAGTTTGTTGATAAGTTTGCACAACAAAAAATTTCTCGCGATGAAATGAAGGATGATGCTCTAGAACAAGTACACTCATGCATTGTGTCACGGAAAATATTCACATCCCGACACTCATTCACTTTTTTTGGTTGAAATAAGCACTTTCATTCATTCATTCATAAGAAACAAGCTCTACTAGAGCTAGACAAGTTGGTTTTGGCTCTTAAGCTTTTGATGAATAAAACATATATTTCGACCAAAAAAAAAAGTTGGTTTCTGAACACAAAATATTCTAAAGGGGTTGTGGAGATGAAGATGACCAATTGGAAGGGAGGGTATTGCTCTGGTGGGCCTTGACAATTCAATTAGCGGCTTGATTAGTCTGTCGGGGACAATAAACAACCTTCACCTTAACCAAATGGGCCAATAAAGACCGGAGATCGTCAATTGTATCTCGTATGGCCCATGGGATAGATCGATCACAAATTGGAATGTTCAAGCATGAATTTTCCTGTATTCATTTGACTTTCTACATTAAAGCTTGGACAAATTCGAAATTTATATTGTAAGCCCATGGTCCACCAATCGATAGGCCCAAGGCCCACCAATAAAGTATCCAAACTAAATTGACCCATTTTGATCAATTTGGCTTTGGGTCTTTCCAACTTTTTTTTTTTGTCAGAAGGAAATTTTCGTTTCACATAAAAGAGAAGTACATAACTTTAAGACAAAATCAATCATAAAGCGTTACAATCCAGTGAAATCTGAGAAATAAAACAACTTGGTATAACCTACAACAACTCTCTTTTTTCATAAAAACGGATTTGTCATGGCATCATAGTACAATCGGTGGTCAATCATTGAAACTCACATCATTATTGGTGATAACCACACAACAAAAGCTTCCTTTTTAATAATTGTAGCTTTGCCAAAAGGTGGTGCGCGCCTAGGTTCGGCGTCTCCAGCACTATCACCAAATAAAGACAATAACAACACTAGTAGGTTAAAAAAGTACAAATAACGTCTTGTAAATCTCATATCTATCTCTAGATCAGGATAAAAGAACCATCAAATTTAGATTTAACTTTAAATCGAAAGAGAATAGTTGCAAAATAGATACAGATTATTAAAATACTTTTAAATAGACTCACCATTGGACACTGTAAGAGAGGAGCTTTAGAGACTTGCGGAGTGTTCGAATAACGTTCACGAAATCACCTAAGAAGTCTTGAAGATTATTAACGGAAAAGAAATAGGGAGATATATAGGGGTATAGAGAGGAAGATGGAAGAGGGGAGGGGAGAGAGAAGACCTCTCGAGGACAACCTAGGAGGGGTTGGGGTTGGCGGCCGAAAACTCTAAGGGAAAGAGGGAGGGAGAGAGAGAGAGAGAGAGAGAGAGAAAAAAAGAAAAAAAGAGAGAAGGTCTTTTCAACTTCCCTACGCTTAAATTTCTCTTGTGGACATTTCGGTCGAGTCGTGTCCTCAGCGTTCATGTTCGTCAAGGACTTAATTAGCCTTGTCAACGTCCCAGCTGGAAACGCACGAGGATTGTCTCTTTTGTTTCCAGAAGCAAAAAGGTACTTTGCAGGAAAATAATTAGAAGATGTAGATCTTGAAACCCGTAGGTAGGACGAACGTGGTTTGCTAAATACGGAAAACGGAAAAATTACCAATTCAATTATAAATTTATTGTACGAATGTCAATTTAATTATAAACTTTTCAATTTTATTAACATAATTATAAACATTTGTACGAAATTCTAATATAATCATCTCGGTCAATTGCTGCCGGAAATCTTCGACAATGTGCCATGTAAGATAGTTGGTGATGATTGGACACCCTCGTCAGCGATTTCCAACTGCAATTGGCCGAAAGGATCATATTGAAATTTTGAACAAAAGCTTAGGACTACCTTGACAAAATTGAAAAGTTTAGAATTAAATTGATATCCGTACAATAGGTTTATGATTTATTGAGTAATTATCTCCATAAAAAAGTGAAGACCCTTCACGTTTTTCTGAAGACTTCTTTCCAAGAGACATGTCAAATAATTTATGAAATTATAGAACGTACAAAGCACCCCAAAAAAAGAGAAAAAGAATAAAAGACATCTTTGTTTTTGTGATAAAAGAGGCGAAACCCTGTACAACTTAAACATCTAAAATGAGCTGTTGCTACTCTAACACCTACTAGATCACAAATCGATCCCCTAGGAGGAAAAAAGAAAGAAAGGCATCCGATTTAGATACGACGCCGTAGTTTGCGAGCCAATTGGCCGATTGATTTCATCTCCCACTCGTCACGGACAAGTTGAGTGATGTCTTTGAGCAAAGTAGAATTTTATGTGCTTTTCATGCTTCATTCAAAGTTTCCGCAATGGTCTTGGAATCCAAGTTGGACAATTACGCTTTCTATAGCCCTCCGACCGTGCATGTTAAGGCCATACTGAAGTGGCGTAAGTCTGCCCGAATAGAAGTGCAAATTCTCACCGGTGCATAGAAAATCCACCCTTCCAATCCCCACCTCCATGTCTAATAATTCTCCCTTGTGCTTGTGCCGGTCATCCCGGAGTTTCTTTTAGAGATCCCATCTGTGTTTAGTTTGATCCAACCTGAAGGCGGTGGATCCCATCCTGACAACCTGTTCAATGTGTTGAACTTAAAGAGAAAACACCCAAAGTCGTTCCTACGTTAAGCTGATCACATGTCATCTTCAGACATCACGATACTTCCTAGGTTTTTTGGATACTAACTATTATTTGGATAATTGGCTGAAAAGGACTACATTGACAAATTGTCAAAAAGTTTAGCACTAAATTGACAAATAGGCAAAATGTTTAGGATTAAATTGAAAAAACTTCAAAAGATTTAGGACTAATTTGACATAGTTGAAAGGTTTAGGATTGAATTAATCATCGTACAATAGGTTTAAGACTTTTTGGACAATTTTTCCAGAAAGAGAAGGTATGGTTGTAATTCATCTTCCATGTCAATTTTTCGAAGCACTAGAAAAAGCGACATTATATTTCAAATGCTTATTGTAGAATGATTGGATATTTAAAACTGCACACAATCAGTTGATTATGAAGTTTGCCGGTCGCCCGAGTTAGGTACTATGCACCTCAAGCACTACTTGCATTGTAGACTACTTGCATGTATTAGAATTGTAATATTGCAAAAGTCTACTTTTAGTCGGACAAAATTGTCAAAAAAGTCATAAAATTATTGTATTTTTGCCAATTCAATTCAAAACCCTTTAAGTTTGCCGATTGAGTCTTAAACTTTTGTGTTTGTGCCAATTCAGTCATAAACGTTTTAAATTTGCCAATTGAGTCTTAAATCTTTTGCATTTGTGCCAATTCAGTCATTTTTGTGTCGTTGACACTGACGTGGCGTCGCCGGTACTAACGTGTACAATTTTTAATAATATTTTTCAATTTTTTAAAAATAATTTATATATTTTTTTCTTCTTTTTTCCTTTCTTTTTTCTTCTTTCCTTATTCTTGTCTGGAGAAGGACCATAATATTATTAAAAATTATCCACGTCAGCGTCGGTGACGCCACGTCAGCGTCGGTGACGCTAAAAGGATTGAATTGACACAAATGCAAAATGTTTAGAATTCAATTGGTAAATTTAGAAGGTTTATAACTGAATTGGCACAAGCGCAAAATGTTTATGACTCAATCGGCAAACTTAAAAGGTTTAGGATTGAATTGACAAAAGTGCATTATGTTTATGACTTTTTTGATAATTTTTTCACTTTTAGTCCCTAAATTTTTTCTGGTCAAGTCCTGGAAGTTTTAATTGTTCGATTAAGTCATTGAACTTGCATAACGTTCGTAAAAATCCATTCAAATCCAAATCCGATAGAATAGAGCGGATGAAAATATCAGAGTTGGTAAGAGTTTGATATTGGTGGTGTATTTATTTGCATTACACACTTGATGAATAACTAGACACACACAAACCTATTAGCACAAGCCTGTGCTGAACAGTAGAAATTGTTGGGGGTTAGGGTGGGTTTAGTTCAGCTTTACAAATACTGAAAGCTCAATGCTAGTCTTTTCAGCATTGGGCTTTTAACATTTCTAAGGCCAGAATTTGGCCGAAACCTGCTTATCAAACACTTCAGCATTTTCTCAAAAAGTTTTGGAGGCCAAAAGCTCTTTGGGAATGCTGAACCAAACCCAACCGTAATGTGATTAGTGAAAACTCTAGCTTCCAAGAGGAATCCTTGGTTCAAAGAAGTTGTGAGCTTCATCATCGGTTTCGTAAGTTATGTCTCATTTCTATAGATCTAGTTCATTGTCCAAAAGACTCAAGATTGATGCATTGCCCTTCAGTGTGAAACTACCTTTTAATCCTTCTCTGCTCTGACAAACCTTTTTGAAATATGTGAGGATTGTTATAAAAAAGTACGTCAAAAAGTTTTCTTTCCTTACTTTCCTTGTCTCACATCGTTTGAGTAGATTTCTATTGTTCACTTTATTAATGCGTTCACCTTATTAGCTTGGTCACAAGAAGAAAAAGGCATTGGGTTCGCACACATGAGCTTGGACGGAACCAAGTGTAAAGTTAGATTTATCCTCTTGCGCACGAAATAAATGCGAGTCTCAGTTTTAAGGTTCATTTTTACGAAGCTCTTTTTCTTTTTTTCCTCGAGATCTTATCCGTAAAAGCCTATTTATGACTAAATCATATACGTTTTGTGAAAAAAGTTACATAGCGAAACACTCAGACCTTCGTCAGTTTGCATTATGTATGGTGGTTCTCCAAATGTCCACAAAAAGTTTCCATGTGATCTCTAGCGGGTGTTTTTTTGGTGCCGATTTCTAATTGATGTGCAATTTTCTCTACGGAGAGACGATCATAATTTGTTTCTACTTCTTAGGTCTCGCTTAAGCATGAGGATATGATAATGGCTTGTGCGGGCCAAGTTAAGCCCGACCCGTAATGAGAAGGTCTGGTTGAAAATTCTATAAATAGCGCTCAAGTCTCTTTTTTAACCCTAAGATGCACATAATTTCTCACATGAGGAACAGATATAGGTATCTGACGTGAGGAGTAGTCTCATCGAACCAGTGATCAAGAGGATAATGGAGAAGAAGCACTTATGTTGGATCGTCACCAATTCCGCATAAAAAACGATGGATCCCAAATCATGTGTGTAAATCTTTTGATCATTTATTGTATTCTAGATTCTAGTTATAGAGATCTTGGGTATCGTTTTTTGACTTCTAACAATCACGCCTCAAAGTGTGATTCCACTTCTTCTCTTTCCAATTTATTTGTCTAACATGTTACACTCAAATGAAGAGATTTGCGGTCTTGGCGACGAAATATCCCTCGATCCATCTGAAATTAGAGATGATGGAATCCCTTTTTCGATTACGAAAAAATAACTTCTTTTCTACTTTCAAGATAACATATATATTGTGTTGAATTTCATTTTAGAAACCAAACGGTACTTTCACGTGAACAATTATTCTTTAGCTTTCAGAAACAAAACAAAACTGAAAACCACAGTTGATGCAAACGTGGCCTCTTTAGAATATATCCATGGGATGGGGGGCCAAGTAAATGCGGGCACTGCTGAGAGAGAATGGGCTGAAAGCCGCAAATTCTTCTTGTGGCTGTCTTCATTTATACAGAGCATGCAGTAACTTGTCAACTAGAAACTAACCCTTTGAACTCACCTACTCGATTTGGCATTTCATTGCACCCATTAATGGCACCGTAGCTGTGGCCACCACCACCATTTAAGTGACCTCCTGTGGCCACCACCACCATTTAAGTGACCTCCCTCGCCTACTTCAGATTCCACAAAGTCTCAACCAACCCTCATCGTCTTTGTTATCCATGACCCCTTTTCCCTCATGAGCTTTCATTGAACCCCCACCTGCAATTTCATGCTCTCTCCTCCTTTTTATATCTTCCTCCATTCCTCTGAACTCTCTCTCAAAGCCCCCCCAATTCCCCACGACGATGGATCTTTCCTCATACTATCATCTCGTTTTCACTCTCCTGTCGATCTTGGTTTCCGGGGTTGTTTACTTCTTCTCGCGTAAGGCGGGAGGGAAGGCCCTCAACCTCCCTCCGGGACCTCCTGGTTGGCCCGTCGTTGGCAACCTCTTCCAGGTCGCCCGCTCTGGGAAGCAGTTCTTCGAGTACGTGCACGATCTCCTGCCCAAGTACGGCCCCATCTTCACGTTGAGAATGGGGACTCGGACCATGATCATCTTGGCCGACGCGAAGCTCGTCCACGAGGCCCTTATCGAGAGAGGGCAGCTGTTCGCAACCCGCCCCAGGGAAAACCCCACCCGGGCCGTCTTCAGCTGCAACAAGTTCACTGTCAATGCCGCCCTCTACGGCTCCGTGTGGCGGTCGCTGCGGCGGAACATGGTGCAGAACATGCTCAGCTCCAGCCGGCTCAAGGAGTTTAAAGGTGTTCGGGACAGCGCGATGGACAAGCTCATTGACCGGCTACGTGCCGAGGCCAAGGCCAACGGTGGCACCGTCTGGGTGCTCAAGAGTGCGCGGTTCGCCTTTTTCCGCATCCTCCTGACCATGTGCTTCGGCCTCGAGATGGACGAGGAAACCATCGAGCAGATGGACGACATGATGAAGACGGTTCTCATCACCCTTGACCCTCGGATCGACGACTACCTCCCGGCGCTGAGCCCCTTCTTCTCGAAGGAGCGGAGGCGGGCGCAGGAAGTGCGGCAAGCGCAGCTAGATTTCGTGATCCCGTTCATTGAGAGACGGAGGAAGGCGCTCGAGAACCCAGGGTCGGACAAGTCAGCGACGTCGTTCTCCTACCTCGACACGCTCTTCGACCTCCAGATCGAAGGGCGCAAGTCGGGGCCCACGAGCGCCGAGCTCGTGACGCTGTGCTCAGAGTTCCTGAACGGGGGGACCGACACGACGGGGACGGCAATCGAGTGGGGGATCGCGCAGCTGATTGCGAACCCGGACGTGCAAAGCAAGCTCTACGAGGAGATCAGATCGACGGTCGGTGATCGGAAGGTGGACGAGAAAGACGTAGAGAAGATGGTGTATCTGAATGCTGTAGTGAAAGAGCTGCTGCGGAAGCACCCACCCACCTACTTCTCTTTAACTCACGCGGTTACTGAGCCGACCAAGCTAGGAGGTACGCAAGTGAGGTTGCCATTTACTTTGATAAATGCTGCACAGGCTCCGTTCACGAGCCCGAGCCACTGATTTTGCATTTTGCCAAAGGAATTTAGGGTTTGTGAGTTTATGTGGGATGCGTAGTTTAATGAGATATTTCTTAAGTTCGAGATTTACCTAAGTTGCTTTGTTGTTTAAAAGTGGCTTACCTTATCATATTGTCGCGTAGGAGTGACACGAATTCAGGATGGGATGTCATCTCAGATTAGAAATAGGACACGGTAGATTAGAAAACTTACTAAGATAGTAGGTTTTAAAATTTGGAATGGTCATATAATTAGATGAATATACTACTACGTCTATATTAGGCTTAAGAAAGGTAAGCGTATATGAAAGATATGAACTGGTCCGACTAAAAGTAGGAACATTAGAGCATACGTCCTAATTACTCAATTAACACGTTTTTGGTGAACAAGTTCTTTTGTTTAATAGAAGGAAAGAAACTTTTGTAAGGTAAATTTCCTAAGACTAGTACGATATATGGATGGAGCGCTGTATTGATGTAATTTTGATATGCTAACGAATTGAGGTCGTAATTTTTCTTGCAGGCTATGACATACCCACAAATGTGAATGTGGAGATCTACTTGCCGGCCATCGCAGAGGACCCGAAGCTGTGGACCAACCCCGAAAAATTCGACCCGGATCGGTACATCTCCGGCAACGAAGATGCGGACATCACTGGGGTCACTGGCGTGAAAATGATGCCATTTGGCGCGGGACGGAGGATCTGCCCGGGACTCCAAATGGCCACGGTTCACGTTCATCTAATGCTCGCACGGATGGTTCAAGAGTTCGAGTGGAGTGCTCATCCTCCGAATGGCAAAATTGACTTCACCGGAAAATTGGAGTTCACGGTGGTCATGAAGAACACCCTTCGGGCCACGGTCAAGCCTAGGGCTTGAGCTGAGAGGCTGGGAGGTCACGCGTTCGATCTCTCGCACCTTATGTAATTCATTTTTTTCGTGTGGTTGTTCGATTAAACTAAACTACAGTGGCTTTAATAAAGCTGGAGGATGGACCTTTACATTTCTGTTAATTCGATTAGTTATATGTCAATGTCCTCTCTGAAAATCCGAGGTTCACTTGAATTTGAAAGTTGAAACATGAGATACCAATTTTACCTCTCGGTTTTCTAATTAGTTATTAAGCGTGTCATAAAAAAATTATTAATGAAGCATTGCGTAAATATTTTCTTTTCTTTTTCATTTTGAAAAAAATGCACAAGGAGATACCAACATTCTAATACCTGGTGATTGAATATCGGCTTGTTCTTTTGGAAAGGCGTGGGTAGCACCAAACACCTCCTCGTGCTAACATTTTAAAATTTGATTAAACTAAATAATTAACACAATTTTAATATGACATGTAACATCTCATGTGGGTAACTGTGCAAATGGTGGTTAATTACTCAAATAGCATGGATCCACATCATCGCTTCAAAGGTCAAATTTCGGTGAAAAATTCCAAAAAAGAGTTATTCTTTTTTAGATTGGCTAGCTTGGCCTATAGATGTGTGTATATATATGGAAAAAATACCCAATAAGTCAAAAGCATATTGTACAGATGTCAATTTAGTCCCAAAACTTTCAACTTTGTTAATTTAGTTATAAACTTTTGCGCGAAATTCCAATATAGTCATTTTGATCAATTTTCATCAGGAATCGCTGATATGGTGGTCCAGCCATCCTATGTAGCACACCGCCACGTCAGCAGTTTTTGGCGAAAATTGATCGGAATGACTAAATTGAAATTTCACACAAGGATATAGGACTACATTGGCAAAATTAGAAAGGTTATGAATAGATTTAGGGACCGAAAAGAATACATAGTTTGTCATTTTGGTTTGACTTGAAATATAGTGTGCAATTGTCATCATTTTCCTTATTGCTGATTCTGATTATTGGAGCATTGATCACTCTTTATATCCCTAACTTAGGAAATAATTTCCCGGATTAAAACTTGTGGATGAGAATTTGAGGGGTCTTCTTCCATATAAAGCCTACGAGCCAACAAACCAGACCCATTCTCATTCGTGGAAAGAGATTAGACCATCAAAATCAACATCATCAAATGACGAGGATGACCCGTCCACTGGCTTCCATAAATAGCCCATTTAATTGTTGTACGGCATTAATGCATTGAATGGGTTTTGAGGCGATTATAAAAGCCAAATTTTCTAGAGGAGCTAGTCAGGCATGAAAGGCTGTCCCCCTATAAGTTCTTTGACTCATGTGGCTGCTCAACAACCACTAGACAATTTGCAAAAATAAATGAATAAATAAAATATATAGGAGTAGTTAAATCAATCTAGTAGACACCTAAAAAAGGAGTATCATTTTGAGTGAGACTTATACGCTCTCATTTTGAGTTCAAAATACATCATGTTTTTTGGAAAGGCAATCGATCTGCTGATTTACTTACCAATATTTAAGTAACGAAGCGTTTGGATACTACCTTCTACTTGCAGCCTCCTAGAGAACTATCTCAACGTTTTGTTTAGTGATAAAGTTGGGATTGCAGACTTTAGACTTTAATTTAACTAGTTTTGTATCTTATATTTACCACAAAAAAAAAGGAGTATCATTTCCCATATCAGAATTACTATACATTTCATTGGCTCCCAAAACTTCTGTTGAAAAAGTTACTCTTCCTTCTCTTGTAACAAAAATCATGCCGATCTTCAATAAATCGTATGCTGATCATATCTGCAATTTGTAGTTGCAACATGATAATTAGTGCTTTGGAATACTTGATTTGGAAGCATTGGTTTTATGTGTCGAGAGGACAGTTTGTTTGTAAATTGAAAACTGTAATCTTTTCCATTTTTAAACAAGTAAGCCAAGACCAATGGTTGACATATGCTATTTGTGTGCCACGGCAGTGTTAAGCAGACTACTCAATTAAGAAAAGAAAAGTGTTAAAGAGTACCCAAGGATTACTAATTGTGCTTTAGAAATATGAACATTTCTTTTTGAAACATGCTACCCTTTTGAAATGTGTTCTTTTTCAATTTTGAAAAAGTATTGATTTGCGGTTTTTACTAGGCTTTAATAGCATAGAATAGTGCTCCTGGGGCACTTTGTAACAAAACCCTCGAGAAAATTTCGCAGCTTTCAATGCGAGTTATATATTTTTCGTGCTATATGTAATAGCTACTTTGAAAAATAGCGTGTTGGGTATGCCTAACAACTATTAATGGCTTTCACAATTATGGAAAAGCGTTGGTTTAACAACTTAGATATGTGCAAAAGGAGAATTTTACTTTTACTTTTTCCACCGAGAAACTAGATTTTCTCGGTAAGAAACTTGTGGTGATAGTTTTTTTCATGCAAGATAAATGTCATTGTAACTATTTAAAGACAAAGGCAAAAAGCATTAATTGGGACAACAGAGGGCTCATTACTAACATGGCGACTTATTGTTTCTCATGGGCATGCCTTCTTTAAATTCTGCAGCTGTATTGAAAAATAACATCTTCTTTTAATAAAATTAAAATGGGGCCTGTGCAGTCTGGGTCCCAAAAAAAAATTTATCCAAATTTGCCAATTTTCAACTTGCATCTTTTAGTCAAAAAGAGAGAGGAGAAAAGGGCATATAACATCCCTATTTTTCTTTAATAGTACAATAACGTAAGTTTTCTATGATCTAGAAATGCTGTCATTATCGAATGACTCCAAATGTATGTTGATGAAGTCAAGTACGTTCGTGTAAATAAACGATAGTGTCCACTTGATGAATTTTATTACCTTGTTCTTCTCTAATAAGAAATCAAACCGTCATGTTAATAAGTATGAGTATGGTGTGACACTATCAATTTTCGTACACAAATGAAAACGAACATAATAACATGATTATCTGACCGCATGATTTATGCTAGATAAACTAGAATATGTTTAATCAAGCGTAATGCTGTAACTTTTTATTTGTGTATTATTCGTTTTGGAGTGTGTACTTCCGCATGGCTAGCGAAACCAACAGAATGCAAGCAGCAATACTTTGAAAGTCAAAACCCCTCTTATAACGTATACCTGAAGAGAGAACCTTGGAGGAAAAGTCATCAACTGACCCGGTTTATATGCGTAATGAATAAATAAATATTAGGAGGATACAAATGATCTCCAAACTTCGGCCCAATATTCAATGTGGTTCTGAACTTTATTCAAATGTTCAATGTCGCCCATGAACTTAAAAATTTTTCAATGTAGTTCCTGAACTTTTGGTATATGTTCAATTTGGTCCTTAAACTATGTTTAAAGTTGTCATTTCACTAATTCAAGTTCAGAGACAACATTGAACATTTTCATATAGTTCATGGACTAGATTGAATATGTATCAAAAGTTCAGAGATCACATTGAACAAATTAAAAATTAAGGGACAATATTGCATATTAAAATAAAGTTCAGAGATCACATTAAATAAATTAAAAGTTTAGGAATCATATTGCACATTTGATCAAAGTTCAAGGACCAATTTTTTCATTATCCTTAGAGAAATCGACAGATTTACTGTTAGTTTACCTTTTCAAAATGATTATGAAAGATCGCTAGTTAAAATTTTGCTTTATGAAGGAGGAACACTGTTCCCTTTTGGAAAGAGAGACCGCTATGTACGAACGTTCATTTAACAAGGGCTTGTATCGACTAGTGTACTTAGGATAACTATTAAACGCGTATCTATTCTGAAATGAGGTCTTATCAACAAGTATCCTAGGAACATAGGTTAAACTCACTAAAAGTTGTTACAACACATCGATATATTTTAAAAATTGAAAATCAACATATTTCAAGGATGTAGAATACTTCAAATAGAAATGTCCATATTCCCAAAGCATAACTAATGTCTCTTAATAATTGCTTTAGAGGCACTCTTTAGGATTTTCCTTAAAAAAAAAAAACACAAGACAACTGTCGTAACTTTCGTACGACGCTTTCTTGAGCGTCATAATTTTTTTTTCCTGATCATCTAAGTGTTATATGACTTTTCAACTGATCACTTAAATGCTATAATTTTTTAAAAACGTTTATCATAAGCATTATGTTACGTCGGATTTTCGGTACTTGGGTGAATGTTTTTTAAAAGTTGTGGCATTCAAGTAATTAATTGAAAATTATGACATTTGAGTGAATGCTTATTAGAAGTCATAGCAATCAAGTGGTCGAAAAAAAAGTTATGCCACACTCGCTAAAAAAAAATTCATCTTTAGAGTATTGATTAAGCATTGCACGAGATCGTTGGCATAATCGGTGAGAGAGAGAGAGAGAGAGAGAGTCATAAATAGGCAGGTGGCCGGTGAGATGAGGGGCAGCATTCCTCTTTTGAGCAGCTCTCTGGGACTCAAATGTGGATACAGAAAAGTCTCTTGCAATTCAAAGCAAAGCTGCATTAATGATGCGGGTCCAGTGAAATGAGCTCATGCTAAATGGTTCTGGGGTGTCATTTATGGCCCTCTTCAGAACGGGTCCCAAAAACTGCATGCAATTGCAGAGAGGCCTTTCTCATCGGTCAAGGAAGTTATCAAGCAGACCTTCCCTGGCCGACAAAACAAGGGAGCAAACATACTCGCATACCTATGCTGGAATGATGTGTATGTGTGTGCGTGTATGGCCAGTTATTATCATCTGTTCTTCTTGATTGGGCCAAAATTGGGTAACAGTAGTTAACAGAGAACAGACTGAGAGCACTTGCTCACATCATACATTGCAAGTTTCCAGTTTATGAGGCAGTTGGCAGTGACCTTGGCATCTAGTCAAAAGGCCCCTTCTGCCCAATGACAATGGATTTTCGTTCTTGCTCACGACCAACTCAAGATTCAAATTGTATTATGCACCGTCTTATATTTCGAAAACTAGGTAGTGGAGAGCGTATTTATTATAAACTTACTCATAATGAATGACAATCATATTGGACATGATTACTTATTTAGATTCTCTCACATGTCAAACACTGCTTTTTCATTCGCAACCTTATGGATAGCCAGAAGGGGACCGAGCTTAGCTGACGCTTTGATTTTTGTTTTCCCGTTTTGGCAGCTTAAACAGCGTGAATATCCGCAGATTTGAGCAGGTGGCCTTGGATTTGAGGTCATGAGCTCTTATCTGAGGTTGTGTGACCTCAAAGATGGTGGTGGTGGTGACCTCCATTGGAGGTCGACCGAAGTGAGCAAGCATCGAAGGCGGTGGTGGTGGAGAGTGGAAAGTGGTGACGGAGTTGAGCTAGGACGGTCATGAAGCAATGATGGGGTGTTTTGGTAGCGGCTGAAGACCCCGTCAATGGCCAAAGAGAGAGAAAGGACTCGTGAGCTAGGTGTGGTGAGTGGCAAAGATGGAACCGGGCGTAGGGCCGTGGAGGCGGTGCTAAGCACAGGTCGATGGCGACACTAGGTGTGGCCAAAGGCAGCATCAATCTTGCGCAACAGTAGAGATGGTGTACATAATTGCATGATATAAAAGTATTAGGGCTTGATTGCACTTCATGTATAAGCTGTATAACTTTTTATGCACTACTCCTATCATGTTATTCAATCATCTCTTTGATATGGCCCCGTCTACATTCTGTGTTTCACGTGTAAGAGACGACTTCCATGCAATAGAAATTGCTAGAGAATACTGACGCATATACGTTGTTCGCGCATCTTGTAAAGGCATCATGTGACCCCAGCTTCTTTTTAATCCAAGCTTCGCTCAACTAGTGAAACGTTCTTGAAAATCTTGGGCCATAAGAAAACAAGACGGGATTGACAAACGAAAGAACTCAATGAAAACGGGCACCTGGTGAGCCCAGGGAAAAAAACAAATGCTGAGAGTCGCATAGCACGTACCTTAATCATAATACAACTAGATAATAGTTCAGGTAAAGCAATATTTCTTTATTTGGTCTTGTAAGTTGTAACTTATGTTGCTTGTGCGATTGAACCATCAAAAGTTTAAGCTATTAAGTAGAGAATGATTCTATATATATAAAGTCCAGTCAAAATCCAGTAGTCGAGCAATGTGAGATAATTCGATTTTTTTTTTGTTAAGGTCTAGTGGTGTCTGAGCCAACTTTCGCATACCTCGACTAGTACACCTTCTCTAGCGATTTTAAGGATGCACTCTCACACATTGGTCTCTTGCCATCTAGGTCGACAAATGTGAGATTATATTTTGACATATTCTCTCATGTGGAGGTTTCGCTATGATGCTATGAGATAATACATCTCAAAAATTTAAAACTATTTGGTAGAAGGAGATCAAATGTGTATAAGGCAGAATAAAAGAAAAATCCAATGTGAGACAAGAATACAACAAAGACAATCAACACGGAAAGATTGACGTGATCCGATCACACTCAATCCCACTCCTGGGTTGAGAACATCCATAGAGAATTAAGTACATTAAATAAATGAAAAAAAATAATCTCAAACTCCATTTGTAAATCTTCTTTTCAGTACATAGACTTTGAATCTGTTGGAAAACATCTCTAAATTGACCTTGATGGCAACAAAAAGTATTTGAGTATTTAATATATTTGATTAAGTGTGCAGCTACATTATATTAAGAAAAACAACATAAATAATCCTTAAAACTTTGACATATTGTGCAATATCATCCTTGAACTTTTGATTCATTTGATGTGTTTCTTGAACTATTCATAATTGTTTAACCTAGTCTCTAAACTTTCAATTTGTTCAATTAGTCCCTCAACTTTCCATAGAAAAGTTAAATTTTTTCATAATTACACTGTTTCCTGGATTTTAGAACATCTTGTCATTTTAATCCATTTCCTAAACCAACATAAAATATGGCTTATCTTTTTATTAACTTCTTTACCTTTTTTTCCTTTATAAATATTACGATAGTTCTATTTAAGGATTTGGTCAACGATTATAGCTGTTAAGACTAATGAACATTTGCTTATGGGACAAGACATCACTATCCATGTGGTGTAAGCATCACATGAAAGACTTCCTTCACTAACAGGGTCGATGATTTGACCCTTTAATATGGCTGCCTCTAATTTCGTGTCGAATCTCCCTTGTAAATACTTACAATCTTTAAAACAAATACTCACAATTCTTGATAATAAAAAAATACGGACAATTCTTTCTAAACTCCTATGAAATGCTTTTTATAAGTCGTCTTTGTTTATCCTTCCATGTCATAGAATGCACTTTTTGTGGTCTTTTGATTGGTATGATGTCAATTCACGATGATAGCACGTTTTGCGCAGAAACGTATCGCAACTGGTAAAGGACGTGACTGGTTAAGGAACTAATCGGGGATCATAAACTAGTCAAACCACGTTTCTCGTACTCGCGCACGGAATTTTTCTTATCACCTTTTGCAATTGAAAGAATAAAAAATAAAGCTATTTCACAGTGAATATTCAACCGAAATGCCAAAACATGCTTTTGTCTGAAAAAAATTTCTTACCTATTTACACATTCTTTCCGGGCTGCAATCCAACAATACATGTCCAAATAAAATCTTCTTCATCAATTCAAAATAAAAATGAAATAATAAAAAAATCACTTGGATTTGGATCCACCAGAAGGCTTTGTACCACCCTCTCCTCCTAGCCCACCACCTTGACCGCCGCCGCCAGCTGGGGGAGCATCGTCATCTAAATCCACCGTCCTCACTTTGAACCTCTCAAGCTTCAAGGGCAGATCACCGCCTCCTATCTCTCTAGAAGTTGTTCTTGGCGATCCGACGCTCAGACTCCGCCTCAATCTATCTCCCCGTCTTTCCTTCTCCTCTCGAAACAAAAAATCCTCGAGCCTCTCCGAGAACTCGGCGAACTCGTCGTGAAGCTTCGGAAACAGCTTCTTGAACAAGTCCCTCCTCCGAGTGTATAGTTCTCTGAAAAACTCCAACACAGCTAGCAACTGTGGATCGACGGATTTACCGGCCTTTGGTCGATACTTGAAATTATCATTTCCACCACCCATATTGTTGATGTAATTCCTTCCATGAAGGCCGCTCTCGAGGAGGGAGAAATCATCGAACGTGCGAGGAAACGACGAATCTTTGGTGCTTGACGATTCGGCCTCATCGATGATCCGTGCGTCATAGGGCTTCATCTGCCACGGCGTGCAGTGGCCATCCATCGATATTGTGATATGCGTGATGAATTAGGGAAGTATATAAGAAGCTAAAATGGAGGGTGTTGGTATAGGATGTAGTGTAGAAAGTTTATGTCTTCAGGTTGAGTTAGGAATGGGTTGGCTTGGCTTTTATATATATAGTATATATATTTAAAATGTTAGGTGGCTTGGGGAATAATTAAGGATCAATGTACAAGATAATGAAGGCACGACTTGGTCATTTATTCAACTAAGCTACGCGTTGCCGATTCGCACGTTTTTGTCCTGGTTACATAATGCCAACTAGGAAAGGCGAGGGTTGACCAATTGCATAAGATAATGTACCAATCCAATCATGAGACCAAATTGGTTCTAAATAACTATAGAAAAGTAGCTGTAAGGCGTTAGAAGAATCAAGGAAATCGCGTGGGGATCAACAAGAAGAAATCATTGAGAAAACCATTTCTTCATTTCTGTCTTATCAACAGGCTAAAAGTTCATAAATATTTGCATACTCAGACCTGCGTTGACATTTACATTATCCATTTGCTTTTATCACGAGTCATGACCGGCATACTTTTTTTTGGTCGAACATGACCGCCATATTATTCAGTTAATAATGTGAATTTGAATCATAATAAGAAGGATTGAGATCCTCTAAATTTAAGCTTACATATTAAAATATAGGGCTTTGCTGCTAACATAATAGTCTTTGGGCTATTGTGAGAGTAATAACATGTTGTGAGTCACAAATTCTTGAAGAAGTGATTTATGGTGGCTAAAAAATTAGTTTGAAATAAATTTGTCACAATTATATCGGTTTAGGGTTTTTTATGGTCAAAAAATTAGTTCGGGGTAAAATTGTCATAGGTATACCAGTTTGAAGTTTTCCATGGTATTATTCCTAGTTTTTAATTAATTTTCATTTATTTTTTATTGCCCAAAATAAATTGTCAATCTTATAGTCAACCAAAGACTGTTACATAATTAATTCTCTTTTGAATTTGCTCATAAATTCATCCGAGCAGATACAGTAGGTCACTGAAACTCAACACACACGCATATATATTGATCACATTAAGTTTTAATATATATAAAATATAATATATGAAAACAAGCTAGAAAACACAAGGCGGTGGCTACCAAAAATCAGCCACCATGGCCTAAAAGCATGCAAGTTATTGTGGGAAAGTTGCATTAAAAACTCTTAAACTAATTGTACGGCGATAGATTTAATTAATTTTTATTTTAATTCGATCAATTTAACCGTAAACTTTTTTATTATTTGCCAATGCAGTCTTTTCTTCCAATTTGACCAGAGATCGCTAACTTTAGTTAGCACTGATTGTCTTACATAGCATGGTTAATGCCGATGTGGACGATTTTTGTAATTTTTTTTTTAATATTATGGTTTTCTTCCCTTTTTTTTTTTTTTTCCTATTTCCCTTCACCGGTCACCCATGCGAGGGCCGCAACGCCCTTGCCTGTCGCCGGCGACCTCCACCGGTCATGCTAAGGCCCCAGTGATCAGTGGCAGGAAATAGAAAAAAAAGAAAAAAGAAAAAATTAGAGAGGAGAGAGAGAGAACAAGGCGGTGGATGAGACGAGGTCAATGAGAACATTCCTTTCTTTGCCTAACAAATAACGACTAAACACTAGATTTCGGGATTAACTAAGCGGATCAAGCACGGTAGCCCATCTAACATCTGTTAAAACTTTAGATAAATCAAATGAGGCGTCTTGACTTATTATGGAAAAAACTTAAATATATAGAAAAAAAAAGAATATTAAAATATATACAATGTCTTTCAAACTCATGCACAGCACAAGCCTATCTAATAGTTTTTTTTTAGATTGTATGAAAAGGCCTATACGAACTTTTATATAAAGAGGGATGTCATGCGACATCTATTTAGTCAAAGATGGATTGGTGTTGCAGATTCTGGGTCGTTATATTATATTTTGCTAAAGAAGAGGATTGCTTGCAAGTTTAAACTTTGTAAGGCAGTCTTCCGTGGAACACTTGTAGCGGAAATCTAAGCCCCCACGTCTTCCGTCCGATGAAAGGCCTTACGTGAGAGGGTCTTCTTTTGGGCCCATCTTATCCAGGGAAGCAGCCTCTGTTTCCGTCGCTTTCTATTTTGATCTTTTTTTTAACCATTGCGTGCTTGAGTATTAGAGATTCGATCTTATTATTTAGGGATCATGATATAAATGATCTATAAATTTTGTCTCGATGTGTAATGTGATTCTTAAATTTTTAATTTGTTCAATATGATCCGTGAACTTTACCCCTGTCGCTACCTATTTTTCCTGACTCGGTCAGAAATGGGGATTGGCTTAGGAATATTGTCCAAAAAGGTAGGTTTATGGCCTATCAATTCGGACACAAACTCTCCTAAACTCATACCTCGCGTGATATTGGATTTCATTTTAAATTCCTTAACAACTTAAGAAATTAACTAGGAATCGTTATTAGCCTATTGAGGTCAGCTAGAAATCAATCAAGATTCGGGAGTGTCATTTTGATTCTTAAGTCACAAGAAATTCTAGGGTTGGGAACTTGATTATGCTAATTGTCTAATTAACACCAGTACCTTACTAGTTGGTCGTTTACCTAAAGTGGTCATGAACACTTGATTACCCATTAACCCTAAGGTATCAAAGCCACTAATGATCACGCAAATGTTTTTGATTAGATTGCTTTCATTAAAGTCTAGGCTAATCCTAGCCTATTCTAAAAGGAAGCAATTAACATACAATTTATTGGAAGACGATGCGAAAAATAAGCACCCAAGTGTTGAAAAGACATTGAAGTAGCCAAGCAAGTATTAAAAACATCAAGGTAAATGTACAGGAGATAAAAATCCGATGGGGTCTCGGACCGCCATGAAATTAGTCTAACTAAAATCATGTCACCTTGGTCTGTCAAGGGACTTCACGCTCTTAAACAACACCTCGATGTCGGCTTGATTCGCATTCAGGCCATTCATGATAAGCACTCAACAAAGAAAACGATTAGCGAAGTTCACTCAATCAAAGTGAGAAATCGATTAAAGAAATCGACCTAAATCATGCCATTCGATATTCTATCGTTTATCTAAAACATACAAAACTAATAAGTCATGCAATTTAGACATATGAAGTTACCATCCATCAATCAATCGAGAAAAGGCAAGCAAAGGCATTCTCCTAATCAAAAGTTCAATTTTTTAATTTTCGAATTTTGATTGTTTTTGGAATTTTTTATTATTTTTAATAGAAACCGGACCCGGGCTCTCCAGTAGACCGGGCTCGAGTTATGAGCCCCTGTCCGGCCTAAAGCAAACTAAACCAGTCCAAACCCAAACATGACCAGCCCAACTCACCTAATTTCGCTTAACCCAAATTGTTAAAATAACACTCAGCTCACTCCTAATGAAGACGATACCCAGTCCATTAAATCAGTCTTAAGCCCAAGTCAAACAAACCTGACATCCTCTACCCTGGGCCGCCTCACCCCGAAGCCTCATCGCCTCCACAGACGAACGACTCCAGCTAAGCTACATGCTTGGCCGTTCCTGACTTTCTCCGGATATCGCGGCCAATGCCGACGACCAAACTCGTCGGCCGTCGACTGACACCGCTAGCCTCCTCAAACGGTGGTTAAATATACCAACCGCCACAAAACACTCGATGAAAGAGACCACCGCGTTGCCCAACAACACTCAGCAGATAAATGGATTTCTTGCCACAACTAGCTGATATAGACAAAGGAGAATAACAATGTACATTAGCGGTGATAGGCATAACAGAGACCTACGTTCGCTTTCCTCACCAATGCTCACCATGGGAAGATCATTAGTGGACACTAATCTTCTCGGATAACTTCCAAATTTGAACGCAGCAGATACGACGTATGAGGACGAACGACGCACAGGTGATAGCTAGATGGCTCAGGTGGTCATATGGTGAGGACTTGGCGGTGCAGAGCCACACTTAGATGGCTTGGGATAGCGACTTCTCGGCTGATCGCTTGGAGTTCTGCTCGCGGTCACTTCCTTCTCAGTTAATTGTGTTGGCTTTAATTGCTTCAATCCCCACTTCGGTTTGTCCACCCTTCTTTGACCATGACCAATAAAAGACAAAGTCACCGCTGCCCTTTTACCTTTTGGTTCGCCTGGCTTGAACGTGTTTTCCTCCCCTCGTCTTCTAGCGAGAGCGTGGCCGTGAATATTCGAGGATTAATTGCCGCTTATATGAATCTCGGAATCGGCTTGGCACGTAGAGAACCTGCAAGAACAGAAACTCGTTGGGACTATTAAGATCATTGCGAAGGGAGCCGTCGTAGCTGCTGAGGGCTCGTTGGATCGCTGGTGTTGCTGCGGTTAAGTTCGCGCAAGAGGAGTTGTTGGCGCTTGGTAGCTGGTCTTCTCGACATGGCCAACGGCGGGACTCAACGGCCAACTTTTGGCGTCGGGTCAGCTCGATCAGCAAGTTGACGGCACGGACAACGACGATGGAACAAGATTATGGCAAGAGAATGACTTCAAGCACCCGTCGTTGAAGTGTGCTACCCTGACAGAGCAATCGATTGCCATTCTGGAGATGTAGCAGAACCAGGAGCAAAGAAATCGTCATCGGTCGGCAGGGCTGGAACAATGACCGTTGTGCGTCGTTGGAGGGATCGGATGGGGCAGCAGCTAGTCGGGGTGGCTTCGTGGTGAGGCGTGGATGCACGTCAGTGAAGGGAAGACTATGTTGGGAGCAGCCTAACATGTTTGCGATATATTTGATGTATCTCGATAATTGCTCATTAATAATACCTAATAGGAAGGAGTCCTATTGTGGTAGGATGCTGAAAAGGAAGGAATCTAAATAAGAATGAGTCTTATTTAGAAAGATACCAGGATGGAATCAATTCTGGTAATTGCCCAAATTAAAGGATATCTAATTAATCGAGAAAATTTCTAATTTCGAGGCGATTGCAAATCACTTAGGATGGATTCCTAATTCGGTTGGAGGTCTACTGTTATAATTAAAGGATTTGGTGAAGGTTTCAGCATGCATCAGAAAACGTTCTAGAGAAATCACAAGAATCTTCAACAATGAGTGTAAACACGAGAGATCTTGAGAGTTTATCCAGAAAAGATCTGTTTTGTGACAGTTGTGAGAATTTATTGTGAGAGAAACACCATTAGAGTGTTAATTGTAATCCTTTGATTATAGTGGAGCAGTTCCTGGATCAGCGTCCCATGATTTTTTTTTCCCTCATTGGGTTTTTGACGTAAAAAATTTTGGTGTATCGCTTTTCTTCTCTCTTGTTGCTGTGTTATTTACATTCTTCTGCAAAGAGAATATACGGCTACATATTGCATGATTTTGACAGTTAGAATTTCGCTGCGATCGGTTGCGATCCGACTTATTTTACAACAAAGTGGTATCAGAGCTGAGGTTGTAAAAGATGTCGGAAGATAGGGACAATATGATCAAGCTTATGGCTACGAATTATGCAATATGGAGGTGCAAGATGGAGGATCATCTCTACATCAAAGGCTTGCAAAGGCCAATTAAGACAAGAACGCCTCCAAGGGGCATGGTAAAGACTCTAGCACCAGTAACAGATGAAGATGAAGGAGAACCATCATCCTCAGAAGAAGAAGAAGATGAGGATGAGTGGACTATCGTCAGCAGAAGATGTGTTGCTACCATCAGAAAGTTGCTCGATCAAAGTATCTTTGAAAACTTCACCCAAGAAGACAACGCTTATGATTTGTGGAGAAATATGGAGCGGACATACGCGAGGAATACATCTCAAAATATAGCAAGCTTGATAAAGAATGTATCGTGTATGGAGTACAAAGATGGAACAAGTGTCTTTGAACATATAGGCACTATGGGAGGTTTGGTGAATCAAATCAATGCAATAGAGAGGTTGATCACTCCAAAATTGCATGCACACTTCCTAACAGGTTCTATGCCAAAAAGCTGTGACACTTTAGTTGTGTCGATTCATAATTCTACACCTAATGGAGCATTGACCGTGGAGTTAGTGAATGACAAACTGCTAAGTGAAGAGCAAAGGCGCAAAGGCGCAAAGATGAGGGGTACTACAACCATGGTGATAGAACTCTTGTTATCAATGAACAAGAGAGGAAAGTAGATCATGGGAGGAGCAAAAGTCATGGACCTAGAGGTCATTCAACCTCAAGGCCAAAGACTGAGAAGAGAGCTTGTTTTCATTGTGAAAAAATCGGGCATCTCATTAAAGATTGTTGATTAAAGGCAGCTAAGAAGCAAGTTGAAGCATCGGCTGCAAATGTCATTACAGTTTATGAAGACATGATGGTTATCCGCACTGATGATGGCATCAACTCAACATGCCAAGACACCAATTGGCTAGTTGATTATGGAGCCTCCTTTCATGTAGTCCCCAAGAGAGAGTTTTTCTCTTCATATACAGTTGGAGACTTCGGTCTTGTGAAGTTGGATGATGATGATAGCTCATTGAAGATTGTTGGCATAGGAAGTGTTGAGATCAAAACCAACAATGGATGCAAACTGATATTGAAAGAGGTAAGGCATGTCCTTGACATTCGCCTTAACCTAATCTTCACAGGAAAGCTAGATGATGATGGTTATGTGAGTCACTTTGGCGAAGGCAAGTGAAAGTTTACCAAGGGCAATTTGGTGGTAGCAAGATGAGTGAAAAACATATCGCTCTATACCATACAAGTAAAGCTATGCAACAGAGATGTTAATGCAGTGAGGAGGATATCTACTGAGTTTTGGCACAAAAGGCTTGGACATATGGGTGAGAATGGAATGAAAGTTCTTACATTGAAGAAGTTACTCCTCGAAAATAAAAGGTACCTCTATCAATTCTTATGAAAACTGCATTATAGGAAAAAAAAAAAATAGAGTTGCCTTTAAATCTACTCCACCACTAAAAAAGGCTAATCAACTTGATTTGTTATATACTGATGTTTGTGCTATGACTTCGAGAACTTCTTGTGGTGCTTTCTATTACGTTACCTTTATAGATGATTTTTCAAGAAAGGTGTGGGCAACTACATTGAAGACAAAGGATCAAGTGTTTGATACTTTCAAGGACTTGCACTTAAAACTAGAAAGGGAGACTAGCAAAAAATTGAAGTCCGTGAGCTCTGACAATGGTGGGGGAATACCAAGGGCCATTTGAGGATTACTGCAGAATTCATGGCATAAGGCTCAAGAAAACTGTGCCAAAGACACAACACAATGGTGTTGCCGAGAGGATGAATCGAACAATATGTGAAAGGATAAGGTGTATGCTCTCCCATGTGAAGTTGCCAGACTCCTTTTGAGGGGAGGTGACGAGAATGGCGGTAGATTTGATAAATTTGTCACCTTCGGTTCCACTCAGATGTGAGACTCCACAAAATGTATGGAATGGTAAGAATTCATCTTACAGTCATTTGTCACTTGAGAGTATTTGGTTACAGGGCATTCGCATACATACCGAGAATTGAACGAGTCAAGTTAGACAGAAAGGCCAAAGAGTGCATATTCTTGGGATAAGCTCACGAGAATTTTGGTTATAGACTATAGGATCCCGAAAGCAAAAAGGTGTTTCGAAGCCGAGATGTCATTTTCTTTAAGGATCAAACTATTAAAGACTTCAAAAAGCACAAAAAACCTCAAAGTGTGGAGGAAGAGTTAGTTAACTTGGAGCCCTTAGACTTATCAGAAAATTTTACTTGTGAGGGAGCACAAGAAGAGGGCGAGAATGATTTAGTTGAGTAAGTACAAACCGAGACAGTAACTAATGATGAGGCTGCCGAAAGAGTTGAGGCTGAGACTGAGATTGATAATGGAGATGTAGAGATGATGGAGCGGAAGCTCAAAAAGAAGAAATAGAAGTTGATTATGAGGTTGAGGAGGAAACAATTGATGTTGATGATGTTCCTCAAGAGCAACCAAGGAGATCAATGAAATAAAGACAACTTAGCAGAAAATACTCCCCAAACGAGTATGTATTTCTCACTGACAGGGGAGAACCCGAGAATTTTCAAGAAGTGAAAATTGATGCTCATAAAAAGAAACGGATGGAAGCAATGTAAGAAGAGATGCAATTATTGCATGATAATCACACCTATGATTTGGTGAAGCTATCAAAGGGCCAAAAAGCACTCAAGAACAAATAGATGTTTAGGTTGAAAACTAAAGAAAATAGCCACAAACTACGATACAAAGTAAGATTAGTGGTGAAGGGTTTTGGTCAGCGAAGGGAGTTGATTATAAGGAGATTTTCTCTCATGTTGTAAAGATGTCATCCATTCGAGTGGTTCTTGGTTTGGCAGCAACCTTGAACTTGGAGATCGAGCAACTCAACGTAAAAAAAAAAAAAAAACATTCTTACATATTAATCTTAATGAGGAGATATATATGAAGCAGCCTGAAGGTTTTATAATTAAAGGGAAGGAAAATCTTGTATGCCAGTTGAAGAAGAGTCTCTCTGGGCTCAAACAAGCCCCAAGGCAATGGTACAGAAAGTTCGATTCATTCATGAAGATGAACGAATACAAGAAGACGACTGGAGATCATTGCGTGTTCATCAAGAAGTTTAATGACGATGATTTTCTGATTATTTTATTATATGTTGATGATATGTTAATTGTGGGGCATGATGTCAGAAAAATCACAAAACTTAAGGAGGAGTTGAGCAAAGAATTTTCCATGAAGGACCTTGGACCAGCAAGGCAAATACTTGGAATGAGGATATCGCACGATAAAGCTTGTGGAAAGCTGTGGTTATCCTAAGAGAGATATGTAGAGAAAGTTGTGCAAAAATTCAATAGGAGCAACGCCAAAGCAGTCAGCTCACCTTTGGCTAGTCATTTTCAGCTTAGTACGATGTAGTGTCCCCCAAGTGAAAGGGAGAAGGAAGAGATGCTGAAGATTCCTTATACCTTTGCTGTTGGAAGTCTTATGTATGCGATGATGTGCATACAACTGGATATTGGGTATGCTGTTGGTATTGTTAGCCAGTACATGTCAAACCCCGACAAACAACAGTGGGAGGTTGTCAAGTGGATACTCAAGCATCTTAAAGGTACATCTAGTTTGTGTTTGTGTTTGTGTTTTGATGATGGAAAATTGATACTTGAGGGGTTCATCGATGCAGACATGGCAGGAGATGTGGATTCCAGGCGGTCTACGTCTGATTATTTGATTACTTTTGCAGGTGGAGCTGTCTCTTGGCAATAAAATTGCAAAAGTGCGTTGCATTGTCCACAACGAAGGCAGAGTACATAGCCGCTACCAAAGCTAGCAAAGAGATCTTGTGGATGAAGAGATTTCTACAAGAGTTGGGGCACAAGCAAGATGAGTATGTTGTGCATTGCGATAGTCAAAGTGCTATTCATCTAAGTAAAAACTCTACATTTCATTCGAGGACAAAACATATAAATGTTAGATATCATTGGATTTGAGAAATACTAGAAGAGAAGCAATTGAAGTCTTAGAAAATTCACACGAATAAAAATGGTGCTGATATGTTGACAAAGTCTCTACCTACGGACAAACTAAAATTCTGTAGAAAGGAGGCTAGCTTATCAAAGTGATGAGAAAGGTTGAGACCCTCCATGATGGGCTGGGGGGGAGATTTGTTGGGAGCAGCCCAACATGTTCGCGATATATTTGATGTATCTCAATAATTGCTCATCAAGAATACCTACTAGGAATGAGTTCTATTGTGGTAGGACGCTGAAAAGGAATGAATCTAAATAAGAATGAGTTTTATCTAGAAAGATACCAAGATGGAATCAATTCTGGTGATTGCCCAAATTAGAGGATATCTAATCAATCGAGGAAATTTTTAATTTGGAGGCGATTGCAAATCAATTAGGAAGGATTCCTAATTTTGGTTGGATTCCTATTTTGGTTGGAGGTCTATTGCTATAATTAAAGGATTTGGTGGAGGTTTCAACATACATTAGAAAACGTTCTAGAGAAATTACAAGAGTCTTCAATAATTAGTGTAAACACGAGAGATCTTGAGAGTTTATCAAGAAATGATGTGTTTTGTGACAGTTGTAAGGATTTATTGTGAGAGAAACTGTTGACACCTAAATTTTGACCCAATTTTAGGATTAATTTAAAATTTATTTCAGTAATTAATTTGCATAAAAATTAGGGATCGACCCGGCCCCTAGCAGAAAATATTTAAATTAGTTGCATTTAATTTTCATATAGGTTTATAATTATTTTTTCAGCATGCATAATCATACATTTTTGCATTAAGATTGGATCGAGTGGCAAAATCGGACAGAAATTGGATGCGTAAATTGGGCTAAATTAATTATAAAATTCAGCCAAGCATAGGGGATAGGTGACTTAAATCCTTAGGGTTTTTGAGACTTAATTTGAGTTTAAATCAACCTACTTTAATTTTTTATTTGGGAAAAAGCCATTTATTAAAAAAATCCATAATTAATTAGGAAAAATGCCAAAATTAAGTTTGAAAGAGATAATAAACCCATAGAGAAGTCAAATTTTGACCAAGCCCTCCAGTAGGGTAGCTGAGCCAATTAGGGGCCAAATTGAAAAAAATTTCGCCAATTGAGGCCAATTTGCAAATATCCAAAAGTTCGGGGACTAAACCGTAAATATCCAAAAATTGAGAAAACCCTCGAGCTTGCCTATATATACCCCGTTATACCTCTGAATGAAGGGGGTGTGCCATTATTCTCAAAAAAGAGGTAAAAAATTAGAGTGAGAGAGAGAGAGAGAGAGAGAGAGAGAGGTCGGGCTCCACCTCAATCGATGGGCCACTTTGTCACCGCTACCCTGCCCTCATCGCTGCTCCTTCGACCGCGAGCCACCTATCAATACGAAGCTCGTGTGGAGTACTTTGCATCCATTTGAGCAGCACGTCTAGAAGATCACCGGTCGCGAAAAATTGAGCTCGAGAAGACGCCCTAGTCGCTGGTTCACACACCCAAACCCAGAAATTTCAGTTTACCAGGTCAACTTCTGATGCGATTTTCAATCAATTCTGATTGTCCCCCCGAGGCCACAAGTAGTCAAAACGAAGCTTGTACGAAGCTCTTCGCATCTGTCTAAATAGTTCGTCAAGGTAACCACCCAGCGCAAAGATCCGAGCCTTCAAAGGAGGCCAATCGCAAACCCTATTCTGCAATCCAAAAAAGGGGGCCGCCCCCTGTTCATCGGTTGCCGCTGCCACTCTGGTGACCCTTCAGCAACCCTCAGCAGCTCGGCGAGATCCCTCACAGTCGGCCCTAGCTTATGGATCGCGAATTCGAAAAAGGAAAGTGGATATTTCCTATTCTAATTAGATAAATATTCAATCTTTTTTTTATATTCTATAGATAACATTGCCTAAATTAAAGTATGACAATATTGCATATTGCCTTATAGATAATTAGGCACATTATCTTTGGAAATTCGATTTTTATTTTTATTTTTTTCGTGATTACTTCCCTTTTATAGTTATAAGATAAGTTGCATGTTAATAACCAATCTTGCTCATAATATATGCTCCCATTATGCCTTGTCTCGAGGAAAATGTGTAATAGGGTAATATCTGACTTCAATTCAGAAGTACGATCGTGCCCGCACATGGAAATTATATATCACATCCCCGATTTGGAGGATTGGGTTGATAATTTCGAAATAGAATTTCAAAATCTGCCCTATGTATTTGGGGACGATGGTTATTCTATAATTAATTTACTTTCTGACCCCAATTTAGGGGAATGTTGTGAAATCGAAAATCAGAATTAAAGATATATTACGGGCAAGATTGATTATTCCTATTCAAATTATTTGTTCTTGTTTAATGTAATCAATGATAAAAAAAAAATACCAAAAAAAAAAACTCATTATGTGCATGTCATCTTTGCCATGTCATTAGTCTAAATTCATTAATGCCATGTTTAAGTTCATTTAATATAGTCTTTTAGGTGCATTCATATAGAATTAAATGTCTAGGTTCATTTATTATTTAACCTTAGTCATTATGATTAATTAATTAAATTGTTTGTCATATAGTATAGTCACATGACATTTTTGCCCGTCATTTAGAAAAGGTAAGTTTAGGGTCATAAATGCATGCCATTTAATTTTACGTCATTAGATCATTTAATGCATTTCATTTTAGAATATGGTTGCATTAGCATTGCATTCAATAAAAGAAAATCCCAAAAAATATTAATCTACATTGCTAATCAAGGAATTTTCATGAAAAATGGGTACCGAAATGACGTTAATAGAAATATTAGTGTAATCAAGTTCCCGAACTCACTTAATCTTTGGTTCGTAGAAATAAAGTATATCTCCCTATACTTTATTTAGGTTTCTAATCGGCCTACCATAAACGATTAGTGGCGATTCCGTTTTAAATCTTTTGCATGTTAATACCGAACTTTAAGTTGTGATTTGGTAGGACTTGGAAAGGTTTGAGCTAGGTCAGTTAATTTAATTAACTTGGTAATCCATTAACCTAAGGTTTTTTGCGAAATTTAGGTCGCGACAGAAACACTATTAGAGTGTTAATTGTAATCCTTTGATTATAATGGAGTAGTTTCTAGATCAGTGTCTCGTGATTTTTTCCCTTATTGGGTTTTCCACGTAAAAACTTTTGGTGTATCGCTTTTCTTCTCTTTTGTTGCTGTGTTATTTACGTTCTTCTGCAAAGAGAATATATTGTTGCATAATGCGCGATTCTGATAGTTAGAATTTCGTTGCGATCGGTTGCAATTCGACTTATTTTACAACAGATTGCCTAAGTGCTAGTGAGGTCGGCCTTTGGCTCCTGCTCTTGCCTTTTTCTTCCCCCTCACTTTGCACATTCTCGATTTGAACTCGTTGGCCAGTTTGTGGCCGGTCAGAGGGGAGGATCGTAAGGCGACGATGGCAACCGGTTGTCCGAGTGAGATTGACAGAGTGCGGGTGTCCGAGAGGGAGGAGACCAAAAATAGGTTTTCACAACCCCAATGTGCAATGTAGTCCTTGAAGATTTAATTTATTCAATATAGTTTCTGGACTTTTGATACATGTTCAATTTAGTTCTCGAACGATAATGAGATGTTCAATGTTGTCCTTCCATTTAAATGGGTTGGAAGTAGGTTCATTCTAGAACCCATTAATATTAGGCTTTTCATTTTAGAACCCATTTATCAAATTTAAGGTGACCTTTCAAACAATTTTGAGTTAATAAGTGGGTTTAAGACCCATTTTGACAGGTCTAGGGCATGCACATGATCACCAATCACATGTTAGTGGTTTAGGATTAAAAGTAATCAAGACCACTTGCAAAACAATTTTTGAAATAAAGAGAAAAATGTACCAAAAGAGCATTAGATTTATCTAGCATAACAATGTCTTTGTATCCATGAAATCTTTGATTCGTAAAAGTAAAATGTTTTTCTATTTTACTTTGGTTTTTAATTGACTCATAATAGATTAGTGGCGATTCCAAAATGAATTTATTTGCAGCTTTAATTGATTAAATTAAAACCCAAAGTTGTGATTACTATGAGCTTGTGATAGTTTGCGTTAAATGTTTGCTTAATAATCCATTAGGTTTCTTTTGGTGGTTGACCTGTCGGAAGGTCGCACCAGCAAATTGCATGTTGAATTCCACAAGATTTTTTCGTGATTACAGAACTACATTAAAATATATTTGATTAGTTTTTCTAGTGAATGCAGAGACAGTTTCATGAAAGGGAGTTTCTAAATATCATATCATCTCAAATGACCCGAATCTATTGCGACATCATATGGAGATATTCATGTTTTGAATGTCATGTTTACATTGTGAATACTGCAAAGAGAAAGGAAACATTTGTGAAGGCCACATGTATTTGATACAGAACGTACAAATTCAAAATATAGACCGTCGGAAATATTGCAAAGATGAAAATATGAATTTTTTTTTTTTACTTTATCTGTCGTTTCAGGTTCTTTTGATGTTTAGATGTCTGTTAAAATATTATTCATGACACAACTACATCTATCTATGAAAAACAACACGAATTTACCACTAGTAGACCTTAGTTTTGATGATAGAAGGTGGCGTGGCACAAATGCATAATGTGGGAATGTCCCGGTCAACGATATCAATCCACAGATTGAATAAAACCAGGGGCGAGAAATTTCGGTTAAATAATATGACTTATCATAAGAATGTCGCCATCAATAGAATCAACCGGAAGCAACACCTCCTGCTTTTCCAATTTGCTACCCAGTTTTGACCCGCCTCTAAGATTTTCTAGTAACTACTAGTCAAAACCAAAGAAAAGAATATCTTCTGGTCACTTCTTCTCTGCCACGCCACCAACTTCTCCTAAACTCGAGATACTAAACTCACGTCCCTAACATGCCACGTCGCAGACTTCTCTCCTAATTTGCTCTCTCCGCCGCTGCTATATTGCCCCACCGCCATAGTGACAGGGGGTGCAAAGTTGGATCCTCAAAGCGAGTAGGGAGAGCTGGAGGAGAGAGATCATGAGTAGAGAGAACAAAGCTGTTCATGTTCTGATGTTGCCATGGCTTGCTCATGGTCACATATCACCATTCCTAGAGCTAGGGAAGAGGCTTTCCGAGAGAAACTTCCATATTTACTTGTGTTCCACTCCTGTCAACCTTATTTCCATCAAACCCAAGATCTCTGAGAAGTATTCATCCTCTATTGAACTTATTTAGCTTCATCTCCCATCTCTGCCTGACCTCCCTCCTCACCACCACACAACCAAAGGCTTACCGCCCCATCTCATGAACACCCTCAAAGCGGCCTTCGACATGGTGAGTCCCAGCTTCTCGGGCATCATCAAGAACTTGAACCCAGATTTGATAGTCTACGACTTTCTTCAACCGTGGGCTCCGGAAATTGCGAGATTGCATAGCGTTCCCGCGGTCAACTTCTGGAGTTTCGGCGTTGGAATGACTTCTTTCTTTTTCCACACGGTCAAGAACGTAGGCGAAGAGTTCCCGTTCGAGGGAATTCGCCTTCATGATTACGAGCAATGGAAATTCAACCTGTTCTATGAGAACTCGGCGGGTGGCATCAAGGACAAAGATAGGGGTTTACAATGTGTCGAAAGGTCTTCGGGATTCATCTTGATGAAGACATTTAGAGAGCTGGAGGGGAAATATATTGACTACCTTTCCAGTCTTGTGGGTAAAAGGGTTATCCCCGTTGGTCCGCTCGTTCAAGACCCTAGTCAAGAGGATGGTGATGATAACATAATAAAGTGGCTTGACAAAAAAGAAAAATGTTCAAGTGTCTTTGTATCATGTGGCACAGAATATTTTCTGACCGAGAAAGAAAGAGAGGAAATTGCTTATGGATTGGAGCTTAGTAATGTCAATTTCGTTTGGGTTATTAGGTTTCCTGTTGGAGAGAGCATGGAGCTTGAAGAGGCATTGCCTGCGGGGTTCGTGGAAAGAGTTGGAGATAGAGGATTGGTGAGAGAAGGATGGGCACCGCAAACAAAAATATTGGAGCATCCAAGCATTGGTGGGTTTGAGAGTCAGTGCAGATGGAGCTCTCTCATGGAAAGCATGAAGTCAGGGGTCCCAATCATCGCAATGCCGATGCAACTCGATCAGCCATTGAATGCCTAGATCGTTGAAGAGGTCGGGGTCGGATCGGAGGTCAAGAGGAATAGGAGTGGAGAGCTAGAGAGGGAGGAGATAGCGAAGGTGATCAGAAGTGTGGTGGGGGAGAAAGATGGAGAGAGTGTGAGGAAGAAGGCCAAAGAAATGAGAGATAGCATTAGACATAAAGGAGAGAGAGAATTAGATAAAGTGGTAGATGCCTTGGTCGATGTTTTGCATGAAGCATGAAGAACGATAGTCAAGAGTAGACGTTCTTTCCTTTCCATGTCTTGGCTTGATATATTGATTGTTCCTTGGATGGCTGGCGTCAGTAGATCCATCGTCTCCAATAGGTACCCCATCTACAGAATTTAAATAGGCATCTTCAAACTTTATTTTCTCATGTCTATATTTTTAGAATTTTGATTGATTTTATTCAAATAAGACAATAGTTATCAATCAATTAGAATTGCCAAGTTAAATTATTTTGATTGTTTTTCTGGTTTAGGTTTTCGCGCATATTAATATGCGTTATTTGTTGGATATAACTCAGATCTTCAAGATCGATTTTAAGAATAGTGTCGGGAGCGTTCTCTGGATCGCACATGTGAGCGTGTTGCGTTTTTTGTTCGTGATGGAATTACTTTATCTGTGCTTATGGCCTATTTTCACTGCGGCGTTTAATCCCAATCATCTTATTTATTTTTTCTTGCGTTATAGTGAGTCTTCGGTCAATCGCTCACTGGTCATGAGGCCTCGCTCTTCAAGAAGACACGTAGGTTTGGCTAACAATAAATTGGATTTGTCCTGTACCAATGGATGCAATTCCCACGATTTTCGTTTCTCGGACTTGTTCGTGGCTCGCTCCTTGTGCTCCTCTTCTTGAACTTTCAAAAGCTAATTGAAGTTGGTCACGTAACAGGTTCTTTACGTTTCAGTTGTGGCCTTGGTATACATTGATATATCCACAAATGCCAAATTGGAGTCCAACTTCAACTGGGCGTTTTCCCTGGACAAAGGAGCCTGAACTTGGAGTCCACACCACACATTCTAAATCTAAGCCGATTGGCCGAGATCTCGGTCAAGCTTTCTCCTCCGCCTCCTCCTTGACTTCTCAAGATCACTCAAATCCTCTGTCGTGTGGTCTCCTGTATTCGCTCTCCTCAGCTACTATATACTCATCAGACATAGATAGCTAAAAGAGAAGAAACAAGAGAGAGACTTGAGATCAGGAGGACAACATGCAGGGACCCATCAAGGTTCTGATGTTGTCATAGCTTGCTCATGGCCACATATCACCATTTTTAAAGCTAGCAAAGAGGTTTTCCAAGAGGAGCTTCCACATTTACTTGAGTTCCACTCCCGTCAACAATAGCTCCATCAAACCCAATATCTCCCAGAATTATTCATCCTCCATTGAACCTGTAGAGCTTCACCTCCCATTTCTGTGGGAATAAGTATACCAGAAGTACCAAAACTTGTGTACGACGTTCACTTTAATACCAAAACTTTTTTTCGGATCACTAAAGTACTAACTTTTTTTAAAAACGATCACTTAAGTGTCAATTTCGACAAGCTTGATTGGAAATCCTACATGACATTTTTTATTAATATTTTGAGCTGACGTGACTTGCTGGCATTGATGTGGCAATTTTATAATAATACTATATATATTTTTAATAATATTTTAATTTTCTTAATTTCTTTTTTTTCCCCTTTGGTTTTTAATTTCTTCTTCTTCTTCTTCTTCCTTTGGCCACTGGGCCAGTGAGGCTCGACCTTGCTGGCCATGGTGAGGCTCCACCTTGTCGTCTCCCAGCTTCGTGAGGGCAAGCCCTCATCGTCGTTAGTCGTCCTTGGCGCATAGGCTAAAAGATATTCATTGGAGTAATTCATTGAACACCTCATGTGTATAGACAAAAGTAGAGGGCCGGCGAGCTGGCCTGACCTTGCCAACCATGGGCGAGGCTCAACCTCGTCAGCCATAGGTGAAGTCGACTTTGCCTGATGATGGCGAGGGCTCTACGGGGCGACGGGGTGGGGTGGCAGCGGTTGGTTCTCCATCTCCATCTCTCTCTTTTTTATTTGTTTAAGCTTATTTTTAAATTTTAATTTAATTTTTAAGAAATTTTAGCTTATTTTTTGGCCAAAACTTCACATGGATTTATTTTTTTAAAAAAAATTAATTAAAAATTCCACATAATCAATTTGGTCGGAATTTGCGCCGTTGGCACTTAAATGATTGTTTTTCTCTAATTTTGGCACTTAAGTGAGCCGACGAAAAGTTTTGACACTAAAATGATATTCATACGCAATTTTTGGCACTTCTGTGGTACTTAACCCTAGAGATGGCAATATTGCCCCCACCCACAAGGGCCCACTCCACCTTAGCCTTTAGTATGTGTAATTATTTTCAGATTCTTTCAATTTTCATGTGTAATTATTTCATTTATATGATTCAAAGTAAAAAATAAGTCTTCGAAATTATTGTTGAGTGACCAATTTAATAGATTTGTATTGTTAAAGTAATTAAATATTAAAACATTGCATCATCTAACAGCTTAACCTTTTAGAACAGTTGGCAATGGTCCTACATAATCTCATATAATATCAGAGCAGGAGATCCTAGTTTAAATCTTTCCAGGCCCCTATTTGCCTCTCTAATTAAATTAGCCCACCTTTTAGTACTAGGAAAAAAGACCATACTAAGAATGTGGGAGAGTGTTAGTGTAATTAAATATTAAAACATTGTCCTCATCTAACAACTTAAACTTTTAAAACAGTTGGCAGTGGTTGCATAAAATCTTACTTGTATGATGTAATACTTCCAAATGCTTGTTCATATTTGTTAGGGGTAAAATGTTTATTTCCCTTCCCCTTCTATCCCGCTTCGCACTCTCGCCCGTTTGCCATCCCTGGCGGCACATACCCAAGAGCGGGAGTCGGATTTCTGACTCCAGTAGTGTACTCATCTAAGCGATATTAAATTACTAACCAAAGGCCATGTGTGGAATAACTTTCGTTCCAAGTTTGGAAGCTACCTCTTTTTGACCATGTATGTGATTTTTTTTTAGCTTTCTAATCCATATACGCAATGGAAAAGGTTCTGTTGATTTCGACAACATTGAACAAGATTGGTTTGACATTCTGCTAGTAAAATTAAGGTTTAGCAAGAAACGTTGGATTGTAACTACATATGTCCTCAAGGCTGGCAAAATCTCATTAAATTACAACTGAAGCACACAACAATTGACGAGACTCCCAAAAGCTTAATTTTTACACCTCCACAAACTCACAGTAACATGAGAAAATAAAGATGATAAATAATGTAATTGTAATAACAAAATTTCATTCTTATATATTAGCTAAACTTTGCACACGTGATATGAGAGTGTTAGATTTTTAAAATGGGATAAGTGCACTGGAAGTCTTAACACTTGTCATGAAAGTACAATCAAATCCTTAAACTTTAAAAAAGTGCAATCAAGCCCTAAAACTTGTCATCAATGTATAATTGAGTCCTAAAAGTTTTAAAAAATGCAGTAAGATCCTACAACTTGTCAAATTAATGCAATCAAATCTTAAAACTTATCAAGTTGATGCAATTAAGTCATATAACTTGTTAGTATTTTCTGTTTGTCAAGTTGGACGGAGTTAATGGAAGAACTTAATTGTACCAACTTGACAAGTTTTAGAACTTGATTACGCTTTCGTGATAAGTTTTAGAACTTGATTGCATTTTTGTGACAAGTTTTAGGACATAATTGTGCTTTTTGAAAGTTTTAGGACTCAATTGTATTTTCGTAATAAATTTTAGAACTTTCGGTACATTTATCATTTTTAAAATCTAGTGTGATTGACTGAATGCTTTGGTATAACTTACGTGTACAAGGATTCTTCTTTTTCATTCTTCAAGTGAATTACGAAAGCAAAACGTTTCCTCCACCTCCTAATTTTTCTCAACTTCTATAGTCCTGAGATTATGGGGTTATGACCGAACTGCAAAAGCCACCATCAGGCATAATTTTACATTTGTGCGTATAGTTGTAATTTACAAGGTGGACATCAAAATTTGAATGTTGGCTTTATCCGTCATAGTATAGGTAGACAACTGGTTTGTACTCCTCTATTACCTTAGGAACAAATTTAAAAAAAAAAAAAAAACTTACCTAGTCTCTATTTATTTTACAAAAAATAAATGATTTGAAAAATATATTCCTAAAAATGATCATTTATGTCACTTAGAATAATTAGTGGACGAGAAATGTTTCATTATCGATAACAATTAATGTTTAAACATTTTCGTAGACAATAAAAATATTCATTTTTATGAGCTATGCAATGGATATTTTTAGGAAAATATTTTTCAAATCATTGATTTTTCACGAAATAAATAGAGTGTTAGGATTGTAAAATTTTTAGGATTGGGTTTTTCTTTTTGCGCTCACAAATTCAAACCATGCTTAGATCTATATGTTTGAGGAAGCCATGATCCTTCCTGCACGTTGATGATAATTGGTTGAACCTGTCAACAATGAGAGAAGCACTTTAGTACAAACCGTGTAACAATAGATTATTCTCAACGGCACTCCAAAAGAAATATACCGCTCTTCTAAGTGCAAGTTATCTAGCTTCTTTCTCGGGCAGAGGCATTGTTGGTTACAATGTATACGAGCCAACTCAATCGCATTGTTGGATTAGGTAGATCCCACGTGAAGCTTGTCACATGTACCAGAAGCTTCTAAGAGTTAAGTCGCCATTCCCCATGATTAAGTCTAATCTCACGTCTTTAGCGGTGGATTAGAATTTATCCATTTTTCTTCTTTAAGACAATTATTGAATTCCATGTGTAATCCATCTTTTGCGATCTATAAGTGGAAACCCATCAAATCAAAGTGTGTGGAATCATTGAATATTATATAATTGCCGTCTTCTCTCACATGACATGAAGAAGTCAACAAACTTTGAAATGTCATATTTCTCATGGAATCACTAGTGACGATCATATCTATCCCGCGTATGCCACTACGTAAATGCCAAATCCTACATGGACTCAGCCTTCTCGTTTGGTGAGAGACAAAAGAGACTTGATTTCATACCTCATATTTATGTGGTGGAATAAATATTAAAGAAAGAAGAAAACACTCGTGACCTATGATCAAAGACGACATTCTTCTATAAATAGCCATTTGAAATCAAGATGATCAAAAGCTTAGAGAGAACAATAATTAGCCAAGAGAGTCACGCACACGAGAAACATCATATCGAGCATGGCTACGACAAGAACTACCATTCGGGTTCTCATGCTTCCATGGCTTGCTCATGGTCATATAGGTCCATTTCTAGAGCTAGCCAAAAGGCTCTCAAAGAGGAACTTCCACATCTTCCTATGTTCAAGTCCTGTCAACCTTAGTTCCATCGATATCCCTCATGAATATTGCTCCACCATTGAGCTAGTGGAGCTCCATGTCCCATCTTTGCCTGGTCTCCCTCCTCAATACCACACATCTAGGGGGTTACCGCCTCACCTCATGCCGAAACTGAAGACAGCCTTCGACATGGCAGGCCCTAACCTCTCTGACATCATCGCTATTCGCCAACCCAATTTGCTTATCTTCGATCATCTCCTCCCGTGGGCGCCTGAAGTTGCAAGGTCACACGGCATCCCGGCGGTCGACTTCTCGAGCGTGGCAGCAGGGACGAGTTCATTCGTATTCCACTCCATCAAGAGGCCAGGCGATGAGTATCCTTTCAAGGCGATTCGTCTTCAAGACCATTGGATGGCAAAGTATAGGAACCAAGTAGAACAAGCACCGGAGAGTGGCATGAGCGACACGGAAAGGGTCACGCGATGCATTGACCATTCGTCAGGCCTAATCTTCATGAAGACCTTTAAGGAATTGGAGGGTAAATACATTGACTACCTAAGTGATCTTTTGGGGAAGAAAGTTGTGCCCGTCGGCCCACTAGTTCAAGACGCTGTCCAAGAGGATGGGAATCACATAATTGAGTGGCTTGATCAAAAGGAAAGATCGTCGACCTTATTCGTGTCATTCGGCACGGAGTACTTCCTCACAGAGAAGGAAAGAGAAGAGATAGCCTATGGGTTGGAGCTTAGCAATGTCAACTTCATTTGGGTGGTTAGGTTTCCAGTGGAAGAGCACATCAAGCTTGAAGAGGCACTTCCTAAGGGATTTCTTGAAAGGGTGAGAGATAGAGGACTAGTGATAGAGGGATGGGCACCACAAGCCAGGATTCTAGCACATCCAAGCGTTGGTGGATTTGGGAGTCACTGTGGGTGGAGTTCGGTCATGGAGAGCATGAAGTTTGGAGTCCCAATCATCGCGATGCCGATGCATCTTGACCAGCCGCTCAATGCGAGGCTCGTCGAGGACGTCGGGATCGGATTGGAGGTGATGAGGAATGAGAGTGGAGAGCTTGAGAGGGAGGAGATAGCGAAGGTGATCAAGGCTGTTGTGGTGGAGGAAGGTGGGGAGTTCGTGAGGAAGAAGGTCAAAGAAGTGAGTATCGGCATTAGGAACAAAGGAGATGAAGAGATTGATGAAGTGGAGGATGCGATCGTGAAGCTTTGTGAATTAGCGACCGGTCGCGTTTGACAGTTCGTTGAGTTTCTGTTAAGTTTTGTAACTGGAGCGCTCAGATTCTGATGGAGAGAGAGAGAGAGAGAGAGAGAGAGAGAGAGATGTAATAAAAGATTGCACGGTAGATGTAATAAAAGATTGCACGGTAGCTTTCATAATAAGTATGCTGAGGTCAAACTTTTTACCTCGATGTATTTTTTTTCTAGAGTAACTTATTGTTGGATTACAACCCATACGCACGTCCCCATGTATGAAAGAAAAATCAAATTCTATTTTCTGAAATGGTACAATTTTCTCTTGCATGTTGCCTTGAGTTAGTATTACCGACAACAAAATATCATGCATAATTTAGTGTTACTACTAAATTATTCAAAATCACAAATAACGATATGCAAAGTATAAGAATACTAGAAGTGCCAAAAGTTATGTACGATGCTTACTTTTGTGTCAAAAGTTTTTGTCGACTTATTTAAGTGTCAAATCGAAGAAAAAATGATTACTTGAGACATCTCTGGCAAGAAATTCCGGCCAAAATAAGTATGCGGCATTTATAATTAAAAAATTAAGCTGAGTTGGCATATTTGTTTTAAAAAAGCAGTCCACGTCGCTCAGTCCAACGTGGCTGGGGGCAGAAACGACGCCATTCTAGTGTCCATGCCCAAAAATGACGTCGCAACACAGAAGGTAAACTCCGATCGCACCACTCTCCCTCTCACTGTATCTCGCTCGTTGTCGCAAGGAAGCTGCCGCAGTGGCAGGTACCGATCTGGAACTTAGGTCACCGCGATGAAAGCTGATCCAGAACTGACGAGTCGTGGCCGAGGACTGCAGGAACGGGGGCGGAGTGCAGGTGTGAAAACTGATGAAGGTGAGCTTGGGTTTGCTAGAGTTGGAACACTAACAGGGCTTCACTTCTTCTATTTTCCTCTCAGCTTGTGTGTTAGAGATGAAGACCCCCCTCTGCTCTCTCTTTCTGCCTTTTATTGAGACAACGTGCGACCCTCTCTGCTCTGGTCTTCCTTGAATATGGAACTAATATTAGGGCTCCAAGGCCGCTACTCAAGCTCCAACACTCACCTTCTTTTACACTTCATTGAAACGAATTTGAGCCGCTGCCGAAGCTCTTGCCCTCTATTTGCAAGTTTGAGTTGTTAATTTTGGGGGTAAACCGAAATAGGGTGTGAATTTGGATTCAATGACCGATTAGAGTTTGAAATTGGGGGTTTTCTTTTAATTGGGCGATTTAGGGTTCGTGTTTGGGAGAAATGCATTCAACGATGTTGTTTATGCTTTAAATGCTGACTAGACCATTCGACAAGTTACATCGGCTTAAGATATTAATAAATAAAAAAGGTCAAGTTGAATTTCCAGCCAAAGAGATCGGAGTTGGCACTTAGAAGATCATTTTTCAAAAAAATTGGCACTTAAGTAATTTTAAAAAAAAAACTTTTGGCACTAAAATGAACGCCATACACAAATTTTGACATTTCTGGTATCATTCTCCCGTTGTTTGATATATCAAGTTTGTAGATCAATTTAGGCCTAATTTCGTAAAAAAATCCAAAACTTTAGATGTAGTCCTAATTCTGTCTTGAACTTTTTTTGTCTTAGAAAAAGCTCCAAATTTTAAGTCCAATTCTAAATTTGCCTCAAACTTTTCTCTGTCTAATAAAAAATTCACAATTTTAGGTCTAGTCTCAAATCTACCCCAAACCTTTTATTTTTTGTCTAAGAGAAAATCACCATTTTTTTTCTCTAGTCTCAAATCTGCCCCCATTAGCCCTTGGTTCTAAAACAGCCATTAGTTGTCCCTAAATTTCATATCTTAAAATCATTTCATTTTGAAGATAATTTTTTGTGTCATACTATTAATATGGATTTGTTATCAATGTGGAAATACCACGTCAAGTTGGGACTGGATTATAGGAGTATATTCGAGAATAGATTGAAAGTTGATTTATTTGAGACAAAATAAAATTTGGGATAAATTTTGGACTATAATTATTTTATCTCGAAGATTGAGGTTGTGAATAATACGGAGATAGTTCTGTCTGAACTGTGCATGGAAGTGTGTTGCGCCTCTATGGGCGTTGCGGATTTTTTTTTTTTTTTTTTGGGTCGAAGTGTTGCGGATTGTTTTATCGGTCCCTATCGTCTGTTTTCACTCTACATCATAAAGTTTCAATCATCTGTTTTTTGTTTTCTCTACGTAGCAGTACAGTCTGCTACCAAATTACCTACCGATGTTGACGCCTCGCTCTTCAGAAGAACCCGTTGAGTTGGCTACAATAAATCAGATTTGTCTCCTAGCCGCTCCTCCTAGGACCCTTCCCCCTCCATGAGCTGTCAAAATGAAGGTGAAGTAACAGGTCACATTGTATTGGGCCTAACATTAAAAAAAAAACTCTAAACTTTAGGTGTTGTCATAATTATGTCTATTTTTTTTGTCTCGTAAAAAACCCTCAATTGCCAGGCCAATATCCAAAAAAACTCAAAACTTTAGATGTTGTTTCAATTATATCTATTTTTTTTCTTATTTTGTAAAATACCCAAAACTTTTATTTTTATCCCAAATTTACCACAATTAATTTTTCATTTGAAATGGCCGTTAGTGAACCTACGTAGAATGCCACGTTATTAATGAAATTCTCTTCAGCAAGCTGACATTAACAAATAATTCATAAAATGATGTCTTCTTGGATAAGCAATTAAGATTTAGCTTTTCAATTGCTCTAACTCTTTTTTGTATCGTCTTGTCTCCTTTTCACCTTGCTCGAATCTTCTATGGTGCTCACTCTTTTATCTCTCACACTTGGAGAGCTCGTGGTCAAGATACTTGGACATCTCTCAGTTGAGAAATTTTGAAATTTATTGATTAAAAATTTTATTTATTGAATAAGACAATAATTTTTTCATAAATTGTTCTTGCCTTGATTTGCACATGAGATGAAGGACTCTGAGCGTGAGAGATAGAATGAACGCCATTGAAGATTCGAGCGAGATGAAAGGAAGACGAGATGATATGAAGAAGAGTGAGAGTAATTGAAAATCCAAACTCTAATTGCTCATCCAAAAAGACGTCGTTTTATGGATTATTTATCCATGTCAGCTCGCTAAAAAGAATTTCATTAATGACGTGACATTTCATGTAAGTTCACTAACGGCCATTTCATATGAAAAGTTAACGGTGGTAAATTTGGGACAAAAATAAAAATTAATTTTTTATGAGATAAAAAAGTTTTGGATATAATTGAGACAATACCTAAAGTTGGGAGTTTTTTATGAGATAAAAAAAAAACTTTGGATATAATTGAGACATCACTTAAAGTTTGGGTTTTTTTATATGACAAAAGAAATGTTTTAAATATAATTAGGACAACACCTAAAATTTGATATTTTTTTTGGGTATTGGGCCCATTGTATTGTCCTTCTCCTAAGTTGGTAGTTCACTTTGTTTGATGCGACACCACCAACTTCTCCTAAACTCACCTCCTTAACGGCACTTCTCCTTAACCGGTTAAGGAGAAGTGCTATTACCCGCGTTAGCCAAGGGGGGTTGCCTTAAGGAGAAGTGCTGTTACCTACGTCAGCCAAGGGGAGTTATCTCTTATAGGGGCTTTCAGCGATAGTCTCCCTTGCAAGTAGAGAGGAGTGCCTGACTTGGATGTATTCCTTATTTTAACGTGTCGATGTCAACACACTCTGCATCCCCAAGTTTCAAGATCAATCTTTTCCTTCCTGATCAGGGAAGAAATACCCTCGTGTTTATTGTCCCAAAGTTCAGATGAAGCCTTTTAAGGACTTGATTAGGTCCATAACATGCCATGTCGCAGACTTCTCTCTTAATTAGCTCTCTTCGCAACAGCTATATACTGCCCCTCCGCCATAGTGACAAGGGGTGCAAAATTGGATCCATAGAGTGTAGTGAGAGCTAGAGGAGAGATAACATGAGTAGAGAGAACAAAACTATTCATGTTCTGATGTTGCCATGGCTTGCTCATGGTCACATATCACCATTCCTAGAGCTAGGGAAGAGGCTTTTCGAGAGAAACTTCCATATTTACTTGTGTTCCACTCCTGTCAACCTTGCTTCCATCAAACCCAAGTTCTCTTAGAAGTATTCATCCTCTATTGAACTTGTAGAGCTTCATCTCCCATCTCTGCCTGACCTCCCTCCTCACCACCACACAACCAAAGGCTTACCGCCCCATCTCATGAACACCCTCAAAGCGGCCTTCGACATGGTGAGTCCCAGCTTCTCCGGCATCATCAAGAACTTGAACCCAGATTTGATAGTCTACGACTTTCTTCAACCGTGGGCTTCGGAAATTGCGAGATTGCATAGCGTTCCCGCGGTCAACTTCTGGAGTGTCAGCGCTGGAATGACTTCTTTCTTTTTCCACGCGGTCAAGAACATCGGCGAAGAGTTCCCCTTTGAGGCAATTCGCCTTCGTGATCGCGAGCAATGGAAATTCGACCGGTTGTGTGAGAACTTGGCGGGTGGCATCAAGGACAAAGATAGGGGTTTACAATGTGTCGAAAGGTCTTCCGGATTCATCTTGATGAAGACATTTAGAGAGCTGGAGGGGACATATATTGACTACCTTTCCAGTCTTGTGGGTAAAAGGGTTATCCCCGTTGGTCCACTCGTTCAAGACCCAGGTCAAGAGGCTGGTGATGATAACATAATAAAGTGGCTTGACAAAAAAGAAAAATGTTCAAGTGTCTTTGTATCGTGTGGCACAGAATATTTTCTGATCGAGAAAGAAAGAGGAGATTGCTTATGGATTGGCGCTTAGTAATGTCAACTTCGTTTGGGTTATTAGGTTTCCTGTTGGAGAGAGCATGGAGCTTGAAGAGGCATTGCTTGCAGGGTTCCTGAAAAGAGTTGGAGACAGAGGACTGGTGAGAGAAGGATGGGCACTGCAACCAAAAATATTGGAGCATCCAAGCATTGGGGGGTTTGTGAGTCAGTGCGGATGGAGCTCTATCATGGAAAGCATGAAGTCAGGGGTCCCGATCATCGCGATGCCAAAGCAACTCGATTAGCCATTGAATGCCCGGATTGTCGAAGAGGTTGGGGTCGGACTGGAGGTCAAGAGGAATAAGAGTGGAGAGCTAGAGAGAGAGGAGATAGCGAAGGTGATCAGAAGTGTGGTGGTGGAGAAAGATGGAGAGATTGTGAGGAAGAAGGCCAAAGAAATGAGTGATAGCATTAGAAATAAAGGAGAGAGAGAATTAGATGAAGTGGTAGATGCCTTGGTCGATGTTTTGCATGAAGCATGAAGAACGTTTGTCAATAGTTGACGTTCTTTTCTCTCCGTGTTTTGGCTTGATGTGTTGATTGTTTCTTGGATGGCTGGCTTTGGTAGATTTGTCGTCTCCTAGTTATTATTATTATTATTTGTCTAGTTTACGTTTTCACGCATATCAATATGAGTTATTTGTCTGATATACCTCAGATCTTGAAGATTGATTTTGAGAATAGTTTTGAGAGAGGGAAAATGAAAAAAATGGTTTCTAAACTTTGGCCGAATATACAACGTAATTTTCAAACTTTTAATTTGCTCAATGTGGGTCTCTAAACTTTTGATATATATTCAATTTAGTTTCGAAACTATATAGAAATGGTAAATGTTGTCTCTGAATTTGAATTAATGGAAAGATAATATTGAACATTGCCATATAACTTAAAAATTAAATTAAATATTTACTAAAAATTCAAGGATCATATTCAATAAATTTAAAATTCAGAGACCACGTTACATAATTGGCAAAAATTCAGACACCATATATATATCATTATCCCTTCTTTGAATTCACATTATGTGAGCGTGCGATTCTGTGCGTGTTGGAATTACTTTATCCGAGCTTTATGGCCTACTTTCATTGCGTCATAAAATCCCAATCATCTTTTTTTATTTTTCCTGCGTAATATTAGTCTTCGGTCAATCACCTACTGGTCTTGACTTGAGGCCTCGCTCTTTAAGTATACACGTAGGTTTGGCTAACAATAAATCGGATTTGTCCTGTATCTTCGGATGCAATTCCCATGATTTCTTCTCTTTCTTTGTTCGCGGCCGCTCCTTGTACTCCTCTTCTTGAACTTTCAAAAGCTAATTGAAGTTGGTCACGTAAAGGTTCTTTACGTTTGAGTTGTGGCCTTGGTATTCGTTGCGTCTTTCCATAGTGACAAATCCAAAAATGCCAAATTGGAGTCCAACTTCAACTGGGCGTTCTCCCTTGACAAAAGAGCCTGAACTTGGAGCCCACACCACACTGAAATCCTCCGCCTCCTGCTTGACTTCTCAAGATCACTCAAATCCTCTATCGTGGGGTCTCCTGTATTCGCTCTCCTCTGCTAATATATACTCATCAGAGATAGATAGCTAAAAGAGAAGAAACAAGATAGAGACTTGAGATCAGGAGAACAATATGCAGAGACCCATAAAGGTTCTGATGTTGCCATGGCTTGCTCATGGCGAGATATCACCGTTTCTAGAGCTAGCAAAGAGGCTTTCCAAGAAGAACTTCCGCATTTTACTTGTGTAACTTGTGTTTCACTCCTGTCATCCTTAGCTCCATCAAACCCAAGATCTCCGAGAATTATTCATCCTTCGTTGAACTGGCCAAGCTTCACCTCCCATTTCTGCCTGACCTCCCCCCCCCCATTATCACACAACCAAAGGCTTGCCTCTTCACCCCATGAACACCCTCAAAGTGGCTTTCGCCATGCCAAGCTCAGGTTTTCCGATATTGTCAAGAACCTGGGCCCCGATTTGCTTACCCACGACTTTCTCCAACCGTGGGCAGCGGAAGAGGCGCAATCTGACAGCCTGCCATCGGTCGTCTTCTTTAGTGTTGGTGCGGGGACACCATCTTTTATCTTCCGAAAAAGTACAAAAAAAAAAAGTCATAAACCTATTGCATTGATACCAATTCAGTCCTAAACCTTTTCACATTGGTACCTGTCACGACCTAAACTTCGCGGACCTAAATTGATGGATTAATAAGTTAATTAACCTAACTCGAGCTCTCTCAAATTCTACTAAATCGCGACTTAAGTTATTTGACACTTGATTTTTGGTCCTTTTTTTTTAATTTTCTGTGAAAATCATTAAAATCAAAGTTAGGGACCTTGGCCACGACCTAGAAACTTATTTTGACACAAAAATACATTTTCTTTAATTTTTCGAATTTTCTTTCGCTTTAATTGAGTCAAAATTTGAGAAAAATACCAAATAAGGTCAGAAAAATATGAAAAAATAGTCATTCATCTTTTTTTTTCTCCTAATTGTACTTTTACATCATCAATTTTACAAAATTACATTGGGAGTATACTTTTCCCCAATTCTTGGGTAATTACTATACCCTAATGGAACAAAAATTCAATTGGACCGTTTCTATTCATTTTTAAATTTTTATTCCTTCATGAAATTTGACCTAGAGACTATCAATTGCAAATTGGACAAGCCAATTTCACAATTTGGCATGAAATTTGGTTTTCCCCAAAATTCGGGTACATTTTAGGCCATTTTAAGTGCAATTTGGGGATTTTGATCAAAGGGGCGAAATAGACCAGAATTGAACCTTACCCTAAGTGTAATCAGCTCTAAGAAATGCAATAGTGAGGTCAATTTCATGAGAACAAGTAAGTAAGACCCCGAATTTGATAAAATTCAGTTTGACCCGGTTTGGATAATTCAAGGATTTTATGTTTTAACATGACAATTAGTCCAAATTTCCGCACGTTCAAATCTTATACATGTCCTGGAATCGTAAGAAATCTTCAATTTTATGAAAAGAAGATAAATTTGGGGCTTAATTTCGGTTTTGAGGTCAAATCGGGTCTGACGGGTCAAGCCGACTCGACCCGGCCGACCCGGTTACTATTCATCTTCTTCTTCAGTTCAAGCGCACGCAGAGGAGGAAAAGCAGAAAAAATTGAAAAAGAAAAAGGAGAAAAAAGGGAAAAGCCAGCTGGAAGAGAAAGGAATCTAAATCTGTTTTGGGGTATAACAGATTCGGGGGATAACGGATCGGTTCCGGAGTTCGCCACGGGGGGGAAGATTTTTTTTCGGTTACCGGCGGAAAAAAAAAACCAGAGAGGAACGAGAGTTCGGGGAAGAGAAAGTCGTTTCCAGAAGGTGAAGTCAAGTCGGCCGGTGGTTCAGATTCCAGGCCATCCTCGCCGGAGAATAACCAGGCGAGTTTTTCCATCATTTCTGATCTCTTTTGCTTCCCTTCCTTCATTGACGTTCGAGCACCGAGTGCATTTAACTCGACCATACGAAACCTAGATGATTTACCACGATCAATGTTGATTTAGAAGTGTTATGCATTAGGATTAAGCTGTGAACTGCTTTGAATTCAAAGTTCCGAACTAATCTTCCTAGCCGCATGTCGATCGCTCGATGAAATGCTTGAATGAAATGCGGAAATCAGTCGAGGGAAATCAGTGTTAAAGTTAGGACCGATTCGTTTTGTTACTCTGTTATTAGTTGAACTCGCATCTGATTTTGCTGTTTCTGCCATTTCAATGACATATGTTTTGATCTTCGACGGTGGCCATGGATGAGTTCGCCGGAGATACGTTTTCCTTCGTCGGCGACGTCCGCGACTGTATCCATTCGAGTCAGCCTTCTATCCTTATTCTTCTTGCAAATGTATGTGTAGAGTTAGAAGTTTTAGATATGGATGAAGTGTTCGCGGCAGAACTAAAAAAAAAAACTGAAAACTGATTTTTGCGTTGAAAGTTTAGTCGCCGGCGAGGATTTTCGTGGTCGCCGGCGAAGGGGCGGCGGTCACTGATGCCGACGAATATAGCGGTTGTCGTCATAAGTGGTAGGCGTCGGTGACCGGACGTCCGGCGAGCTCGAGTCAAATATGGAGGTCTCGGTGTGGGGGGGCGTTCGAGCGTCGGAGAAGAAGAAGACCAGAAAAAAAAAATGGAAAATCGAAAAAACAATAA
>BCNH02000010.1:9294645-9335412 GCA_001662345.2 Metrosideros polymorpha var. glaberrima | reverse complement strand
ATTTATATGTAAGATTATTTAAATGAAACTAAATCTTATGAGATAAACGTTTTTATGAAACGTTATTTTTCTAAAATGGAATGTAACTCAGGAGAGAAATCCTATCTCTCTAAAGATGATTTTTTTTAAAGACGGAATAGTAAATCCCACCTTCCTATTTATTTAAAATTAAAAATAATTTCAAATTTTTATTAGGAAAATTTCTGCACATTTGCTTTAACTCAAATAAATTGACTTGATAAAACCGGCGGATCAAATCTAAATGGTTATAGATTGGATTGTCCAGCTTTCCATGCTTATTGGGGAGCTATCTAGTGGTTAAGATAGAGTTGCCAATATCACACGTTGTCGGTATAAGGGAAATCCCTTATTTGAATTAATTAATTATTTTTGAAAAATTTTTCATTATCTTAAAAAAATCAATTAAATCTGGAAATCATTTAAAACAAGAAATTTTTAGATTACATGTTTCAAAAATAGGCAACTTATCGATTAGGAATAGGAGATGAGGAAGTTTCTTAATTTGAAACCCTGTAGATAATTCACTTTCCTTCTTCGAACTCGCGGATCAGAGGACAATGGTGCTCGACACAGCTGGGATCACAGGCAATCGTCGAAGCATTGGTGAGGGGCAGAGAACAGAAACGACATGGCTAGGATAGCTCGGATCTCCCTCTAGAATTTCATTGAACACCTTACGAGCATCTCGATTCGGGGCTCCCACGGCTTCGATTGTGGCTAGGCTCAAGTCGAAACACACCTGAGACATCAAGGGACTCCTCTAGGTCGTTGATGACGATTGTTGAGGCTCAGGAATAGTGAAACAAGGGCGGCTGGTTGCACTGGATCGTGAATGCAGGCTAGTCGCCGACCTTCCTTGCGGGGCTCGGATCTCCGCGACAAGACCACTTCTAGACTGCTGGTCCGAGGGGTTCATAACTAGGATACCCTTAGTTTTTCTTGGTAGGACACTGGAATCTGGAGGTGTCACCTAGTTGTCGGATCGAGGCCGAGAAAAAGGTTGGGAAGCAAGGCCGCCTACCCTTTTCTGGGTTCGTTGGATCGCTGGCTGGTCACCAAGGAGTCTTCAAGTGCCTGGATGTTCACATGGATGGCTGATCTGTATGGTCTCTCTGGATGAACACGAACTACCCCAGTTGTAGTTCATGTTTGGGGGTCGTCAGAGGAAGCAACTCTTCCACAAGAAAAAGGGCTCAACTCTCTCTCTCTCTCTTAATGTTTCTGAGAATGAGTTGCACAACCTTGATTTCAAAGGCATAACGGGGTTTATATATGTGTTTCGAGGGTTTTCACAATTTATGGTTTAACCCCCAAACTTTTCAATATTTGCAAATTGGCCCCAACGTGCTCTTTCCTCCTCAATCACACCCTTGGATGGTTCGGCCAACCCAGTGGATGGGCTGAGTCGAGCATTGAGCTCTTTATGGGCTTATTGCCTCTTTCGGGCTTAATTTTAGCCTATTCTAATTAATTAATGGGCTTTTAATAATTAAAAAGGCTTTTTCCCGTATTAAAATTTAAGCGGGCTATATTAAGCTCTAAATAGGTCAATTATGCTTCTAAATTTCGGCAGCCCACTCCCTTCACCTTGGCCGAATATTTCAGTTTAAATTGGCTAAGTCCATGAGTCTTGTTTTAGTCCAATTTCACCTCTAATCTGATTAAATTGCAAAATGCATGAATATGTAAATGCAGATAATTATAAAAAATAATTTAATATATATATTTTTAGGGGCCGGGGTCGGTCCCTAATTTTTATGTAATTAATAAACTCAAAATGGGCAGTTAAAATTGAGGTGTCAACAGTACCAATTTAGTCCATCCGACCAATTTAGATTGAAAATTGCTGACATGGACGACGGCCATCCTAAGTGGCATGGCTAAACTGAATTGGTACCAAAGTGAAAAAGTTTATGACTAAATTGGTCTAATTAAAAGGTTTAGAACTGAATTGATTTAATTATAATAAGTTTAGGACTTTTTTTATGCAGGAGAATTATTCAAAAAGTCATAAACCTGTTGCACTTTTGTCAATTTAATTCTAAATCTTTCAATTTTGCTTATTGATTCATAAACCTTTTCACTTTTTACCAAATAAGTCCATCCAGCCGATTTTGGCTAGAGACTACTGATGTGTATGCCAACCATCTTACACGGCATAGCTGACATTAACGTGAATAATTTTAATAATATTTCATATTTTTTCAATTTTTTTATATAATTTTTAATTTTTTTCCTTTCCTTTTTCTTTTCCCTATTCTTTTTTTCCTATCCTTCCTTTCCTTTGTTAGTTTTTTTTTTAAAAACAAACAAATTAGTGTTTTTCCTTGTCCCACATAGGAAAGTTGGGAGTTTGTTAGTCACTTTATAAGTGTGGAGATTTTCTATTCTAACAAATGAAAATGATGGGCTTAATGGGCTAGACCCACAATACATGAGTGCGGGTGCACTAATAATTGTGCGATTTTGGCGCTAATCAACAATTATTTTTTTATTTATTGAAATTCGGATTTATAAGTAAAAAATATCTTACTTGCCCTATTGAAATAGTACAACTGTTAACAAAGGAGTTATGTTTAATTTATTATTTTTTTAATTTTGAATTTTTTTATTTATGCCTAATAGTTATTAAGGGCTCTTACAATTTTTGAAAGCAATGTGTTCGAATTTACAATTATTCAGACGTGAAGAGTTGTGTCTGAAATTACAGTTTTTTTTTGGGAATGAAGAGTTGTGTTGTTTCGCTAATATATATACTACAATTATGTTAAATAAACTTACTTCAACTTCCCATTTTCATTTTCTTTCCAAAATACATACAGCCATATTTCCGATTGTTTTCCATTGAGAGTTCTTGGAAAATATTAGAATTGCTATTTAATTCTCAGTCAAGACTTTGTTGTATCCTAGAAGATTTTTGCCAAAACCATTAGCAATGTAGAGTGGCAAATAATTCCTTAAAGAAAATTTTATCACGTTTCAAAGTTTGATTTCATTTCTTCCTATTCCAAATTATTTACCAACAATTTTAAGGAATTATTTACCAACACAATATGCCTCAAAATGAAGCCATGCCCTAAGCATTTGAATGGGTATGGGTTGCGTCTATAGTCCCCTGACAGTGACCTTGCCATTGTGATGATGTGCAAATTTTTCAATATGTGTAATGACTTGTTGATTATTTTTAGGGTTAATGCTACGAAAAATTCCAAATTGGTATACGTGTGATAAATTTACCATAAACTAATTTTTTGACAACAAAAAACCTCAAACATGTACATTTGTGACAAATTTACTCCAAACTGGTACATTTGCAATAAATTTACTCTTTGTTGTTTTCGTTAAATTTGATTAATATCACGAAAAATCTCATACTGGCACACTTGTGACAAACAGAAAATAAAACCCTAAATTAGTACATTCCGTCAACTGTCACATGTCATCAAATTCAGTAATTCAATGGTTAAATTTGACGGAAACTAACATAGGGTAAATTTGTCATAGGTGTACTAGTTTGGGGTTTTTCTTTATATTAACCATTATTTTTTTTGCAATAGTGGCACTTTATTTAGATTCTATAATGCTAATGAGATAGCAAAAAAAAACCCGTGTTTAGATTGTTGGGACTAACTATGCAATCTAGAGGAGGGGTGAATAGGTTGTTTTGAAAACTTCTAACTTTTCTTGCAAAAATATAGTGCTGAAAATAAAGATTTGGTATGTTCACCAATGTCCAGGACACAGTAGCTAATCGGCGTTTCCAACGCGCTTGGGGTATTTCGCCTGCTATTTTCACGTAGCCGGTGGTGCATTTATCTCTTCTCGGTCGACGGTCATTTCGGCCTTTAGTAGCGGGATCAGTTTGTAGGCCTAGTGCCCTGTTTTGTCCCTTTCGTTTTGGGGTGCCTTTCCCATTTTCTTCCACCGACTTGGTGGAGGGTTGGCTTCGGTAACCTTGTGTTTGTATTGGGTTCTTGGTTGGATATATATACACTTACTTTTACCAAAAAAAAATAAATAAATAAAGATTTGGTGATGCAGCTATTTCGGGTGCTATAAGTAAAGAATGTGCTGACAAAGAGCAAGAGAGAAATAGCAGCACATAGAGGATTATAGTAGTTCGACTATAACCAAGCCTATTTCACTTGTCGAGATTAATAGCCGCAAAGACAAGTTGAACTACATTAGAGAAATGCTTGACAGGTTACAACTTGCAAGTAGTGATTCTTTATACTTGATAGATCACACTATCAAGATTCACACACTGCGCTTTAAAGTATACTTGTATTCTAGCAAATTTTCTCTACGCAAAGATTACACAAAGGATCTTTCAAGTAAGAGCAGAAAGAAATATCAGTAAGAAGAGTAACTTGAGCAACTTTTCGATTTGATATATGTAACTCTCTAACTTAGGCTTGAGGAGGACCAACTCTATTTATAGACATCTCCAATATAGTCGTTGGAGGTGTTTCAAAGGGTCTTCTAGCCATTGGAAGCCCGTCAGTCCTGCTATCCTAAGAGAAGACTGCCCATATAGCTTATGTCCTAGACATTCTGCAGTATTAACAAAAATAGGCATTATCGCTGCTTTTCCCCCGTTGACTATTCCTGACATCCTTACCAATCACCTATTGTTTACTTTCCCGATTGATCCTTCAATCTTCCGTTGTGCAACTCTTATCTTCAATGATCATAATAATAGACGAACATCACCATGACATATCAAGAATCACGTCTTGCATCAGCTCAAGTAAACAGCTGCTTCCAGCTGCTATATTGCTTTAAGGTGTTTTTTCCATTTTTTGTGATTGGACACTTCACGAAATCTCACCTGATGGATCACATCATTGGTTTCATCTAATCCATATACATCATCTCAAACATCTACACATACATCATGTGAAGCATAGTTTGGGAATCATCAAAAGTTACTTGGGGATGTTTCTCCAACATAGATATATGCATATGCCAACGAATTTACAATTGTTTTTCAGGTTTTGTGTTTGTTCATTGATGTCAAACAATCAACTTTTCAGGACAATGACACCACAAGTGAGCGTCATACATAAGTTATGGCACTCAAGTAATAAAAAAAAAATTATGACATTTATAATGTCCCTATCTCCAACTTTTCTAATCAAAAGAAGTGGGAGCATAACAAACAACGCATCAATGGTCATAAATTACTAGCCTTTCAAAAGAGGCATCATCATAATGCAAATAATTAGAATTGAGTTGTGTAATCCATTGTCTTATAAATCTTAATGTATGTTGAAAGGAATATATGAATTTGAAGTATTAGAGTTCGATTTTAATATCATGATTTATTCGTCCTAAAAGCTTTAATTGTTAAGCAACTCTTATGGTTAAATGTAGTGTGAGTATGGACTACGTTATTATTATTCTATTCATTTTTTCAGGTAATCTTCCACAGAGATGTTAGACAAAGCCGTAAGGAAAAGTACCAAAAAAGTCGTAAACTTATTGCATTAATACCAATTTAGTCATAAACATTTTCATATTTGTAGCAATTTAATTCATCCGGCTAATTTTCGCCAAAAATTGCTAACGTGGACACCAATCGTCCTACGTGGCACAACTGGCACTGCCGTAGACATTTTATTCAATTTTATTTTATATTTTATTGATTTTTTATTAGTTATTTTCTTTTCTATTCCTTTTTTTTCCTCCTCTTTTCCTTCTTTTCTTTTTTCTTTCCCTTTTTTTTTTCTTTCCAATCTCTTCCCTTTGCCAACCTTCGTGATGGTCGACAGAGGTTGCCGGCCGTTGGCAAGGGCAAGTGCTAGGACACCGTCATCGGCCTTTGGCGAGGGCTGGATGAGGTCGCCCCTTGCCTAGCCTCCGCAATTGTGAGAGGCCAATAAGGCCATCTGCTTGCCAAATCTGGAGAGGGTCTCCTCATCGGATCGAGCGAGGGGCGGCCTCATGTAGTCCTCACTAGTGGTCGTCGACCTCCGCCGACCATCGCTAAGGCTAACGACTAGTGGAGGGAAGAGATAGGAAAGAAAAAAAAAAGGAAAAAAGAAAATGGGAAAAGAAAAAAAAATTAATGAAAAATTAATGAAAAATTAAAAATTAAAAATTGAATAAAATGTTAACGTCAGTGTTAGCAATGCCAATGTAGGGGTGAGCACTGGGGACCGCTCGAACCGAGAATCGGCCGATTTGATCTGGTTCCATAAAAATGGATCCAGCAATGTTCGGTCTGGTTCTCGATTCCAAGGATGGAACTGCCAACCCGGACTGGACTGATTATATATTTTTTTATTTTTTTAGAAAAAGAATATAGTATAAACCTTTTGTAAAAGTGTAGACCCAAATTTGAAGACCCACAGCTATGAGTTATTTGTAGATGGGAAGCATTAATTTCGAAGAATTTGTCCAGTTTGCCCTTACCACGGAGCTACACAAATAGAACAATTGATAGAATCAGGGTCACCAAGTGTTTGAGGAAATGTCAGAAAGAGTTTCGATGGCTAAGGGAGCAAGCCCTAAGCATGGTGAGACTTGCAAGTGGCCCAAGGATGAGGGATGTGAGTGACGTTGGTGTAGAGAGCCCTCTGAATGCTTCATCGGTTCATGTACTTCTTCGTGTATATCAGTATGCACTCATCGTTCTCTCTTCCATGGCTGGCATCAAGAAGAAAGACGATGAGCTAAGATAATATATGTTGACACAAATTAGGTTCCTAAGAAGAAGTAGAGGAAAGATAGAAAACTCGATCGGTTCCACTTGACCGCCTGGGAATCGAACCGGACCGGTGGATTTAGTCCAGTTCTCGGTTCCATAAATTGGGAATTTATCCCTCTTGTTTGATTCCTGGGTGGGACCGGATCAAATTGGGAACAGATTGCCCTTAGTGCTACGTAGGATAGTTGGTGTCCCCATCAGCGATTTTTGCCCAAAATTGGCCGGATATATTGAATTAGTGCCAATGTGAAAAAGTTTAGGACTAAATTTATCTAATTAAAAGATTTATGATTGGATTAATATCAATGCAATAGATTTAAGACTTTTTTTTTTATACCTTTCTTCAAAGTCGAAAATAGCCGAATTAAATCAAAGAGATGCAAAAACTTCAATGGACCACGTGCAAGATAAAAGAAATGACCACCCTAGAAAATGGATTCTCTCCGGCAACTATCAAGGTTGTAAGGTTTGTTGAAGCTTGAATTTGATGATGACCAATAGATAGAGATGGCAGTACCTCGCCCACAAGGACCCACTCCACCTTGGCCTTTAGTATTTCTAAGGGTTAATACCATGAAAAACCCTAAATCGGTACGCTTGTGACAAATTTATCCCAAATTATTTTTTTGACCATGAAAAATCCCAAACTGGTACACATGTGACAAATTTATCCCAAACTAATTTTTTGACCATGAAAAACCTCAAACTGGTATATTTGTGATAAATTTACCCTAAACTGGTACATCTGTGACAAATTTACCCTCCGTTAGTTTCCGTTAAATTGTATTAATACCACGAAAAATTCCAAACTGGCAAACCTGAGACAAACGGAGGATAAAACCCAACACTAGTACATCCTGTCAACTGTTATGTGTCATTAAACTCAGCATTTTAACAATAAAATTTGACGGAAACTGACGGAGGGTAAATTTGTCACAAGTGTACAAGTTTGGGGTAAATTTGTCACAAATGTACCAGTTTAGGGTTTTTCGTGCTCAAAAAAATAATTTTGAGTAAATTTGTCACAGGTGTACCAGTTTAGGGTTTTTCGTGGTATTAACCCTATTTCTAATTATTTTCAGATTCTCATAAATTTCAATTTTCATCTGTAATTATTTCAATTATACAACTCAAAGTAAAAAACAAGTCTTTGAAATTATTGTTGAGTGACTAATTTTAATGATTTGTATGATGTAATATATCAAATGCTTCTTTATATTTGTTAGGGGTTAAATGTTTATTTCCCTTCCCCTTCTATCCCACTTTGCGCTCTCACCCCTTTGCCATCCGTGGCGGAACATACCCAAGAGCGAGAGTCGGATTTCTGACACTGGTAATGTATTCATCGAAGAGGGATTAAATTACTAATCAAAAGCCATGTGTGGAATAATTTTCGTTCCAAGTTTGGAAGCTGCTTATTTTTTACCATGTGCGTCAAATGTTTTTCTTTTTTTAGCTTTTTCATATGTATATGCAATTGAAAAAGTATCTGTTAGTTTTGACAACATTGAACAAGATTGATGACATTCTGCTGGTAAAATTAAGGTTTAGCAATAAACATTGATTGTAACTACATATGTCCTCAAGCTGGCAAAATCTCATTATTATAACTAAAGCACTCAACAATTGAAGAAACTTCCAAAAGCTAAATCTTTACACTCCCACAAACTCACGGTAAAATGGGAAAATAAAGATTGATAAATAATGTAATTGTAATAAGAAAATTTTATTCTTATATACTAGCTAAACTTCGTACATGCGGTACGGGAGTGTCAAATTTTTAAAATAGGATAAGTGCTATGATATCCCTAATTTCGACCAATATATTAAAATTGAATTCGATGGATTTTAATCATGAATTCTATTTCGATGAAGAGTATTGGATTTTAGAGGATTAAGAGACGATCATTAGACGTTACTTAATCAAAATCCTAAAGTTTAACCATAAATTTCCAGATAAGTGACGGTAAGCTGGAAATTAAGAATCAAAGAGAGCTCACGGGTTTGGCAAGTCCCAATGGGGCTTATTTCTTCAAACTTCAGCCATTAAGAGGCCTTATAAGAGAAAATTACCGTTTTGCCCCCAACAGCCCTTTTTTGCCCAAATAAAAAGCCTTTTGGATATCAAGCCAACTAAACCCATTAAATTCAAGCCTTAGCCCACGTGAATAGTGTCAAGCGGGGAAATTACCAAAAAGCCCATTCTAGAAACCCTATCTTAAGAGAAATTTTTGTGAGGAAGAGACAAAATAGGATCAGAGTTTTTAGCCAAACTCGGTAAAAAAGTAAGATGACAACTTAGACAAGAAGTCTTCTATCACTCGTTCTCTCTTTCTTTTTTTTTCCTTCAATTATTTGTCTTAAGTTGTCTTGGATTTCAAGAGCTAAATTGTATAAATTTTTGGAGTTGCATTTATGAGAGTAATAATGCAAACTTGGTGAAGAAGACAACTTTGGAAGACTTTAGCCATTATCCTCTCCTTTTCTCATTCTCACTCTCTCTTTCACTCTTTGTCTTTCTCACTTTCATTCCCTCCCTCTCTTTCCCTCTTGTTTGGTCACCATCACTGCCGCCCCTCACCTTGCCGCCGCCATTCATCACCGTGCTGAGCTCGAGCCACATCCTTGCCGCTGTGTAGCTAAACTGCACCGCCATCCATCACCGTGCCATGACCTCGAGTCCATCGTTGTGCCGTTCACTTGTGCCGTTGTCGCGCCAAGCCAAGCCAAGCCGCACCCTTGTCGTTTGATGCCATTAAACTAGTGAGTTAACTCCTTAATCCTTGGTTAGGTTGTCAATTGTGCTTGGGGTTAGATTAAGTGAAGTTTAGGATTAATTATTGGTGGATTAGTTGATAAGTTATCTTGATAATTGAAAAGTGATGATGATAAGTTATCTTGATAGGTGATAAGTTATTACAAAGGTGATAAGTGATTGTAATAGGTTATCAAGAAAAGTGATAAGTGGAAGTAATAACCTATCAAGAAAAAGTGATAAACTATCATCAAAGGGATGATAAGCTATCGACATTTAGATGATAAGCTATAACCAAAGGGGCAATAAGCTATCAAGGATTAAATGATAAGCTATCATTGTTAGTTGATAAGTCATTGATTAATGTGTTTTGTGCTTATGATATGTGGTAGTTCTATGCATGCTTTTGTATTGTTTGAAGGGTAGGTTGCGTTGGAAAAATGATTACCTCTTGAACTATGATTTTTCTAGTTGAAAAGAATGTAATTTTTGCATATAAATGGTGATTTGAGTAGTATTGTGCTTAGATACCAAATTTTAGGTGTTAGAATAATTTAGGGAGTTTGAAAAATGAAGTACATGAAGTTTGACGAGATAAGCATGTCCGTGTGATCATGTGTGATTTATTTATTGCATTTTTACGTTTGAAAATGGCGATAAATTTGACGTATGAGCACGTATCATGGTTGCATTGATTAAAAAAAAAAAGAAATGAGATTTGTATGCATGATTGATGTGCTCGTGTGATCACAAAGTGTACGAAACCTCAATAATGATTGGGGACGATGCCCGATTTTATCGACGATATTATCGGATGCCCGGCAGGGGTTCGGATGACAGATTGCAATAGAGGCCGGACCGATTCTCTTTATGGAAGGTTGTCTGCCTACGAGGAAGGTTGAGGTGGGGCCGCACCTTGATCTTCTAGGAGGAAACATTGCCATGCCTAATGAGGTAGGACAATACCCGGTCATGCCAGAAGACCACCAACCTTTAGATTGTGCCGTGACCTAGAGAGGTCGAGAACTGCCAACCTTTGGGTTGTGCCATGCTCGAGAGTGGGCGTAATCACTAGGCATAAAATTAGAACACGCTTGGATGTATTGCGCACGAGAAATTGTGATATGTGTTCTGATTGCCTTGGCTGATGTATTGTTCCTCGAATGTTATAATTGATAATATGCAGGGTATGTGCCAAGGTGAGGTAAGAATGTCTGTAAATTGTTGTTTGATCGGAATTGAGTTGAGTCACTTGAACCCGTTATAGATGAAGTAGAGAGAGAATTGCTCGCTATTGATCTGTCATATAATAAGTTGCATATTTAGAATATGCTCTAGGCGAATCAACACCCTACACGAGACTTAAGTTATTGACTTATTGAGATTTTATCTCACTCATTGTTGTTAACTGCTTTTCAGAACCATATAATGGAATATCGACATGTAGAGGAGATAGGTTAACCCGACCCTCGATATCTTTTTTATGGTCTCGATAGAAAGCGGCCCGTAGCAAGGGCTTGTGTATATAAACTTCCTAAGGTTAATAGGTTTATAAATAAGGTGTATTTTGGTAACAATTATATTTTTATTTGGCCTAGCTATCCATGTTGTTATGATTGTTCGGGTGATGGTTAATCGTTTCTGTTTGTGTTAATCAAAAGATAAAATGAACGGGTCGATGGCGCATCCTAGAACGTCGCATTCAAAATGACCCAAGGAATGTATTGGGATTATCGCGCGCTCGAGGCTCGAGGCACGACAAATGCACTGGAAGTACTAACGAAAGTGCAATCAGATTCTAAAACTTAAAAAAAATGTAATCAAGTCCTAAACCTCATCATCAAAGTGCAATTGAGTTCTAAAACTTTCAAAATAATGCAATCAAATCCTAAAATTTGTCAAATTAATGCAATTAAGTTTTAAATTTGTTAAATTGGTATAATCAAGTCTTAAAACTTGTTAGCATTTTTTGTTTTCAAGTTGGATAAAGTTAATGGAAGAACTTGATTGTTTTAATTTAACAAGTTTTACAACTTTATTCAACTTTTTGAAAGTTTTAGCATTTAATTGCACTTTCGTGACAAGTTTTAAGACTTGATTGTACTGTTTGAAAGTTTTAGGACTCGATTATATTTTCGTGATAAATTTTAAGACTTCTAGTACACATATCTCTCTTGAAATCTAGTGTGATTGATTGAATGTTTTGGTATAATGTATGCATATAGGGATTCTCCTTTTTCATTCTTAAGTGAATTCATTTTGCCTCCACCTCCTAATTTTTCTCAACCTTTGTGGTCCTGAGATTATGGGTTTATGACCGAACTACGAAAGTGATGTAGCCTAAGGTTGACTACTTGAGCAATAGGATCAAGAGAGTGACTTTTACACAAAAACGAGCAGAAATTTCAGTTTTGTACGAGTTTGAGAAAATGGTAGTAACTCTATCGATACATATAAGAATGACTTGATTATAAAGGCAAAAGAATGAACAAATATGAATAGACAGTTTGAGGAAAAAGATAGGAACTTCGATGGTTACTCTTTTAGACATCTAAGGAAGTTAAAAGGGTACCAATTCTTCTAGATCGATGGCTACAACACTTCAAGGATGCAAATTTTAAAAGCTCTACTCTTCAAGGACGAAGTGAGAACTCTATTGGATTTTCAAAGGTAAGAACTCTTCGAGATTCAAGGGAAATACATTAACCAAATTTCATTAATCAAAATCGTCCACTTTTTACAATCAATCGATGGCCTTTTAAAGCAAAACAAAAGAAGAGTAAGAGATTAAAGTCAAATTTAGAAACTAGAAATTACTAAAGCACATAGAAACTAAAAACTAGGAGCTATTAAAAGTAAAATAATTTAAATGCTTGTTGTTATTCCAACATGTCTTGTTGCAAACTTCAAATGCATGAGAAATGACAAAGTCTTAAACATGAAACTCTTGTTAGTGAAGGCTTGTCATTGAGGTTTTATCGATGATATGCGCGTTGAGTTTTAATGCGAGTCGATCTTCTTGGTTAAGCAAGCTGGTCTTAAATATGGGCTGCATTATTCTCTCCTTCTTTAGAAGAATTTGTCTCCGAAATCAAATCACTATCATTAGAAGAATCACTCACATAAGGTGTCAAATGTCGAACATTGAACACACCGTGTATATTCATATGAGAAGGAAACTTTAGCCAATATGCATTAGGAATGATGCACCCAAGAACTTCAAGTGGACCAAGCTTTCGATCACTAAGTTTGTTATAGCTTCCAACAGGATGACGTTCTGGTGGCAAATAGGCCCAAACAAAATCTCCAAGTTTAAAGATAATTTCACGTTGCCGCTTATCGACATCCTTTTTATAGGATTCAGATTTGCTCTCCAATCTTTGGCGCATATCTTCATGAACTTTCTAAATTTGAGAAACAATATCATCCATCTTATCAATCAACTTTTCAATAAAAGAAATGGGTGCAAGATCAAGAGCAGTCTTCGATTGATGCTCACACACAATCACAAAGGGGCTATATTTAGTTATATGGTTCACCGAACAATTATATGCAATTTTTCCAAGTGACAACCATGTCTCGCAAGAGCGCAGATTATCATCGATCAAAGACCTCAATAGATTTCCCAAGGATCAATTGACAACTTCAGTTTGTCCTTTCGTTTGGGGAAGAAACACGATATTATATAATAGCTTAGTACCAATATTTTTCCATAGTTGCCATCAAATTTGACTAAGAAAATTGTTGTCTCAATCAGAAGTAATAGTCTTAGTAGGGCCATACAACTTGTAGACTTTTTTAAAGAATAATTTAGCAATTCGTGAGGTATTCGTAGTCTTGCGACAAGAAATGAAATGTGCTATCTTTGAAAACCTATTGAAAACCACAAAGATTGAATCAATACCTTTAAGTGTACGCGGTAATCCAAAGATAAAGTCCATAAAGATATCTTCCCATGGGGCTTGTGGTATTGGCAATGGCAAATAAATGCCAGCATTGGTGACTTGTCCCTTTCCTACTTAGCAATGCCAACATCTTATCACACGTCGATATACATCACGTTTTAAATGGGGCCCAAAATATTTGGCGGAAACAAGTTACACAGTCTTGTCACACCCAAAATGTCCGTTATGGTGAATTTTATCGATCACCTTTTGTCGAAGAGAAAAATCCTACACACATAGATGGTTTCCTTTGAAAAGAAAGCCATCACATAAAGAAAAATTAGCAAGCTTTTTGTCTTGCGCATCAGGAACGATCTTGGAAAAGTAAAGATTGTTGTGATACAACTCTTTAAAAGAGTCAAATCTATGAACAGTGGAACGCATAGTATGGAGTAAGCTCTTCTTTCGACTAAGAGCATTAGCAACCTGATTTTGAACTCCAGTCTTATGCTTGATAATGAACATGAATTTATGAAAATATTCAACCCATTTTTCACATTTGGAATTGAGCTTTTGCTGCCCTAATATATACTTGAGAGCTTCATGGTCAGTGTACAAAATAAACTCCCGATGAATAAGATATTGCCTCCAATACTCAAGCGTGCAAAATAGTGCATAAAATTCCAAATCATAAGTGTTGTAGTGAAGTTTTGCACCATTCAATTTCTCATTAAAAAAGGCAATGGATCGACCTTCTTAACTTAGAACTCCTCCTATGCTACTACTTGATGCATCACAATGCACCTCAAAGATAAGATCAAAGTTAGTCAATGTAGGGATCAGGGCCGTGTTCAACTTTTCTTTGAGATGTTCAAAACTTCTTTGGGTTATACTTGTCCACTCAAAAGCTCATTCTTCATGTAAGAGATAAGTGGGGCTGCAATAGTGCTAAAATGCGCAATGAATTACCAATAGAAAGAAATTAGACTGTGAAAGCTTCGCACTTCATGTACATTTGTAGGAGTTGGTCATTCTTTAATCACCTTAAACTTGACATCGTCAACCAAAACTCATTCTTTTGATGTATGAAATTTCAAGAATAGGATTTGTGACACCATGAAGTAACATTTGTTAGGGGCTGCAAACAAGCGTTCTTGCCTTAACTCTTGTAACACTTCTTGAATGTGCTGCAAGTGCTCATTAGTAGACTTACTAAAAATTAGAATATCATCGAAATAAACCACAAACTTCTTAAGAAATGGCTTCAAAATCTAGGCAATAAATCTCATAAATGTCGATGGCGCATTAGACAATCCGAATGGCATCATGACTAGCCACTCAAACAGTCTATCTTTGGTTTTGAATGTAGTCTCCCATTCATCATTAAGCTTATTTTGATTTGATAATATCCACTCTTCATAGCTTTGAGAAAATTGTTGCACCAGAAAGTTTATCCAAGAGATCATTAAGATGAGGGATAGGAAACCGGTACTTGATAGTGATCTTGTTGATCTCTCTACAATTGACACACATTCTCCAAGTACCTTTTTTTTAGGCACCAAGAGGGTGGGAACAGTACATGAGCTAAGGCTCTCCATTATAAAACATTTATTTAAGAGTTCCATAACTTGTCGCTGCAATTCTTCATGTTCAACCAAACTCATTCGATAATGACCTAAATTAGGTTGTGAAGCACTGGGCATCAAGTCAATTTGATGCTGAATATCTCTTATCAGAGGAAGACCATGTGGTAAGTCTAGTGGAAAGACATCTGTAAATTCTTCCAAAAGAGACTGAACTTGATGGGGGATATGAAAGATACAATTTCATTATCCACATCGATTTTGCTAAGCAAAATATATACAATAGTAACATCTTTCATGGCACCCTCACATGGGGCTTAAGAAGTTCTTTATTAGGCACTAAAATAATCTTCTTTCCTCCATACTCAAAAGAATACGTATTATGATAGTCATCATAAGTAGTCCTTCTATCAAATTGCCATGATCGACTAAGAATAATATGACTAGTATCCATAGGTAAAACATCGCACCATATCTTGTCAAAATAGATAGAACTAATAGAAATATTGACAATGCATCATTTTGGAAACAATTACCTCAGTACTTTTCTTCAACCACAACATTTTCAACTCCAATTTTAGCTTGTTGGCTGCTACTTTATAAATCACATTTTCACAACACCTAGAGTTAATAATTAATTGACATACCTTCCCTGAAATTGTGCAAGTTGAATGAAAAATATTTGTGCGCAGTCACCTATCTCTAGTGTCAACTTTAGGAGTGAGGAAAATCTTTCTCGCCATGAAAAGCTCGCCAGAATTAGCATGTATTATTTGTTCATCTTCCATAGCAAATTCATCAACTTTCATGTCTTCTTTAAGTAGATCCTCCGTGTTCTTATCAAAATCATTATCCACCAAGAAAGCTTTATCGATTGGTCGATTTTTGTTGATTCAACAATTGCTAACACAATGACCCATCTCTCCATAAGAATAACAACACATATCAGTTGTAGTTTGTTGTTTTGAAATGTTCGGCTGAGTAAAAAGCTTACCATCAGGTTGAATCGTAGCTTCAATAACTTTGGCATAGCAGGTTGTACTCTTGGTTGCTTGGTTTGGCAAGATAAAGGATTGTTGCCTCCTAGAGCGAGAACACTTCTCCTAGAGCAAGAACGTTTCAATTTGAGTGCTCACTGATGTACATCTTCCCTGTCCCAAATGTCAATGACCTCTAAGTTATCTTGGATATGAAGTTGAAAACCATTCAATTACTTATTCATGAGCACTTCTTCCAGATCTTGAATGTTGTTGCGAATCACCAACTCATTGAACTCATTGGTGTATTGGTCTACCGTTTGTGTACATTGTCTCATATTTTAGTACAATTGGTAGAGTTTTCTCTTGTATCTTTTCGGAAAGAAATACTTTCAAATCTTGTTCTCCATTTTTCTCCATGAAGTGATTGAAGGCTTGCCAACAAATTGGCGAGTTTGCTTCTCATGTCTCCACCAAGCTATGGTCTTGCCTCAGAATCACATAGAAATGATGCCAACTCGATGATTATTCGGGACATTCTTATGCTAAAAAACTTCACTCACAAGTGTCAACCAATCAACAATTTCATCAGCAGAATCAGTACCTGAAAATTCTGAAACGTCTCTTTTGATTTCTTTTTCCCAATCTGATTCATGAACTTCTAAAGCGTGATATGAAGCATTTCTCCTTTAGGAAAAAATTGAACACTTTCTGAAGAAGAAAAATCACCATTGGATTCTCCGGTTCTAGAATGGGGTGGAGGGTTGTTTGCTTCAGCCCTCAAATGCTGAACTTCTTAGGTCAAGTCATCAATTTGTTGTTGCATGTGTTGTCGCCAATTCTCAACAAGTGTGTGCACTTCATCCAGTGGAATGGTTTTGCCACCTTGATGTCTTGCTTGTCTTGGTGGTATTGTCCTCTACTCTAAAGCTCTAATACCAAACGATGTAGCCCAAGGTTAACTACTCAAACAATAGGATCGGGAGAGTGACTTTTGCACAAAAACAAGCATAAATTTCAATTCTTCGCGAGTTCGGGAAAATGGTAGTATTTCTGTCGATATATATTAGAATGAACTGATTCTAAAGCCAAAAGAACGATGACTCTTAGATCTACAACTTTCATGTTTTGAGTTTTCTCAGACAAGCACTAGAAGATGGTTGATATTAGTGGGAAAGTGGATGAACGTGAATAGACAGTTTGAGGAAAATGATATGAACTTTAATGGTTGCTCTTCTAGGCCTCTAAGGAAGTTGAAAGGGCACCAACTCTTCTAGATCGATAGATACAACTCTTCAAGGATGCAGACTTTAAAAGCTTCGACTCTTCAAGGATGGAGTGAAAACTTTTCTAAGTAATTTTCGAAGTTCAAGAGACATGCACTGGGCAAATTTCATTAACGAAAATCGTTTGCTTTCTACAATCGATCGATGGCCTTTTAAAGCAAAACAAAAGATAAGTAAAAGACTAAAGTCAAATCTAGAAACTAGAAATAATTAAAGCACATAGAAACTAAAAACACTTATAAACTAGGAACTATTAAAAGTAAAATAATTCCAACGCTTGTTATTGTTCCAACGCATCTTGTCGCAAGCTTCTAATGCATGGGAAATGACAAAGTGTTAAAAATGAGACTCTTTCCAGTGAAGCTCGTTAATGAGGTCTTATCGATGAGAGGCGCGTCGACCTTTAATGCAGATTGATATTCTTGGTTGAGTAAACTGGTCTTGAATATGGGCTGCATCAAAAAGCCATCATCAAGCATTATTTTACATTTGAGGGCATAGTTGCAATTTAGGTGGTGGATATCAAAATTTGAATGTTGGCTTTATCCATCATAGCATAGGTAGGTAACTGGTTTGTACTTTATATTACTTTAGAAACATACTTATAAAAAATCTCACTTAATCTCCATTTGTTTCGCGAAAAATATATGATTTGAAAAATATTTTTCTAAAAATGATCATTTGTGTCGCTTAAAATAATTAGTTGATGAGAAATATTTTCATTACTGACAACAATTAATGTCTAAACATTTTCATGAATGACAAAAATATCTTTCTTTTGTTCATTTTTGTAAGCTATTCTTGATCATTTTCAGGAAAATATTTTCTAATTTATTTGATTTTCATGAAATAATATGGAGCCAAGATTGTAAAATTTTCATGATTGGGTTCTTTTTGCACTCAAACCATGCTTAGATCTATATGTTTGAATAAGCCTGGATCCTTTCTGCATGTTGATGATAATTGGTTGAACCTGTCATGTAACAAAAGATGATTCTCAATGGCACTCCAAAAGAAATATACCGCTCTTCTAAAGGAATGTTATCTAGCTTCTTTCTCAGGTCGAGGTATTGTCGGTTTATAATTATGATGTACACGAGCTAACTCAACCATATCATCGGATAAGGTAGGTCCCACGTGAAGCTCGTCAAATGTACCGGGAAAATTGTCCAAAAAATCCTAAATCTATTGTACTTTTGTTAATTCAGTCATCAATCTTTCAATTTTGTTAATTGAATCCTGAACATTTTCAAACTTTGCCAATTAAGACTACATTTGGGAAGCATTTTGGGGAAAGTCGTTTATGAAAATGCAAATACATTTGAGTTAAAGGGGTTTTTGAAAATGCAAATGGTGTTTGGTAAAATCACACTTTGAATGCAATTTTGATTAAATGGTGTTTGGGAAAATTACACTTTGCAAAGCCTTTTGGGAAGCATTTTTTTAAAGTCAAAACCAGCTGCCCGTGAGCCTCATTGGCAACCGGTCGGTGACCTCTTCGGCAACCCGCCACTAGCCTCGCCTGAGGTCGTGCGACCTCAGGTGAGGTGGCCTAAGGCCGCCCGACCTCAGGCAAGGCGGCCCGAGGCCGCGTGGCCTCAGGCTTGGCCTGGGTCGCGCGACTCGGGCCTCGCCTGAGGTCGCGCGGCCTCAAGCTAACTTGCCTGAGGTTGCACGGCCTCAAGCTTGGCCTTTGTCGCGTGACCCTAGGCCGCCTCGCCTGAGGTCGCACAACCCCAGGCCGACGAAGCCTGGGTCGCGCGACCTCAAGCGAGTCTAGCGGCCGCTCGTCGGCCCATCGCTCGCCCCTCCACAGCAACACCTGCAACTTCCTTCGGAGGGGACGATGAACAGTGATCAGCACGGGCAACAACGGAAAAGCAAAAAATATGTGAGGATATTTTGGGAAGGAAAACAAACTCAATTACCTCCTTTTTAGCCTTCCGAAAATGCTGAAATGCCTAAGGCAGCCTCAGCTGCCTTGGACATTCAGCATTTGGAACCCTTGGCATTTGGCCAAGGTGGGTCAAAATATTTTCCCAAACACCAAATATTTTTTCCAAGTAGCTTTGGGTGCCCAAAGCTACTTGGGAAAGCTAATCCCAAATACACCCTAAGTCTATCTGGCCAATTTTGGCCGATATTCGCTGCCATGGATGCTGGTCGTCCTACTTGACATGATCGGCGTTGACATGGATAATTTTTAATAATTTTTTCGATTTTTTTCGATTTTTTTCGATTTTTTTCGATTTTTCTTTTTGCTTTTTGGCCTTTCTTCTTTTGTCAAGGGCTGGCCATGGCTAGGCGAGCTGCCTCGCCTGGGTGAGCGTTGTCGTTGCTCAGCCAGGTGAGGCCTCGCCGAGTGAGGATGAGCCTCAGCGAGGGCAACTTTCACCCACCTCGCCGGGGCTCACCCTTATTACGGCTAGATCTATCATCTAGAGGGGGATGAATATGTGAATTTAAACAATATTGATATAAAATGCGAAATTAAAAAGATCAAGATAGAAAATATGAAAGACTAGACAAAGTCTGAAAAGTGCTGTTGACACCTAAATTTTGACCCTCATTTAGTTTTTATTTAGAATTTATTAAATTACAAAAAAAAATAGAGACTGACCCCGGCCCCTACCAGGAATATTTAATTTGATTACATTTAGTTTGCATTTAGACTTAGGGGCATTTTCCTTAAATTTTCAGCATAATTAAAACATGCATTTTTTTTCTTCTCTTTTTCGCATTAAAAATTGAATCCTCATCCGCAAGCCCCACTGTCGAACATCTGATGCAATTGTGATCCACCATCCACCGTTCGAGTCGTGGCCAATCCCGATCAGTGATTTCAAAGAGGAAAACGAATATCCGCAAATTCAAATTAGGATTGGTGGTGAATGTTTTGGAGAAGATATCGGATATTTCAAATAAAAATAACGACTTTGCGGCCATATCTTTTCATTTCGAATAGCTTAGTTTATTTGTTATTTTGCATATATAAAAAGGGGGGCTGGCGGCATGAACAGGAGGGAAAATTTTGGTCTTCATCAGAGGGAAAAGGAGAGAAATCGGAAAAGAAAAGGGAAAGAAATCGAAAAAGAAAAAGGAAGAAGAAAAAAAAAATGAGACAGAACAGAGAGAGAGAGAAATCGGAACAGAGGGAGAGAGAAATCGGAACGTGCGAGGAAAAGAAAAGGAAAGCAATCATCCAAGATTTGACCGGGGACCGTCAACTTTGGTCTCTTTCTCTTTCAAGCGCAAGCACAGAAGCAAAAAGAACAAGCGACACTCAGGGATACCTTTCTTTGATCGCACGGAGGAGATCTGAAGAAGATGGATTTTGTGCGGTTTCCCGACAAGGCCGAAAGTACAGTACCTGGTCATCCCTCACTATGACCATCCTTGGCTGCCACCACGAGGCATGCGCCGTCCTCACTGTGGAGCACCACCGACCATCGTCTGACCAATCCCGCTGGTGAACCCAATCTGCGGCCACCGATTCCGATCCGACCCGCAAGTTCAAAGGAGGAAACCCGATAACCGTGAGATCTTCAAACTATATTTATTGAAGAAAGTCCGTGAACTTGTGTGTTACACTCAATACCACCGCCGCAAGTACACCGTGAGCTGTCGATCGCTGCTCCGGCCATCGTTCCTCTGCCGTCCTTCGAGCCTCATCCGATTGATCCAAATTCGAAAAACTTCCGGATAAGGTAATTTTTATTTTATTTTATTTTCTTATCTCCTGATTGTGTTTTCTAGTTTTAAAAAAAATGTGAATCTTCCGGACGAGATAATATCGCGTTAGAGATAACGTCATATTATCTTTAAAATTCGGCACATTATCTTAGGAGATTTTATATATTTTTTTATTTTTTATCGTGATTGCTTATCTTTATGATTATGATTGTGATTTAATTTGCACATTAATAAACAATTTTGCTCATAATATATGCTCCCATTGTGCTTATGTCCCGAGAAAAATATGCAATAGGGTAATATCTTACTTCAATTTAGAAATATGATCGTGCCCGCACAGGAAAATTATATATCACATCCCCGATTTGGAGGATTGAGTTGATAATTTCAAAAATAGGATTTCAAAATCTGCCCTATGTATTTAGGGATGATGGTTATTTTATAAATTAATTCACTTTCTGGCCCCAATTCAAGGAAATGCTGTGAAATCGAAAATCGGATTTAAAGGTATGTTATGGGCAAGATTAATTATTTTTGTTCAAATTATTCATTCTTGTTTAATGTAATCAATCATAAAAAATACAAAAAATAAAAATAAAAATACTCATCATATGCATGTCATCTTTGCCATGTTATTAGTCTAGATTCATTAATATCATGTTTAGGTTCATTTAATATAGTTTTTTTTACGTGCATTCATATAGAATTAAATGTCTAGGTTCATTCATGATTTAACTTAGTCATTAGGATTAATTAATTAAATTGCCTGTCATATAGTATAGTCGCATAACATTTTTACCCGTCATTTAGAAAAGGTAAGTTTAGGTCATAAATGCATGTCATTTAATTTTACGTCATTAGACTTAGATCATTTAATTAAATACATTTCATTTTAGAATATGGTTGCATTAGTATTGCATTCAATAAAAGAAAACCCCAAAAACATTAATCTACATTACCAATTAAAGAATTTTCATGAAAAATGGGTATCGAAAGGGCATTAATAGAAATATTAGCGTAATCAAGTTCCCAAACTCATTTAATCTCTGGTTCGTAGAAATAAAGTATATCTCCATATACTTTATTTAGGTTTTTAATCGGCCTACCATAAACGATTAGTAGTGACTTCGTTTTGAATCTTTTGGATGTTAATACCGAACTTTAAGTTGCGATTTGGTAGAACTTGGAAGGGTCTGAGTTAGGTTGGTTAATTTAATTAACTTGGTAATCCATTAACCTAAGTTTTTGTCGTGAAATTTAGGTCGCGACAAGTGCTAATGTGCAACAGTTTGAGACGCAGTAAGCAAGAGTAAAGAAAATTGTGCACACGACGATTATAGTGGTTCGGCTTAGTTCAAATCTATGTCCACTCTCCACTCTAACAGCCGATTGGCCAGATTCCAATAATGAATCAATGAAATGTTACACCGAGTGATGCTTCTCAAATGATAGATCACACAATCTCACACAATCTCTTTTCTAATCCTCTTAAATATTACAACTCTAATGCTTACGGAAGACAAGTGTGTATGACTGAAGCTCTTTTTGAACTTTGAAATTTGAAATTTTTAGACTCTTGATCTCTCTCTTTTCTTCAACACAATGGTTTCATTTTATACTCATCCACATCCAAACTAGCCGTTGGACAACCTCAGAGGATCACTCTCTGATCAACCCATTAGACAAGATTGTATCAAGAAGATTAGGTAATCGTTGAGTGAGATAAAATCAGAATCTCCATGAATTCAGTCGCCCATACAATTTGAATTTAGGTTTCCATAAGTAGAGTTCTTCATTTGGAAAGCTTATCTTGTCTTTGAAGAGATTGTCAATCAATCTAAAATGTTTTGAGTTGACAATACTGTTGCAAAACCATCTAGAGAATTGATCTTCAATCAAGGATCTTCTATATGTGGAATCCAAGTTAGATTACTAGCTGTTGTAAAATATATTACCGTTGTATTATGAGTTTGAGGTGCTCAGATATTATCGCCAGAATTTGAGCATACTTCTCAGATGTTATCGTCAGAGTCTGAGCTTCCATTTTCTGGTCCCTCCAAGTGTATTGGCTATTGCGTCTCTACCTTGCTGTTCACCTATCCAAGGTTCTTCCAAGCTTTACCGAACTCCCCGTTCTAGGCTTGTTCACCTTCTACTTAGGTCCCTCTATCTTGTAGACACCCATATGCCCAATGCTTTGTTCACCATTTAAACTTATAACCTTCAGACTTTTTAATATAACTTTCAAACGTTCTGACATAAATTTCAGACGTTGTGATATAACCTTTAGATGTTATGATATCACCCTCAAATGATCTGATATAATCCTCATTTGCATAATATCTCGTGCATCTTTTACCTAGTTCTACTTAACCAAAAACACATTAGTAGCTTTTGATTATTTTGTCATCTTCAAAACATCATAAGGGATTTTTCCTAACAGCCCTTGCCTAGGCCTCGCTTGGCCAGGCGATAGCGGCCATCGCCTATGGCTGGTGGCAGGCCATTGGCAAAGAAGAGGAAGAAGAAAGGCAAAAAAGAAGAAAGAAAAAAAAGTACAAAATCATAAAAAAAAAATATTTAAAATTGTCTATGTTGGTGTCGGCCGTGCCATATAGGACAGTTGGCGTCCACGTCGGCAAATTCCAGCAAAAATTGGTCTGATGGACTCAATTGGCAAAGTATGAAAATGTTTATGACTCAATTAGAAAAATTGAAAAATTTTAGGACTGAATTGGAAAAAGTGCAAAAGGTTTAGAACTTTTTAGACAATTTTCCCTACTTGTACCAGAAGCTCCTAAGGGTTAATTCGCCATGATTAAGTCTAATCTCACGTCTTTAGCGGTGGATTGGAATTTATCTACCATTCTTCTTTACGACAATCATTGAATTCCATGTGCAATCCATCTTTTGCTATCCTATAAGTGGAAATCCATCAAATCAAAGTCTGTGGAAATCATTGAAGATTATATAAATGTCGTCTTCTCTCACATGACATGAAGAAGTTTACAAACTTTGATATGTCATATTTCTCATGGAATCACAGGTGGGGATCATATCTATCCTGCGTATGCCATTACGTAAATGCCAAATCCTACTTGGACTCTTCATTTAAAAAAAACCTACTTGGACTCAGCCTTCTTGTTTGGGCAGAGTCAAAAGAGTAATGATTTGATACCTCATATATATGTGGTGGAAGAAATAATGAGATATTAAAGAAAGAACCCGTGACAGATGATGAAATACTCCATTCTTCTATAAATAGCCATTTGAAATCAAAATGATCAAAAGCTTAGAGCGAACAATAATTAGCTAAGCGAGTCACACACACGAGAAAAATCATATCGAGCATGGCTACGACAAGAAGAACCATTAGGGTTCTCATGCTTCCATGGCTTGCTCATGGTCATATAGCTCCATTTCTAGAGCTAGCCAAGAAGCTCTCAAAGAGGAACTTCCGCGTCTTCCTATGTTCAAGTCCTGTCAACCTTAGTTCCATCGAAATCCCTCATGAATATTGTTCCACCATTGAGCTAGTGGAGCTCCATGTCCCATCTGTGCCTGGTCTCCCTCCTCAATACCACACAACTAGGGGATTACCGCCTCACCTCATGCCCAAACTGAAGACAGCCTTCGACATGGCAGGCCCTAACCTCTCCGACATCATCGCTATTCGCCAACCCCATTTGCTTATCTTCGATCATCTCCTCCCATGGGTGCCCGAAGTCGCAAGGTCGCACGGCATCCCGGCGGTTGACTTCTCGAGCGTGGCAGCAGGGACGAGTTCATACGCATTCCACTTCATCAAGAGGCCGGGCGATGAGTATCCTTTCAAGGCGATTCGTCTTCATGACCACTGGATGGGAAAGTTTAGGAACCAAGTAGAACAAGCATCGGAGAGTGGCATGAGTGACACGGAAAGGTTCACGCGATGCATTGACCAGTCGTTGGGCCTAATCTTCATGAAGACCTTTAGGGAATTGGAGGGCAAACACATTGACTACCTAAGTGATCTTTTGGGGAAGAAAGTTGTGCCCGTCGGCCCACTAGTTCAAGACGCTGTCCAAGAGGATGGGAATCACATAATTGAGTGGCTTGATCAAAAGGAAAGATCGTCGACCTTATTCGTGTCATTCGGCACGGAGTACTTCCTCACAGAGAAGGAAAGAGAAGAGATAGCCTATGGGTTGGAGCTTAGCAATGTCAACTTCATTTGGGTGGTTACGTTTCCCGTGGAAGAGCACATCAAGCTTGAAGAGGCACTTCCTAAGGGATTTCTTGAAAGCGTGAGAGATAGAGGACTTGTGATAGAGGGATGGGCACCACAAGCCAGGATTCTAGCACATCCAAGCGTTGGTGGATTTGGGAGTCACTGTGGGTGGAGTTCGGTCATGGAGAGCATGAAGTTTGGAGTCCCGATCATCGTGATGCCGATGCATCTCGACCAGCCGCTCAACGCGAGGCTCGTCGAGGACGTTGGGGTCGGATTGGAGGTGATGAGGAATGAGAGTGGAGAGCTTGAGAGGGAGGAGATAGCGAAGGTGATCAAGGCTGTTGTGGTGGAGGAAGGTGGGGAGTGCGTGAGGAAGAAGGTCAAAGAAGTGAGTACCGGCATTTGGAACAAAGGAGATAAAGAGATTGATGAAGTGGAGGATGCTATCGCGAAGCTTTGTGAATTAGCGACCGGTAGAGTTTGACAGTTCGTTGAGTTTCTGTTAGGTCTTGTAACTGGAGCGCTCAGATTATTCAATAATGGAGAGAGAGATGTAATAATAGATTTTACGGTAGCTTTCATAATGATGTATGCTGAGGTGAAACTTTCTACCTCGATGTTTTTTACTGGAGTAGCTTGTTGTTGGATTACAATTCATACGCACGTCCCCTTGTACGCGAGAAGAATGAAATTATACAATTTTCTCTTGAATGTTGCCTTGAGTTAGTATTGATGTGGCTAACAATATCACTAGAGGAGGGGGTGAACTGGTGATTTCAAAAAATTAGGCTAAAATATGCGGAATTTATAAAACCAAGATGACCGGGCAAAACAGAGTAAGAATATAATGAGTGTTCTGAAAATATTCAAGTAGTGCAATGTAGAATTCTATCAAGAAGTACATAAATATGAGCACAAGGATAGAAGATTGCACACATAGTTTATAGCAGTTCGGCTTTGTTGTAAGCCTACATTCACTCTCCCATACTGACAGTCTATTGGCTAGATTCCACTAATCAACCAATAAGAGATTATAGACGAGTGTACTGCTTGTATCCAAGCGCTTCTTCGCAGAGTAAGTGCTTGTTAATATTCAAGCTTAAATTATTACCATATGAAAGCTTAAAGGAAGACAAAAGAATTTGCAAAGCTCTCTTGAACTTTGGAATTTTTGCACTCTCGATCTATCTCTCTCTTCCACGTCTTGGCCTTCTTTTATACTACTCATAGTCTGAAACTTCGCGTTGGACAATTTTCATGAGGATCAATCTCCAATCTAGCCGTGGGACAATTGATAAGAGGAACGAGTGGCCATTGAGGTTGAACAATCAAAGATACCACACATTTGGTCATCCATACAATTAAATCTTGATTTCCCAAAGTGGAGTTCTTCAATTAGGGAAAGAACTTCATCTTTGAGATGATTGATGATAAATTAGGATATCTCGCATAGTATTTTGCATAGACAATCTTTAATTGGTGGTCAATCAAATCTTCTACGATGGTAATCCATTCCAAATCACAAGCTGTGAGACAATGAGACAAATTATTTCAAAATAATATTTTTGAAGATCGTACAAAGAATCTCGTTGTAGGCAGAAAAGATGCTCTGGAAATATTTAACTACTTTAGTACACTTATGATATTTGGCGCTCTGCTAAGATCCAGGAGTAAGCCTTACTGATATCCAATTATAAGATCTGATGATATCCAAGTATAAACTTTGGTGATATCCAAGCAGCAGCCTCTAGTGGTATCCACTCGATACCTTTGCTGATATTCTACCAAGATACTTTGACAACAATATAGATGAAAATTAAAGACTTTTATATTTCCAAGTCAATGCGAACTTCCCATTTCTACTAGACTTGCTCATGTCGGTCTTTAAGTCATCGTGAATATTACTTGAAACAAAAAGACTTCTTGGCATATATTAAGATTGTAAAGATTCATGGATAATTTTGTTAACTCCAAATTTGACACTAATCAACAATTATTATTTTTATTTATTAAATTTCGAATTTTATAATTATAAAATAACCGACTTGTCCTATTAAAACAATGTGACTGTTCGAATAAGGAGTTATAGTTATTTCATTATTAGTTAATTCAGAATTTATTTATTTATTAATTACTAATTTTTGGAATGTTGTGTCTGTTAGGTACTCTAACAACCTTTGGAATGTTGTGTCTGTTCGAAAATAACTTCCGAAACATTGAACGGCTATATCCGTTTAGACATAAGTTTCACCTTTTATATTTAATGTTATTAGTTCATTTTTAGCAAATTCCGTTCTTCGTTTTTTTTTTTCCAAAAACATACAGTCATTTTTCTTATTGTTTCCTTTGAGAGTTCCTAGAGAAATATCAGAATTGCTATGTGGTATTCTCACTTAAGACTTTGTTGTATCTTGAAGGATTTTGCCAATAACCATCAACAATATTGTGGGACAAATAATTTTTTAAATAAAGTATTATCAAGCCTCAAAGTCTGATTCTATTTCTTCCTATTCCAATTTTCCCAACAGGTGGTTGACTTGCAAAATTAAGGTGATCCTTTTTCTTGAAGCAAGGAAAAGTCGATGGCCGTGTAGATGTGGATTCAAAGATCTGTGCTCAATGGAATGTTCCAACATCTTAGAACTTGAGGTCGATTTTTTTTTTCCAACAAAGGGAATATGATGTGGGGGGGCAATGAAGAAATTTGTGATTTGTTGATTTTTTTTATACAATTTCAAGAGGGCTTTCTTAAAATAGAGAGAATATGCCGCTGGACACAATTATCGAAATTAGATGTGGATTTAATTTCTAATTTGTGATTTTTCGTTTTAGAAAAATTTTTGTGGTCGAAATTTTTCGTTAGAATTTAAACAGAGGGTTTTCACCTTCATTTTCTTATCTTTATTATTTCTAGAATCTTGGTTGATTTTATTCGAATAAGGGCAATAGTTATTAATTTGTTAGAATTCCCAAGTTTAATTGTTTTGATTATTTTCCTGGTTTAGCTCTCCACGCATATAATTCAGCTCTTGCAGATTGAGTCAGTGAATAATACGGAGAGAGTTCTGTATGAACTGTGCATGGAAGCGTGTTGTGGCTTGTTTAATCGGTCCTTGTCGTCTGTTTTCACTCTACATCATAAAGTTTCAATCATCTGTCCTTCGTTTTCTCTGCGTAGCAGTAGAGTCTGCTACCAATTACCTACTAATGTTGACGCCTCGCTCTTCAAGACGACACGTTGAGTTAGCCACAATAAATCAGATTTGTCTGCTAGCCGCCCGTCCTTGTGCCGCTCCCTCGTCATGAGTTGTCACAATGATGGTGAAGTAACGGGTCCCATTGTATTGTCCTCTCCTAAGTTGGTAGTTCACTTTTATTTGACGCATTTGGATCGACTTTTATAAAAAAAAAATTACAAAAAATGCAAACAATTTTAAGCTAAAGGAACTTTTTGAGATGCAAATAGTATTTTGTAAATTATAATTTAAAAGTAAATTAAGAATTAACTTCCATTTAAATGGTATCACATTGTAAATGACTTTTGCTACTTATTTTTTTAATCTCAAAACCGGCAAAGGGCTCAGCGGCCGACGAGCCACATTTGGCATCGATAGCCCTCGCCTAAGGTCGCACGATCTCATATAGGGTAGCCTAGGTTCTCTGTGGGTCATGCCACCCTAGGCAACGGTCCTTGGGTATCACAACCTTAGGCGAAGCCTCATTGGTAGCCAGATTTGGCCTTGCTTGCAGCCAGATCTAGCCTTGCCAACGGCCGAGCCCTTCCCCACGACCTCGCATGAGGTGAGAACATCTCTAAAATTATGAAAGTTTAGAGAGGGCAAAGTTGGAAGAAAAAGTATATATTAGCATTCTAGAAATACTCAAAGTTGAAAGCACTTATGCACCAACCTTGGGTTAAAGGCCTTTACGAAAACAATTGCATATCTCAAAAACTCTTCAAAAAAAATTTCAAATGTTACTTACATTTACCCATAGGGTTTCAAAGTCCGAAGCCCATTGGGAATGTGGTTCCAAGACTCACTCTTAATCCACTAATGGAATGGTAGGGATTGAAAATCCATGAAATCGAAATGCTTACTTCATCTAATTTAGGTCCATCAAACGATCTTAACTCAATTAAAGCTTCATTTGTTTTGTGAAAAATGATTAATTTAGAAATTAATTTTCTATCGCATGGTCCATTAAATTGTTTATATATAAATTACTGTCCCTAATGAAAATATTTTTCATGGACTAATTATTTTCAGTGAGATAAGTGATCACTTTTAAAATTTTCTAGTAACTACTAGTCAAAACTAAAGAAAAGAATCTTTTCTGGTCACTTCTTTGCAACGCCACCAACTTCTCCTAAACTCACCTCCCTTACATTCCACGTCGTAGACTTCTCTCCTAATTTGCTCTGTCTGCTGCCACTATATATTGCCCCGCTGCCATAGTGACAGGGGGTGCAAAGTTGGATCCTCAAATAGAGACGTGAGAGCTGGAGGAGAGAGATCATGAATAGAGAGAACAAAACTGTTCATGTTCTGATGTTGCCATGGCTTGCTCATGGTCACATATCACCATTCCTAAAGCCAAGGAAGAGGCTTTCTAAGAGAAACTTCCATATTTACTTGTGTTCCACTCCTGTCAACCTTACTTCCATCAAACCCAAGATTTCTGAGAAGTATTCATCCTCCATTGAACTTGTTGAGCTTCATCTCCCATCCTTGCCTGACCTCCCTCCACACTCTCACACAACCAAAGGCTTACTGCCCCATCTCATGGACTATAATATTTGGATTTTTGGACTTCATCAACATGGGTGGGGCCCACAAAAAAAAAAAAAAAAAAAAAAAAAAAGGAAGAAGAAATAAAGGGGAAGCTCGACAAGCAGAGAGAGAGAGAGTGTGTGTGTGTGTGTGTGTCAGAAGAAAAGGAAAGAGAGGAAAGAAAAGAAAGAAAGGGAAGAAAGAAGAAGAAGAGAAAAGGGTTTCGCGCGTACATGCCACGGGGTCTCGCCAAGCCGATTCAATTACGTATTGCAACACTCGGTAAGTGCTAGCGCCTTTCGTTCATCCAATTAGAGTGGTTTTCGAAATAAGGGCTTATAATCGAAGTTTTATAAAATTTGAGTTGCAATGTCCCATTTTTATGTTGTTGACCTATGGGTTTTCATGGATTTGGTGGATTACAGCGTTGTGGAGCTGTGGGTTTTGATGAGAATCGTTTGGAGCAACAGTTTGGCCGAAATGAGAATTTTTGGATTTTGCGTGTGAGCGTCGCATTGGGCATGTGATTTGTTGGTGTATGTGAGTTGTTTTGTTAATGTTTAAGCATCGTTTAGCTATTTAGTGGTTGAGATAGAGTTTTACTTGGTTTTGATGTTGATTCTCGTTTGATTGATAGGATTACGAGAATGTCAGCTCATTTAGCTACATGTTATTTGGTCATAGACGTTCCCAAGTAAGTGATACTATTTCTTTTATGAACTTGTAAACTTATGTGTTGAAAGTGATAAAGATTTGAGTATTGCACGAGTTATTAAAGCATGTTTATTGCATAAAAGTTTGGATCGAGCAATTACTACCTTTTAATATTTGAGAATGATTTGAGAATGTTTTAAGAAAGATGTTGCAAATGGATATATGTATTATGTTGCGTACTGATTTACGGAATGAGTTCTATGATGAATTGAGAAATGTTTTATGAAAACGTTACGACAAATTATGCATTTTGGTTTGTGAAACCGATTTGTGATATGAATAATGGATTTGGCTTTGTGAATTATGCAGGATACTGTTGTGGATTTGGTGTTGATGATTAATATCGATGTGAGCCTATTAAGAGGCTTTTGGGTATGCGTATACTAGCGTTAAGATATCTTTGAGGACTAACCACCGGCAATATAGATGGAGACGTTGCCAAGGGAGAGTTTGGTCGCCTTGTTACGGGGCGTTATGTGTGACCTGTTAGGAAATCCCTAATATAGTTTTGACAATGATAAAGACAATTAAAGGCTACTAACGTATGTATTGATTGAGTAATACCAGGTAATATATGCAAAAGCCGAAATGCAAATGTTGTCATAAACAGCACTAAACAATATATTAGGTAAACAAAACATTGAGCATTGAAGATGTCTACAAGCTAGAAGGACTTTGATCGAGGGTGAACAAGCCGAGAAGAATGGGGATGTTTGTGATAGCTTGGAGGTACAAAGATCGAGTGAACAACTTGGTAAAATCGAAATTGCCAATGATCTTGGAAGGACCAGAAGAATGATCAACTTAGTGCATATATTTATGAAGATCTTTGTGGAACATGTGATATCCATAGTGTGATCTATCAGGTGAGAAATCGTGAAGTGTTCTTGAACAGTAAATGGAAACAACGCCAATAGATGTAAAGATAAGTTGGAGTCAATCTTTGTATTGGGGCTGAAACAGCACGTAATTGGTGATGTTCGTTGAATGTCATATAAAGATGTTCGTTGAAGAATATAGCTATTGAATAATGGAGCTGCACGACGGAAGATCGAGAAGTCTATCGGGAAACAGGAACAAGCGATTAGAAGCAGTCAGCGTAGAAGTAATAGCTATTTCTGAAAAGCTTGCAAATATTCAGGAAAAGGAATTGTATAGGCAGTAACTATTCTCTAGGGACTTAACTACGCTAGATTAAATCTAATGCCCTTTTGATACCGTTTCATTTTATGAAAAATATTTGACAGCCAGCTTTGGATTAATTTTAAATTAAAGTCCTAACAAGTGAGGTGATCATGCGGGTGCACAAACATTAAAGTTGTTGGGACTAGATCTATTACCTAGAGGGGATGAATATATGTATTTAAACAATCTTGATATAAAATACGGAATTAAAAAGATCAAGATAGAAATTATAAAAGACTAGACAAAGTCTGAGCAGTGTTTGTGTGCAACAGTTTGAGATAAAGTAAGCAAGAGTAAAGAGAAAATTATACACGACGATTATAGTAGTTCGGCTTAGGTCAAGTCTACATCCATTTTCCATGCTAACAGCCTACTAGCTGGATTCCACTAAATTAACTTCGAAAGTACAACGAATATTACAATCTCACAATATCTCTCAGAGTTTGCAGTTTGAAGCACAAAAAATGAACGAGTGTATATGAGTCAAGGTTCTTTTAGACTTTAGAATTTGTAATTCGGTGTCTCTTCTCGTAGGTCTCTTGGTCTCCTTTTATAGTCCTCCAACCCGCAACTACCCATTGGATAGCTTTAGAGGATAATATCCAAATTTTCCCGTTGAATATAAACTTCTCAAAAGGAGATTAAAAGAGCCGTAAATGATGAGATTAGATTCCTCCTATGTATCAGTTGCCCATACAACTAAATATGAGATTCCATAAGTTAGAGTGCCTAGTTTAGAAGGTACGACTTGCTTCATAGAAAATTTTGACCGATTCTATTATACTTTACATTATAACCGTTGTAAAAGTACATAGAGTAATGATTTTTAAATACGAATTATCAATTAATGGAGTCCAAGCCAGATTAGTAGCTATGCGCAAGAGATACTCATGTGGTGATTAACTTTTGAGATCCTTCCTTACTCAGATAATATCACTTGACTTTTAGTAAGGTCTGAGCCATAATTTCCTTTGCATAACGTCTGAGTCTGAGACAAAAGGACTTAGCCAAGTCTACATTTACTCCTTTTCATGCTACGCCTTGGATTATGCCTTTGTTACCTTAGTCTTCAAAGATAATAGCATAAGGTAGCTTAGATGATGTATTCAAGCATATCAAAAGATGAAATTTTCATAAGTATTTTTCACCTGAGAATATCTTTAATTAGATTCGATACAAATCATGGAGAGTTTTGTTATTTATCAAAATATTTTAGAAGCTTTAGTCAACAAAAGTAACAATCAATAATCAAAGTATTAAATAAATTGCAAAGAAAGAATAAGGTGACATACCTGAATGCTGCAGCCTAATCTCTAGCGTTATGTGTTGATTTATAACATGTATTCCATTTGTTGAACGAGGGAAGGATTATATGTTTCAGTTTGTAAAACTGGTTTATGAGATGAGTATCGAAATGATTTGAGAAATATTTTACAAGAAATGTTTTTGGTGGATGAGTTAAATTGCGAAAGGTTATGTGTTTGGTTTGTGAAATGTATTATGAATTGGTTTTGTGAAAAGAATTGATATGTGAAAGGCTATATGGTTTGGTTTGTGAAACTGATTGTGATACAGACTAGTCAAGGGCTAAGTGTTATATGATGACGCAAATCTCGTGAGAGCCATCTCTAGAGCCTTGTAGTCAAAGGCTAAGTGTTACATGATGACGCGAGTCACATGGGAGTCACCTCTAGGATCTTCTACCAATGATATGTGTGGGTCAAGGTTAAGTGCTACACGATGATGTGAGTCTAGTGGGAGTCACCTCTATAACCATGTACCATTAATATGTGTTGGTCAAGGGCTAAGTGCTACACGGTAACGCAAGTCACGTGAGAGTCACCTCTAGGATCTTATATCATCAATATTTGTGGGTTAAGGGCTAAGTGCTACCTAGTGATACAAGTTTTGTGGGAGCCACCTCTAGAGCTTTATACCATTGATATGTGTGGGTTAAGGGCTAAGTGTTACATGACGACTCGAGTCACGTGAGAGCCACCTCTAGAGCCTTGTACTATAAATATACGTTGGTTAAAGACTAAGTGCTACACGATAACATAAGTTCATGAGAGCCACCTCTAGAGCCTTGAGTTGGATATGAAGCATAAAATGGATATTTGACATGAATTTGATGAGTTTGGTATTGTGGATGAATGGGTATTTCTACTATGAATATAGTTATGTTGAAGTAATATATAACTCTTTTTATTCTTGTAAGTTGTTATATTTTGGATTAGTATAAATGAGTTATGTCTTTGAGTTTTAAACGTACTATTCATTAGGATGTGGTTGTTCATCACTCTCATCTTCCAAATCCTTTTCGAGGTCCTCAGTTAGCGACCAATATAGCGATAGTGACATCGACAGAGACTTTTAGGAGTGTGATTTTTAGGTATGATTTGTTGGAGATAACTATTTGTTGGTCTGTTTGAAGCTACGTCATTTGGGTGCAAGGACGACCGTATCATCCCCTATTCTTGTTGGTTTCGGAGTGTGACAAAAAATCATTGAGTGGCTTGAAAAAAAAGAAAAATGTTCAAATGTCTTTGTATCGTGTGGCACAAAATATTTTCTCACCGAGAATGAAAGAGAAGAGATTGCTTATGGATTGGGGCTCAGTAATGTCAACTTCATTTAGGTTATTAGGTTTCCTGTTGGAGAGAGCATGAAGCTTGAAGAGGCATTGCCTACCGGGTTCTTGGAAAGAGTTGGAGATAGAGGATTGGTGAGAGAAGGATGGGCACCGCAAACAAAAATATTGGAGCATCCAAGCATTGGTCGGTTTGTAAGTCACTGTGGATGGAGCTCTATCATGGAAAGCATGAAGTCAGGGGTTCCGATCATCGTGATGCCGATGCAACTCGATCAGCTATTGAATGCCCGGATTGTCGAAGAGGTCGGGGTTGGATTGGAGGTCAAAAAGAATAAGAGTGGAGAGCTAAAGAGGGAGGAGATAGTGAAGGTGATTAGAAGTATGGTGGTGGAGAAAGATGGAGAGAGTGTGAGAAAGAAGGCCAAAGAAATGAGTGATAGCATTATAAAGAAAGAAGAGAGAGAAGATGAAGTGGTAGATGCCTTGGTTGATATTTTGCATGAAGCATGAAGAACGATTGTCAAGAGTAGATGTTCTTTCCTTTCGATGTCTTGGCTTGACATATTGATTGTTCCTTGAATGGCTGGCGTCGGTAGATCCGCCGTCTCCAATAGGTACACCATCTACAGAATTTAAATAGGGATCTTCAAACTTTATTTTCTCATGTCTATATCTTCAGAATTTTGATTGATTTTATTCCAATAAGTTATCAATCGGTTAGAATTTCTAAGTGATGTGAGGTTATATTAGTAAATAAGGGATGGATGTCAAAATTCAAGAGTTCACTTTATATACAATCGACCAAATAAAAGGCAAATAATCATCAATATTAACATTTCAACTTTTGAGCAGAATAGTCCCCTTCGCCGTTGATTTCCAACCGGTTCCACAGTTGCACATTTTCTCCTCTTTTCATCCTTGCGTGGAAAGCACGAAGTTTGCCGAAATACAAGGAATCATGCTGTCAGAGCTTGTCTTCTCTTAATGAGTTTGAGTGGCCAAAACTTTTTTTAGTTTATGTTTTCGCGTTATTTGTGGGATATAACTCAGATCTTCAAAATTGATTTTAAGAGTAGTGTTGGGAACGTTCTCTAAATCACTCATGTGAGGGGGTTACGATTTTTGTACGGGTTGGAATTACTTTATCCATGCTTATGGCCTATTTTTCCTATGTTATAGTAAGTCTTTGGTCAATCGCCCACTGGTCTTGAGGCCTCGCTCTTCAAGAAGACACGTAGGTTTGGCTAACAATAAATCGGAATTGTCCTATATCTATGGGTGCGATTCCCACGATTTTCTCTTTTCTCGTACTTGTTCCCGGCTGCTCCTTGTACTCCTCTTCATGAACTTACAAAAGCTAATTGAAGTTGGTCACGTAACAGGTTCATTAGGTTTGAGTTGTGGACTTGGTATCTATTGGGAGTGTGCAGTATAAGTCCGATATTTTTATCCGAGATCGCCAAGAGAGAGCCCAAGTTCAAGTCCGTTAACATATTCAGTTAGACCCACCTTGATTAAAAAATTTAAGCTAATGAGTTATGAGTCAATTTGGATTTTATTAACCGTTCAACAACACGATATGAGACTTTTTTAACACAACTCACACGTGCATCTACATCCTAATTGAAGAAAACAAGAATTGAGTCAATAAAGCGTTACTTTTCATGGATAAATTGTGCAATATAAATAGAGATATCACCACCTATAATTATGGTGGAAATTAAAGATAAAAGATAATAATAGGATCTACAAAAAAATTGAAAACAAAAAAATCAAAAAGGATCTCCAGATGATCAACTCGTTGATGCTCTGCTTGATGTGTTATGTTCATGCTGACATGGGAAAGAGTCTAAATAAGTAATCATGTCCAATACAATTGCTATTCATTATGAGTAAGTTTATGATAAATACTCTGTTCGCTACCTAGTTTTGAACATATAATACGATGCATAATATAATTTGATTCTTGAGTTGGTTGTGAGCAAGAACGAAAATGCTTTATTATTGGGCAGAAGTCGGGCCAACTGACTCATAAACCATAAACTTGCGATGTATGATGTGAGCAAGTGCTCTCGGTTTGTTCTCTATTAACTACTGTTACCCAATTTTGGCCCAATCAAGAAGAACAGATGATAAGAAATGGCCATACACGCACACACATACACATCATTCCAGCATAGGTATGCAAGTATGTTTCCTTCCTTGTTTTGTCGGCTAGGAAAGGACTGCTTGATAACTTCCATGACCGATGAGAAAGGCCTCTCTACAATTGCCCGCAGTTTTTGGCACCCGTTCAAACTTCCGGAGCCTAAAAAGGGCCATAAAAGACACCACAAAACCAATTAGCATGAGCCCATTTCATGGGATTGGCATCATTAATGCAGCTTTGAATTGCAAGAGACTTTTTTGAATCCACGTTTCAGTCACAGAGAGCCGCTTAAATGAGGAATGCTACCCCTCATCTCGCTGGCCCGCTTAAACGAGGAATGCTACCCCTCATCTCGCCGGCCACTTACCTATTTATGACTCTCTCTCTCTCTCTCTCTCTCTCTCTCTCACCAATTATGCCAACCCTCTTGTGTAATGCTTAATCAATACTCTAAAGATTAGGGGTGGGCATAATTCGAGTTGGGTTGATTCAGCACCTAACTCGTGGACCAGCCCACATAGTGTTGATACTCAATTTTAGGAAATGGGGACCGACCTTGTTGAGCCTGGAATTGAGGACTAGACAAACCCTATGGGTATGGTCCAGTTCACAAGTCAACTTGGGATCAACCTATTTTATTTTTTTTTCACTTTTTGTATTACTTGAAATGACAAATGTACTTTTTAAAATTACATATCCATTGACAGTGCGTTGTTGAGCAACCAAACTGTGAACACCGGTACAAATCAAATAGAAATCTAAGATAAGGCAACAATAAAATCTTCACTTACCAAAAGTAACAAACCATAGAAAACGAACTTGTGAAATAAAATAAATAATTAAAAGTTCAAAATACGTAGCATAAACCATAATTTATATAACTTCATATCTTGTTCCTCCCCAAAAAATTGCCTCAAATTCAGAACACCTAAAAACAAAACAAACAACAAATATAGTTAATACGAACAATAATTTTAAATTGAAATTACTATTAATGCAATTGATAGATTATCTCACCACTTACATTCACTCAACTTCAACGTGTAAACTCTAATTATCGGTGGTAATCTTCTCGAATATACAAAAGAATTGACAAGTAAAAAAGAAATATACATGACTTAGACAATCTTAAGGTTTGGAAAAAAATATCTATATGGACCAATCCTAAAGCTTCAAGACCAAAGACCAACCTGTACAATACAGGTTTCATCAGCCCCAAGACCACAAACCAGCCCAATCCCCTAGGAACCAGACTAGGATCGGCCAGGTTAGGCTGATCGAGGGCCAATCTTGGACTGATGCTTACCCCTACTAGTTGGCCCATGTTTTTGAGTGAAAGTGAGTTCTACTAGATTTGTTAATGAGTTCAGACTTTTGCTCTTTCTTGACGATCTAATCATATGAAGTTATCAGAATTCTGTTATGCCCTCCAAATAAAAAAATAAAAAAATAAAATGTCAACCCGAACTGATGTGGAAAAAGAAGATGGCAAAGATGACATGTGGATGACGGCAACATTTGGACAGAAAATTAACTTGTGGCAGATTTGGGTTTGAAGTGAAAGTTTGTGATTTTTTATGAGACAAAATAAAATATGAGGTAAAATTAAGACTTGACCTAAAGTTTGACCTAAAGTTTGAGGTATTTTTTTACGGAATTAGGACAATAATAGATGTAAAACTTGAAGCCGACAGCACACATTCTAAATCCATGTTGCAGGTCAAGGTTTCTCCTCCTCATCCTGCACTGGCTTCTCAAGATCACTCAAATTCTCGATCATGCGGCCTCTCGTGTTTTCTCTCCACTGCTATATATACCCATTAGAGATAGATAGCTAAGAAAAGAAACAAGAGAGAGAGACTTGAGATCAGGATGGAAAATATGCAGAGACCCATCAAAGTTCTGATGTTGCCATGGCTTGCTCATGGCCACATATCACCATTTCTAGAGCTAGCAAAGAGGCTTTCCACGAGAAACTTCCACATTTACTTGTGTTCCACTCTGGTTAACCTTAGCTCCATCAAACCCAAGATCTCCGAGAAATATTCATCCTCCATTGAACTTGTCGAGCTTCACCTTCCATCTCTGCCTGACCTCCCTCCCCATTATCACACAACCAAAGGCTTGCCTCCCCACCTCATGAAAGCCCTCATAGTTGCCTTTGACATGGCGAGCCCTGACTTCTCCAATATCGTCAAGAGCCTGGGCCCCGATTTGCTTGTCTACGACTTCCTCCCTCCGTGGGCATCGGAAGTAGCGAAATCTCACGGTATGCCGTTGGTCGTCTTCATCATTGCTGGTGCGGGGCCGCTTTCGTTTATGCTCCATGTGCTCAAGAATACCGGCAATGAGTTCCCGTTTGAAGCATTTTTTCTCCATGATTACGAGCTGGCAAAAATCATTAAGGCGGCAGAAGACTTCGGGGACGGTGCGAAAGATGGGGCATCCCAAAGTGTTGAGAGGTCCTCCAACTTCATCTTGTTGAAGACCTTTAGAGAGCTGGAAGGGAAGTACATGAATTATCTCTCAAGTTTCTCGGGGAAAAAAGTGGGCCCTGTTGGTCCACTTGTGGAAGACCCTAGCAACATAGAAGATGGAGAAAGCATCATTGAGTGGCTTGACAAGAGAGAGAAATCATCTACTGTTTTTGTGTCATTTGGTTCTGAATATTTTCTCAATGAGAAAGAAAGAGAAGAGATTGCTTATGGATTGGAGCTTAGTAGTGTCAACTTCCTTTGGGTCATTAGGTTTCCTGTAGGAGAGAGCATTGAGCTTAAAGAGGCATTGCCTGAGGGGTTCTTGGAAAGAGTGAGAGATAGGGGATTGGTGATAGATGGATGGGCACCACAAGTAAAGATTCTGGAGCATTCAAGCATTGGTGGGTTTGTGAGTCATTGTGGATGGGGCTCCATCATGGAGAGCATGAAGTCCGGGGCCCCGATCATCGCGATGCCAATGCAACTCGACCAGCCAATGAATGCCCGGATGGTCAACAAGGTTGGGGTCGGATTGGAGGTGAGGAGAAATAAGAGTGGAGAGCTTGAGAGATTGGAGATAGCGAAGGTGATCAAAGACGTTGTGGTGGAGAAAGGTGGAGACAGCGTGAGGAAGAAGGCAAAAGAAATGAGTGACAGCATTAGGAATAAAGGAGAGGGAGAATTAGAGGAAGTGGCCGATGCATTGGTCCAACTTTGTGTGGGCTATAACGAATAATATTCGTAAAAAAGAAGCCACCTTAATAGGCATGTGAATGGGTATGGGATGCGTCTATAACTTTTTATGACAATACCCTTGTCATTGTAATTCTGTGCAACCTTTTAGTATGTCTAATAACTTCGTGTTAATTACTTTAATTGAAATATTTGGATTCTATAGGATCCTATGATAGTAATGAGACTGCAGAAAAATTCGTGTTTATATATATGCGTATACCAATGAATTTATGATTATTTCCGGATGTTGCATCTGTTTACCTTTGTCAAATAATCAACTTTTCTTATCGAGAAGTGGAAATATAACATACAACGTTAAGGATGGTCATAAATTATAATTGCATTTAATCTAGCCTTTCCAAAGTGCAGCATCATAATGCGAATTACTAAAATTGAGTACATCCTTGGTGATCCTATAGATTCATAAATGTGGAAAGGATTATAATAATTAGAGGTGTGCAACCGGATCGGGTTTACCCGGAAACTAGACCGAACCACTCAAAAAATCGATTTGAGAATCGGTTCCTACTCGAACTGATCTGGAAATAGGTTCTAAAGTTGGGAACCGATTTGAACCAGTCTAATTCTCAGTTCCAAGTGAAGACCCACCCAAACCGATTTTGAGCTACTGTTAAAAAAAAAAAAAAGGAAAGAAAGAATCGTCAATAAATAGGGAAAGTTTCAATTAAGGGCCCGAAGGACATTCGTTTTTTCAAATAAGGGCCTGAAGTGAACCATGTTTCGATTAAGGGCCTGAAGTGGCAAAAAAGTTTCAAATAAGAGTCCAAAGTGGACCCTGTTTTAATTAAGGGCCTGAAGTAGCCAAAAAGTTTCAAATAAGGGCCTGAAAATAGGGGCATTTTCGTCTTTTCCCTTTATTAATTAAATAAAATAAAAATGTTAAAAAATGAAGAAAAAAAAAAAAGAAATCTGCAGAAGCAAGGGGCTGCCGCCCCTTGCTGTCGCCGCCCTGTCGCTAGCTCAGCCAGGGCCGGCAGGGGTCGCCGGCCCTCGGCAA
>BCNH02000010.1:9279988-9294483 GCA_001662345.2 Metrosideros polymorpha var. glaberrima | reverse complement strand
TAGCCACTTCAGGCCCTTAATTGAAACAGGGTCTACTTCGAGCCCTTATTTGACAAATCGAGACCACTTTAGGCCCTTAATCGAAATTTTTCCCAATAAATATTCAAGAAAAGGGAAGTCAACAGATTTGCTGGGTCGGCACGGTGAAGGGAAGTTTTGTCCTTTCATTGTGGGGACTCGTTCCTTCACGTATCAAAGGAGTTTCTGACATGCAAAAGGGAGGCTCTTTTCCTTAGTCTGCAGAGACACGAAAAAAAGAAGAAAAGATAAGACAAAGGGACAGTAAAAAAAGACAGGAGAGAGACGGGCGTTATCTTCCCCCGGCGTGCGTCCCCCCTGCCCGCGACTTCTCCGAGCTTCACACAGCCAATGACGACGACGCCTCTCACTCTGCTCTGTTGCTGAGCCGACGCCGTCGTGTTGTCCCCTTACCGTCTGTCGACGTCGCTGCTTCCTGGCTGACTTGCACAGTTGCACAGCGAGACGATCCCTATCGACAACGACGAGCTGATCTCTTCCTCTGGCGAAGGTGGTGTTTGCTGGCGAAGGTGGTGTTTGCTACTTTCGATATATATGAGCCCAACTCAACTACATCATCAGATCAAGTAAGTTTCACGTGAAGCTTACATTCTTATTAACGGATACATGTGAATTGGGTTCGCGTGCATCATGAGCTCCTATGTAAATAGGACTCTATGCAAGTGGCTATTAGATATAGCAAATTGCCTTGTATGGACCGTGATTAAGTTACGTACGTAGCTAGCTTCTTTCTATTTTGGAGGCATGTACTTGTGCTCACTCCAAAAAATGACATGGTACCAAATAATTTCTTCCATGATTAAGTCTAATCTCATGTCTTTATTGGTGGATTAGAATTTATTTACCATTGGTATCTAAGACAATCATTGACTTCCACGTGCGATCCATCTTTTGCGATTCTAGGATTGGCAACCCATCAAATCAAAGTGTGTAGAAATCATTGAATATTATTTAAGTGCCGTCTTATATCACTTGACATGAAGAAGTTTACAAACTTTGTAAAATTCATATTTCTCGTGGAATCACAAGTGACGATCCAATCTCTCCCGCATATGCCATTTCCTAAATGCCAAATCCTACTTGGACTCGGCCTTTTTGTTTGGGCAGAGACGAAAGTGTCTTGATCTGATACATCATATATATGTGGAGTAGAAATGTAAAAGAAAAAAGAAAAAACCCACGGCAGATTATCAAATACGCCATTCTTCTGTAAATAGCAATTTGAAATCAAACCCTTAGAGCCAACAATAATTAGCTGAGAGAGTCGCACACACGAGAAAAATTATATCGAGCATGGCTACGACAAGAAGAACTATTAGGGTTCTCATGCTTCCATGGCTTGCTCATGGTCGCATAGCTCCATTTCTAGAGCTAGCCAAAAAGCTCTCACAGAGGAACTTCCACATCTTCCTATGCTCAAGTCCTGTCAACCTTAGTTCCATCAAAATCCCTCATGAATATTTTTCCACCATTGAGATGGTGGAGCTCCATGTCCCATCTTTACCTGATCTCCCTCCTCAATACCACACAACTAGGGGCTTACCGCCTCACCTCATGCCAAAACTCAGGATGGCCTTCGACATGACGGGTCCTAACCTCTCCGACATCATCAGTGATCGCCAATCCCATTTGCTTATCTTCGATTATCTCCTCCCGTTGGCACCCGAAGTCGCGAGGTCATGCTGCATCCCAGCAGTCAGCTTCTCGAGCATGGCAGCAGGGATGAACTCATACGTATTCCACGCCATCAAGAGGCCAGGCGATGAGTATCCATTCAAGGCAATTTGTCTTAAAGACTATTGGATAGCCAAGTATAGGAACCAAATGAAACAAGCATCAAAGAGTGGCATGGGCGGCATGGATAGGGTCGCGCGATGCAACGACCAATCATCGGGCCTAATCTTCATGAAGACTTTTAGGGAATTGGAGGGCAAATACATTGACTACCTAAGTGATCTTTTGGGGAAGAAGGTCGTGCCCGTCGGCCCTCTAGTTGAAGAACCTATCCAAGAGGAAGGGAATCACATAACTGAGTGGCTTGATCAAAATGAAAGATCTTCCACCATATTCGTGTCCTTTGGCACGGAGTACTTCCTCACGGAGAAGGAAAGAGAAGAGATAGCCTATGGGTTGGAGCTTAGCAATGTCAATTTCATTTGGGTGGTTAAATTTCCGGTGGAAGAGTTCATCAAGCTTGAAGAGGCACTTCCTAAGGGATTTCTTGAAAGGGTGAAAGATAGAGGACTAGTGATAGAGGGATGGGCACCACAGACTAGGATACTAGCACATCCAAGCGTCGGTGGATTTGTGAGTCACTGCGGATGGAGTTCAGTCATGGAGAGCATGAAGTTTGGCATCCCAATCATCGCGATGCCGATGCATCTCGACCAGCCGTTCAACGCAAGGCTCGTCGAGGACTTCGGGGTTGGATTGGAGGTGATAAGGAATGAGAGTGGAGAGCTTGAGAGAGAAGAAATTGCGAAGGTGATCAGGGCTGTCGTCGTGGTGGAGGAAGGTGGGGAGTGTGTGAGGGATAGAGTCAAAGAAGTGAGTATAGGCATTAGGAATAAAGGAGATGAAGAGATCGATGAAGTGGAGGATGCGATTGTGAAGCTTTGTGGAGTGTGAAGTGTTAGAATGATGTCCTGTAGACATTAAGAAAATATCATTGATATATCATATATTCTGCAAATCATCTAAATATCTAGCATAATATGTATATTTTGTACGTGGTCGGATTTTCTTATAGATTCATAATGGAATATTACCCAAATCTTCCGTGATTTTCGTAGCAGGCGACCTTGAGGAAATTTTGAGTGTGCTCGATACACACACGCGCGAACTTGTCAAGACACCTATTCATAAACCATGCATCTGTCTTCATAAGTTCTCTCTACCAACGGTGCCAAACAAGTCCTCTAGGCCTCACCATGTACTATATCAACCTTGTCGCAGTTGACATCACAAGATGTCCTTCATCGCATGCCTTTCAAACAGTGTTCCACTATTTTGAATCTGTCTACCTGAAGGCTAATCCAAATCGCAGTCACTTTCAAATGACGTGGTTGTCCTTTAGAATCGTCTACCTATAAGCAAAACTTAGTGGCTCCAGCTTTCAAATGGTGTTAGTTATCATGTATTCGCATTGTTTACTGAAGAGCTCGTTAGGACAAGGCTTGACTTACAAAAAGAATAGCTAATGTTGACTGCACTAGCTTTTCGTGGCACTGTCTACCCAAAAGTTTTGCAAACTTGGGTAATCCTGCGAAGTTTTTTCCAATTTGAGTTTGAAGGGGCGTATTAAAGATATCTTTTAAATATTATGGAGATATGATTGATACATCATATAATCTGTAAATCATTTAAATATTTAGCATATTATGTATACATGTTATATGGTCGGATATGTGTCTAGATTCATGATATGGAGTTTACATTAAATTTCTTTTCATCCTTTTTTATGCCTATAAATACCCATGATTGTAATATTGAAGTTAAGCAATTCAATCATTCTATTATTCTCGTTTTCTAAGTTTAACATGAAGGATGGAATAGTGACGTGCAACGTTTGACTGTTCGTTGAGTTTTGTTAGGTCTTGTAACCGGATCCCTTTGACTGTTCGATGACTGTGGAGAGAGAGAGAGAGAGAGAGAGAGAGAGTAGTAATAAAAGATTGCACGGTAGCTTTCATACTTTTGTTATGCTGAGGTCAAATGTTTATGTCGATTTTTTTCCGAGAGTAACTTGTTTTTTCGATTACAATCCATTCGAACGTCTCCATCTATGAGAGAAGAATCGAATTCTTATTGTTAGAATTAATATAAAACATATATCGCCAAATCCAATCATAACGATAACTTTTTATTTAAAATTACAATAATACATTATATTTCTTCTTTTCGATCATCAAGACACAACTACACATGAAAGGGACGCTAATCACTCTCAAATCAAATACCACTTGCTCAAAAACCACAACGGTTTATATCTGTACAAAGAAAAATTGTCGTCAAAATATTATGTCAACAATTGCTGGCCGTCGAACTTGGATATACAGAACTTCTAAACTTAAAAGAAGAAAAATCAATCTTGATTCCTTAAGCTGAAAAAAATTAGATGGACAAATAAAATGAATAAAGTAAGGTAATATGCTTTCACCCAACATTCGAGTGAAAATCAAAGATAGGCTCGGAAAAATGAAAAACGGTGATGAAGGGGCTTGACAAGTGGACTTCCCGAAACCCGTTTGGCTTGAAAGTTTTACACAAGATACGTCTACGTCTTGACTTACTCCTGTCATAACTTCCGCCAGATCGAACGGACGACGAGCGGGTACTGGCAGTTTTCCGCACGACTATGCAGTCTGAATGGGTTAACTCGATTGTGCACTTAGCCTAATCCAAGCCCACAGAAAACCCCTCAAAGCCCAGCCCACCAAGGCTCAAAGAGCCCATGGGCGCCCATCGCTCTCCCTCTTTCCTTCAGCTGCCACGTGTCCAAAAACTCTAAAACCGTTGAATGCAGGTTAAAGAGTTTGGCAACTGCTGACATAATATAAATCGTTCGATGTTGTCAAAATATTATCTCATTTCGTTCCTCGGTTGAATGCGCGTTACTTGTTTGATGATATGTCTGAGTTAGTTCGGTATAAATACGCTCTTTCTATTGGTCGACTCGATAGAATAACAACACGATTTTTACGCTATGAACTGATATATTGATCTGATTGCCATATAATCTTTGCGGGTGGAATCTCGAACTCAATTTGTTGAAACCATGCTATAGCCGATCATGCTCAAATCGATTTATGATTCGCGTGGTCGATGAATTGTAGATTTGGATTTCATGTTATGGAGGTTGATTGATCCAAGTTGTTCTGTAACATATTTTAACATATTAAATTTTAAAATGCATCTATTTGTTCATCATCAATTCTTAATTTGCTAACATGATTCATCTCCTCTCCATTGTCAATGCAGTTGCTCTTAAGTAATTCAAAATATCACTTTGGAATCTTGTCACAAAATTAGGTACGCGAACTTGCCATGTTATATAAAAACCTTATTTCATCCAAGGATAGAGATCTTTAAATTGAAAGTGTAAAAGGATAGTTTCAATATATCCCTTTAAAATCATTGTTATTAATATGGTCCGGCTCTCAATTTGTATATAATGATACGATTCAATTTAATTCAATGTAAAGTCTAAATGATATGTATCCATTAGGTTAATATTTAAAAATACTCAATCAAATGAATTTACGCATTTTTTCAAAAAGAAAAAAATTCCCGTGACATCGTGTGTTCATAGATAGATTTTCCGATCTTTGATGCATGCCTTTTGATTTTCAAGTCATATTAGTCATGAAAGTTGTTGGAGCAGCTATCCTTCTATAGAGGGAATTATAGTGGTTCCAGGTTTGTTCACCTTATTTGTCTTTTGTGCTCTTTAATTTACATTTACATTGATCAATCTCCTTTTCATTTCTCTTAAGGTAGTGGAAGATATGAACTCTTCCTAACAAATAGAAAAATATCCTATGAAGGTTTTCTAGAAAAACGTCAAGACATGAGGGAAGGAAATGGATGAAGCTTACATCATCTTGTAAAATTCTTGCGACTCTCATCCTAATGGTAACTTTCGCAGGGGTCAGTATAGTATCTGGAGGCAAGTAGCATAGGAATGACAAGAAGACTCCTATTTTGTCGTGGAATTTACTCCAAAAATACTCATATCCAAATCCTAACCTTAAACTCTCTCTCTCTCTTTCTCCCTATTTTGTTGTGGAATTTACACCAAAGTACCGACACCAGAACATTATCAATAATTTAGTTTTGCTACTTAAGAATTACAAATATAAGCATTGCCCGCGCTTTACACGTGTCGGATATCTAGTTTTTATTAAGCCTCAGTTACAACACGTCACGATATTTAAAATTGTAATCCAATCATAACATATCTAGCATCAGGTCCTTCTGTATGAGCTTGCTATCTTTCGTCGTTTCGAATACATCATTATCCTATATTATCATGGAAATGTGACAATTCCAAATGGCACAAAATGTTTTTAAAAAAAAAACAAGCAGGCAGGCAAGTGACACTAAGCACTTTAGACCTGCTTCCACGCATGTCTGTCAACACGACTCGGCTGGCCACGTTTCGTGCACATACATCCTCATGCAAAATTAGCCTCTGGAGTCACCGTCCTCTTCCCATATAAACTATGCACGCTTGTTGAACAGTCCACTTCTTCATCATCAAGAACCAACCCAGAAGCAAAGTGAACTAGAAAAGAGTAAGAAATGAGCCCAGAGAGAGACGCGTTCACAAGCATTCTCATGCTTCCATGGCTTGCTCACGGCCACATCTCTCCATTCCTTGAGCTCTCCAAGCGATTTGCTGATAGAAACATCCACATCTACTTCTGTTCCACGCCTGTGAACCTCGCCTCTATCAAGCCAAAGCTTGCAGGCACCAAATACTTCAGCAAGATAAAGCTTGTCGAGCTTCATCTTCCTTCACTGCCAGAACTTCCTCCTCGCAACCACACCACGAAAACACTGCCTCCGTACCTCATGCCGACCCTCAAGAAGGCCTTTGACATGTCGAGCCCCGGCTTCGCCGATATCTTGAAGCTGCTCGACCCGGATTTGGTCGTTTACGATTTCCTCCAACCTTGGGCGCCAGCGGTTGCCTTGTCGTTGGGCATCCCAGCGGTCGAGTTCCTGTGCACGAGCGCGACGATCTGCGCTTTTGTCAACCATGCTAACATGAAGCCTGGTGTCAAGTTCCCGTACCCGGGGATCTATCTTCGCGATCATGAGGTCGATAAGTTCACCAACTTGCTCGAATGTTCTGCTAATGGGATCGAAGATCGCAAACGAGAGTTCCAGTGCTATGAACGGTCCTTGGACATGATCATGATCAAGGGTGTAAGGGAAATCGAGGGAAAGTGTATTGACTACCTATCGTTCTTGATAGATAAGAGGGTGGTCCCAGTCGGCCCGCTCGTGGAAGATACAATGTTTGAAGATGGCGAAAAATCCGAAATTTTGGACTGGCTCGACAACAAGGAAGAGAAGTCGACCGTCTTCGTGTCGTTCGGGAGCGAGTACTTCCTCTCGAACCAAGAAATGACAGAGGTAGCTCACGGCTTGGAGGCCAGCAAGGTGAACTTCGTCTGGGTCGTGAGGTTTCATGACGGAGAGAGAGACACGGTGGCGAACGGCAGATCTCACTTGCCCGAAGGTTTCCTCAAGAGAGTCGCGGGAAGAGGCCTGGTTCTAGAAGGGTGGGCACCACAAGCGGCGATACTACAACACTCAAGTGTCGGCGGGTTCGTGAGCCATTGCGGGTGGAGCTCGGTGATGGAGAGCATGAGCTTCGGGGTCCCGATCATCGCGATGCCAATGCAACTGGACCAGCCCGTGAACGCAAGGGTGGTGGAGGAGGTGGGCGTCGGCCTGGAGGTGAAGAAGGACGAGAGGGGGGCAATCCGGAGAGCGGAGGTGGCGAGGAGCATAAGGAATGTGATGGTTGACAAAGTGGGGGAGAGAGCGAGGCAGAGAGCGAGAGAGATGAGAGGGATCATGAGAAGGAAAGGTGATGAAGAGGTTGATGGGGCTGTGGAGGAGGTCTTGCGAGTGTGCAGGAAGAGGAATTGGGGTGAAGAGAATCATAGGATTTTAGTACCCAACTGATGATGATAACTGTCCTGTTTTCTTGCACTTTCCTCCATAAGATAAAGAAACTGTATGGAGATATGACACTGATGATGAACAATCTAATGGTCAACCGTCAGTTTCTTTCATGTCCATCTCAATGTGGTCATGTTCTGGGAGTTCTCGTTAGTTGAAAATTTAGTCATCATCGGACTTTATTCTTTCGTTTCTTTTTGGGCTGAATCATTTCACTTATTGACTCAACCTTTGATGGAGAAGCAAGTGGTGTAAAGAGAATGCTAAGATACTGTTGGCTTTAAGATTGGCTGGGGCTAGAAGAAGAACAGTAAAGTCGAAAGCTAATAGCTTGAGTTTATTGACAAACGAACAAGGGAGAGTTTTTGACACTGGAGCTGCTCTAAAAATGATATTTTTCATGTTCCCTTGTTATTTCGACTATATAGAAATATATAATTGTTCCAAAAGTTCTAAACTTATTGTATAGCGGTCAATTCGGTCCTAAACCTTTTAATTGTGCCAATTCAGTCTTAAAATTATTGTACAGAAGTCAATTTAGTCCTAAACCTTTGAACTGTGTCAATTCAATCCTAAATTTTTTGATAATTTGCTAATTTAATTCTAAACCTTTTGACGATTTGCCAATATAATCTTTCTGGGATTTGTGGTCAAAATTATCTGGAATGACTATGTTGGTAAATTGTCAAAAGGTTTAGGATTAAATTGGCCATTTGGCCATTATACAATATGTTTATGACTGAATTGGTACAATTGAAATGTTTAGGATTAAATTGGTCGCCGTATTAAATTGGTTGCCGTACAATAAGTTTAAAACTTTTTAGACAATTTTCCGGAATGAATAAGCAAGCTTTCATTGTATCACATTTGGACGATAGTGTACCGTGATGCCATTTCATTTCACGCATCGGGCAATCATATGATTATGTACAACTAGCTTGCACTAGTAATTAGTTCAACTTCCTTCGCTGGCGACCAACGGTTTTTTTTTTCTTTCAATTGACACACTTCCACATCTGGGTTTATATATAAGAACAAGCACACAGTTGAAGAACAAATGTATCCACAAATCAGTCAAGATAACCAACCATATTTGAATGTCATAAGAAAGTAATGCAATGAATGGTTTGCTAACAGGCCACACAAATAAATTATTTTGAAGAGACAAAAGCCTTTTGGATCGGAGAACACTGATATATCGGACACTAGCCAAAATATTATGTCCAAAGCAGAAGGTCATCATTCAAAAATCCAACCACTTACTATAATACTCGCAGGTCTTCGGGGAAATGATGCCGCTGGGCGTACAATGGGCTATCCGCGGGCACACCCCGCAAGGTATCGAAGCCATCGCCCCCACTCTCGGCTCCTTCGCGGCATTAGGCGACCTCCTACACTTATAACACATCCTATCAGTCGAGATGGAAGCAAACTCCCCAAGTCCATTGCTCCTCATTTCGATCACATCATTGTCCAGAACCAACAACCTCACAATGTCCCCAATATCCTCGCTCAAGTAGTCGTCCTTCAGGACCCTGGACCGCCGGATGGCTTCTGCGACCATGTCCACCGTCGCAATCTTTAGATTCCTGATGTGCTTCAGGCACTGGTCCTTGAGGAAGTTGATGAACTCGGAGTCGAAGCTCCCTTGCTCTTGGTCGTACCACTTCCCGCCGGTGATTTCCAAGGAGGGCTCGAACTCGGAGGCGAGGAAGTGCTTCCGCCCTTTGAACTTGACATTGACCACCTCCTTGATCAGACCTTTGCTGAGAAGGGACTTGAGGGACTTATTGACGACGTTGTCGGGGAGTCTGGTCTCCCGCTTCATGTCTCTCAACCAGATGCCCAAGTCCTGCTTGCTCTGGATTAGATTGTAGAGTATCTTCTCTTGTTCAGTCATGGACTGAGCAGGAACCTTCGAGTCCGGACGCTTCCTTTTGCTCATTGCTGTCGCTGAACACAAAAAAGAGAGCAGAAGATTATGAAATTGTTATCTTAACCAAAGGAGAATATAGCTCCCTCCGATTGCAAAACAACATTAATCTGAAAAAACACAAAAATTTATGATGCTCATGTCAGTAACTGGGGAGAAAGTTGCTCATAGCTTCGACCGAAGATGGAACAACAAAGAGGAGAAAAAGACAGGGAACTCAAAAGCGCCATTGAATATCAGCAACAACAACAAAAACACCTGCTTGAATAGGAGCACTGGAAATTGAAGCAAAGAAGGTGACAGTACAGAGATTATAAAGTCGAAGAGCTCGACGCATTGGCCACCGTTCGGCGGGAGGAAAAGATCAACGCGAGAGGGGATAGTAGATTCCATATCAAGCACCCGTCTGGAAACAGCTCGCTAATTCGAGATTACTCTCGCAATCCACCATATTGACCACTAGAAAATTGCTTACGGCCAATCGATCCACCAAGTTTTACATCGTGAACCAGTTACAGATACAAATTCTCACGTAGTAATAGTTCAGAACAGTCGACGAATGCACAGATTTGGAGTGACTTGCACAAGCCATATGGACTGAATGATCAAGAATTTATAAACCCAAAATCGGTTGGTGATCATACTACCAAATGGGGGCATAAAAAGGTCCCGTCTTCCTGGTAACTACAAGCGCAACTGGAAACCAACGAGAGAGAAGATGGGAACCTGTTCGGGGAGCGATTGGGCGGAGGAATCTGGACGGAGCGGTTCACGCGAGTTAGCGAGGGGAAGAGAGAACCAATGACGGTGCCGGAGCCTCGACGGAGCTCGGCTGAGGAGTCGATCGGCGACGATTGAGGTCCCACGTTTACCGTCAGCGGGACCACAGCGTGAGCTCTGCCTCTCGCAGTGCTCTGCTCTAGAAGACTAAAACCCTGTTGTCTTGTCACCCTAACGATCGCTCGAATCTTGGTTTGGGTCGCAAGTCTGGGCTTCTTCTTCCCTTTGGGCGAGAGTTGATACAAGAAACCCAATATCAAGAAAAGGCGTTTCATGGGCTCTTTATCGCACATCGCTTGCAGTATTCTCATTTTCTTAAATAAGGATCTGAAGTGTCGTCTTTATTTCAAAAAAAAGCCGATTAAGACATTTTTGTCATTTACATTTTCTGATTTTTTTTTCTTTTTTTTCTTTTCTTCTTTTCCTTTTCTTCATTTTTTTCCCCACATTTTCGCCAGTGTCCGGCGAGGGCGCAACGACCCTCGCCACAATGGCCAGAGCAAGGGATGGCCTTGCCAATGGCCGGCGAGGGTGGCCCTCACCTAGTCCTCGCCGGTGGCCAACCATTGCCTAATACCGGTTACTGGAAAAAAGGAAGGGAAAATAAAAGGAAAATGAAAGAAAAAATGAAAATTTTTTATAAAAAATGTAAATGACAAAAATGCCCTTAGTCGGGCCATTCAATGAAATAATGAGAGCATTTCATGCCATTATTTGAGAAAATAATAACACTTTAGATCCTTATTTGGAATTTCCCCCTCTTTTTTTCTGTTTTCTTTTTTCTTTTCTTTTTTTGCATCCCTGAGAGGGTTTGGTTTTGAATAGGTTCAAAACCGGTTGCACCCGAGAATCGATCTTGAAACTAGTTTAAAATCGGTTGACAGTAGAAAATCGAGACCGAATTTTTCATCCAAACAGTGTAGTGATCCTCGTGCAAACTAATCTGAAATCAATCGGCTCAGGCCGATGCGGCCTAAAATCATGCCTTGTTTGTTTCCCTTCATGGGAACGTTTTCCTTTGGTAGGGCGACAAACGCGTCAAGAGTATTAAGGAGTTGAACTAAAACCCTTAAATATCCCTTGAACTAAAATTATTTATTGTTCAATTGTGATCCCTTCAATTTTATTTCTCCAAAAAAAGTATCCCTTAATATACATAATTTTTTAAATTTATCCTTTTACTTATCATTTTTTGCATCAATTAACCATTTAAAATTACATAACGAATAATAGATTTTTTATATATTTTACGTTTTTATTATTGGTACCTTTTCCCTTTTGCTTAACCCTATATTCTTTTTCCTAATTTGTCGTATTTAGTTCCTCTATTAAAGTGGCTATATTCACCAAATTCTAACAGAACTTTATAACTTATTAATATTTATTATTTCCATTACCAATATGATTTAAGTTAATTTAGCTTTTGCCTTTTCTCCAATCTTTTATGTTCTATAGTAATTGAGAGTAAAAAGAGAATTTCCTTAAAAAAATTAGATGAAAATACTTATTTACCCTTTGAAAAAATCATGTATAATGCACATTCTAACACGAAAATTGATGGAGGCTTAAGGGCTATAACAAAAGGAAAGTTAAGAGGATATTATGTAATATCGAAAATTTGAGCATAAACGTGTATTACCTTCAAAGTTCTTGAAAGTTTTAGGTAACTCTCCTCAATATTTTTATTCGGTTCACGTGATGTCATTAGAAAAATTATTTCATTTGTAGTTTTAAGTAGCGCTTGAATGAGTTTGTTTTTTATCCCATACACAGTAAAATTATTGCTCCCACAAATTATATTTAGTTTAGTGAAATTAAACATTTCTCAATTCACCAAACACTTTTTGTCTAATCTATGTCCATTGTCCCACACGCACGTTTCATAGACTAGTTGTCATCTATTAACAAGCAAACGAGGAATGAAGTGAACTTGAACTTCGACAGAAATACACAACTCAGTGCTTTCGAATGTTCAAATGCACTTGTTCACTCTCTAAACATTCATTCATGAAGAAAAAAATTCTTGCGAGATCAAATGAAAACAGCTGTATGAAGCATGAAGATGAGCATAGCTCGATCACTTCTATCGCGGAAGCATCTTCATATGTCAATGCGCAGACTCTGCATTCTTGCTCAGCTCCTCAAGCTTCTTCATCCTCAACTGCTCACTCTCGGATAGAAGCTGATACAAAAGATCACGACGAAACGAAGCCACGATCAATCAACAAGATACACCAACATTATGCGAATCGCAAACTACGTGCGCGCGGTGCTTGACCTCAGAGGAGGGCAATAATCAAGTGAGGAGAAGAGGCGATACGGAGAAGATTGTGCAGGATTTGAATGGAAGGTACCTCCATTAATGTGGCCATCAGTTGAGCCTTCTCCTTGGTCTTCTCATTGAAAGCTTCCATGGCTTCTTTGTACTCCTTTTCCTGATTGGACCAGAAAACCCACATGACGAACCGAAATCAATATCGATGCTCACGCGAAATGGTCCGACAGTCCCGTATGTGTCAAAGCAATTGAAAGGGATTTCTCCATGGCAAACAATGCAGATCGACATCGCCATGACAGAAAAGTTCGTGCGGAGACTAGACTGTAGATTGGAGAGATTGAGGTTTGACCTTTTTCTGGCAACTCTGTCCTAGTGGCTTTAGCTCGCGAATGACCACGTCGATCTTCTTGCGAACGGTCGTAACTTCCTTCCTCAAGGGGTCTGCTAGCTCTTCCAGCTCCTAATAGATCATCGAGACAAAGTGGTCGACGAACAATGCTTCACATTTAGCTCTGAGTTCTTTACTAGTGTAACCTAATGGTCCAAAACGTGCAACTTCATCTACTTACAGATGAACCGTGAGACTGTAGAGATATTTGGTCATTTTCTAGTAATATATATTGTGTGGCGTGCGTAATTTAGTGCAACAGAAGATAAATCAGTGCAAAACAAAACTTTGATTGTGGAGAGCTTATCAAGCGCAGACCTCCCAAATCTGAGCCAACCGCCTCGTCACTTCCTCGGCATGCCCCAACCGAAGTTCCACTCTCTCCTTCACCTCCATCTTCTTCCTCGCAATCTCTTCTTCCCGAGCCTGCAAAGTTGATATGGCCAACCTCGAGATGTCCTCGTCTTCATTGACCTGGTCCTCATCCATGGTTGGCCTCCCACCGCCATTGACGCTCCCGTGGTTCTTCATTCTATGCAACGGTAGCATAGCAATTTGATTGTTTGCGGATTAGCTCGAAGCAGAGGGCTCATGTTCTCTTATGGGGTCTGTTTTCATGTGCCCTCACTCCATCCTTTTTTCCTGTTGCTTCAATCCTCTGCTTCTGAATGTGCAGAGATCTTGCTTCCCTTTCAAAACATTCCAAGAGAAAACAATGACAAAGTAGAATCCTGCACTGCCATTTGCACAGCCAGCTACTGGTTTTGAGAAAAGAAGACTACAAACTCACTCTAAAATTTCTTGTGCCATAACTTTCAATTGAGATTGAGATTTACGAGAACCGTTCTTTGATGTACTTAATTCTTTAAACATTTGTAGGGACAAATCGAAGACAATATCAACAATCAGCAAAGCAAAATCTTGCTGTCTCAAAAAAATAGGACAACGACATGATTGGTCCCTAACTTATCATCCATGTTTCATTTGGTTTTTGAACTCGTTTCCATTCAATTTGATTCTTGAATAATCAAAAATCTACATAAAAAGATGTTTCCGTTGGAAATTCTAACACGGTTAAGTTCAAAAACCAAATGAACTTAACGGAAGGACTACATTAAGTATATTTTTAAAACCCTTGACGGAAGGATTACAATGAGTGAATTTTTAAAAAAATTTGGAGACTGCATTGAACATCGAAGAAACATTCATGGACCACCGATGTAATTAAACCCAAGAGAAAATGGCATCTTGCTGATTAGCCTCGAATTCTTCCAAAGAAGGAAGAATGATGACATCATGGGAATTTGTTGTTACCATTTCTTTCAACTGGAATTGTTGAACTGTCGAATTTGGTATGACCAACTGGGTCCTTTTTTTTT
>BCNH02000010.1:9265022-9275448 GCA_001662345.2 Metrosideros polymorpha var. glaberrima | reverse complement strand
CCTCGTGGCCTGGGCGAGGGCCACCCTCACCGGCTCTGGCGAGGGGCCTCACAACCTGGGCGAGGGTCGTGCCCTCGCCAGATCCGGCGGAGGCGGCCCTCACCCAGGCCACGAGGGTCGTGCCCTCACCCAGGTCGCAAGGGGGGCCCTCGCCAGCGCTTGTGGCCAGTCGCCAGTGCCTGTGGCTAGTCGCCGACCATGGTGATCGGCCAGAAAAATAAAAAAAGAAAAAAAGGATAAAGGGAAAATAATTAAAAAAATCGAAAATTATTTTAAAAGTTATTAAAAATTATCCACGTCAGCGCTCCGGCGTCCACGTTAGCGATCCGGCAACCTTGTCAGCGATTTCCGGCCAATTTTGGCCGGATGGACTGAATTGGTACCAATGTGAAAAGGTTTAGGACTAAATTGGTTCAATTGAAAGATCTAGGACTGAATTGGTACCAATATAATAGGTCTATGACTTTTTTGGTACTTTTCCCGTTTATAAGGCATTAACTATTCTCACAAGTTATTCTATTAATATATTTATCTACATGTGGGTTTGGTTCAACATTTTCAAGGAGTTTTCAACTTTCAAAGCTCTTTTTAAAGAAATGCTGAGATGTGTGGCAAGCAGCTTTTGGCCAAATTCTGGCATTGAAAATGCTGAAAGCCTAATGTTAGAAGGTCCACTATTGGGCTTTCAGCATTTGTAAAATTGAACCAAACCCACCCATAAATATGTTTGTATATTTAAAGGATAGTATTTAATTGTCTATTTTTTTTTAGATTTTTCCATAAAACCCTTATAAAAAATTTTCTTTTAACCATAAACTAAAGGGGAAAAAAGGTATAATTGACCGAAAAAAAGGACAAAAAGAAATGAAACAAAAAAAATTAACTATATACTTCCTACTAAGAACGTGCACTAGGTAAAATTTCTTAATTATCATTATGGTGCAATTAATCTCATCCGCGCACTCTATTTGAGAAACTTGAAACGATTCTTTCATTTCCTTATATTTTTTAATAGGAAAATTATCAAAAGGAATAAAAAAAACGACAAAATGTTCGTCATATGTTTTCCTTGTAAAACAAAATTTGAAAAGCGGCAAACCGAAAAAAAAAAAAAAGTACTATCAATCCCCTTTTTTATTTCTCCGTGCTATTAATGATATGAATTTTATCGTCGGTTTACAATGTTTCGCGAAAAATGAAAACTAAATTGAGCACACACGTAGCCGGTGCGTGAAAAATTTATATATATATATATATATAGAGTGATTAATTCTCATAATATTTTAATAATTAGAAAGATAATTCCTCAGCCACTAATAAAGTGAGCTGTAATGCTGTATAGAAAGGCGAACCGTCTCCAAAACGCACGATCTGTTCGTAGTCACGCCTTCATCTCGCCCTCAGCGCACCATCGCTCTGTCAAAAGAAAATCTCTCCTTCCAAAAAAACAAAAAAAATAGTAAGAAAAAAGAAGAAGACGACCTTTGTGCTGCTCATGGTGCTTCCGAGCCGGACACTCTCCATCGCTCGCCTCCCGGAAATCCCTCCGCGAGTCGCCGCCGGTTCGTCGCCGCGATCGATGACGATGGTTCCTTCGCCGTCTCCACTCGATCAGGTCCGAATCTGAAAAAAAGAGGGACAACAAATTAACTTATCTTTCCTGTTGCTATGCCCAATTGCTTGGTTGTCGCGGTCGATTCGGCATCGCTGTGCCGCGATCGGTAGGCCTTTTCAGATTGCGATCGGTGATTCGTGCCTAGGGTTTCTGGCGATCGCTTAGTAGATTCGGTTGAACGAGCTTGAGAATCTGAGCCTGCGGGGTTTGTTCGCTTGATCTTGATTAGGGAGTGGGGGAGTGAGGTTTTCGGGCCGGGATTGGAAATAGTAATTTTTTTACTTGTTGAGGTAAGAGAAGATGCAATCGAAAAAGCCTCAGGACGGTGAGAGATTATCTCCGCTGGGGAAAACCAAAAAAGGTAAGCCTGACGTAAGTGCTGAACTGCAGGCTGTTCCGCAACAGTGTGGTCTGGACGGATCACATGGCGGCGATGATCGTAGGAGTTTGAACCCTCCGGGATTGGATGAGCCTTCAGGGGACGGGGGAAGAAGTTCGCCAAAAAGAAGGGGTTCTTATGTGCCCTCGCGCGGCGCTAGAGATGGTCGGGTCGATTCGAGATTGGCGTCGTCGGGACAGATCAAGAAAAGGCCTTCCAATGATGAGGTTAAACAAAGGGAACTTGAATTGGGTGAGTTCGTTGGGGATTCTGATGCTGACACAGATGATAGTAGACTGATGCACGGACAATCTAATGATTATGCGACTCATAGATTGATAGATGGAAGAGATTGTAGTCAAAGTAAGATCCTACCCTCTGCTCGGGAATATGCGATGGTGGATAGAAAAGCAGTAGCCATGAAAGATGGTGTTGTAGGGGAGCCTTATTGTGAACTTTGTGCAATGGAGTCCGCATTACAGGACACTGATATGCGCCAGTATGAAAGTGAAAGATATGGATACCAAGATCGCATTCACTTTAGTAAATTGCAACATCTTAAACCTCACCAGCCAAGTGATGCAAGATTTCGTTCAAGGGCTGCGGCTTACAATGATTTTGGAAGGTCATCGGGCAGTCATTCACGGAGAGAACTTACGTACTCTCAGGGGTTTAGAGAGCCCTTGAAATCTATGAATAAAAATTCAGAGAGGCAGAAATACGCAGAAACTTCATATGCAGGTGCCCGTTACCAGAGAATGCTTACTGATTCTGGAAGAGATTCTGATATTGGAATGAGGAATATGCACATCCACAGGCAGCATGCTTATGACACCCTCGGGGATGAGCAGGAGGACTATTATGATGTCAAGCCACAAAGACTTGCTCATGAGATCGATAATTTGCATGAGGCTATACCTATTCATGACCAAGTGAATGATCAAGTACAGTACAGCCATGGTGAAATAAATAATCATGCTAGAAAGGTGACAGGACCAAGTACTGTTCGTGTTGCTGTAGACAATGATGAAGAAAATGCTGAGGATTATAGGAATTTTGAGAGGACAAGTGCATGGAATCATGCTACCATGGAGGATTTAACTGTTCCGAAGAGTTCTAAAGCATCAGAAGTTTCACGTCAAGGTTGGACACGTGCTGATTATGGTTCTACTGGCGCCATTCATAAGAGTAGATCGTCGCAAGAGTCTGCCTTTCTACGTATTGGCGCAAAGCAAGTTAATCAGATCTCAAAATTTAGACCAGGATATGATATTAGAAGAGATGATGACTCATCGAACCCAAAAGAGATCTATATTGATGCCTCCATGTCCAAGTATGATAGAGGCATGCATAGAACTGCTGCAAGAGTGAAGAGACTGAAAGTGGAAGAAGGCTGCAGTTATGAGTCTTATAATAGGATACCAAAAAGAAAAATGTATCATATAGAGGAAGATTTTGGTGGCTATGCTCATAGAGGTTCAATGCCTGCAAGCAGAAACATATGTGAGTTTGAGGATCTAGATAGCAGTGAAGAGTTGGTTGAGGAAGATTATAGGACTGAGTTATACTCATCTAGTGGTGTAACATATGATTCTGATGAAGAGAGATTGAGTGAAATGGCATATTATAGACAAAAGCATCATCAAAATGATGTTTCAGATGATTGTTGGTCATACCAAAATGGTTTGGAGCATCCACAAGTGCAACCAGTGACATTATCTGAACATGGACATAGATACTCAAAGAGTTATAATAAATCTCAGCCTTTGAAACAGTACAAGTCACAACATTTCGGTTACAAGAAGCGATTTTACAAAAACCAGAAAATTAGGAAGAGATATGATGAATCCAATGAGGGTCAGCATTCAAATGATGGTGATGGATTCGAAGAACCAGAAAGTGCTGTATTATCTGAATTTCCAGAGGAATCTGAGGAATTTGAGAAATCAGTGCATGATGCCTTCTTAAGCTATTCAAAAAAGCTTAACACTAACTCAAGGGTTCAAAGACGATACCTGGCTCAAGGAAAAGCTGGAAGTTTATTCTGTGTTGTATGTGGCAGGAGGTCTGTTTTCCTATCCAATTTTTCTTATTTGAAGGTGGAGTACTTGCTTTATATTTTGATTGGTTGTCTAAGGATTCTGCAATTGTGTTTCAAGCCATGTCAGCCATAAGCGAATATCTTTCTGATGTTTAGGCTATGCTTAGGATAATATGGTTTCTTAAGTCAATTGGCTGAGCTTCTTTTGTGATGGCAGTTTAGATGGCATTGTTACTGACTCTGGCATCCTTAAAAGGAAAACGAACTTCTGTAGGGCTGGTGCTATATGCTTTCTGACATTGACAATGGTCATTGTGACTACATACTTTGAGTGGTGTATTTTTAAGTGAAGCTATTTGAAGAGGAGATATTGACGCTGTTGTAGGCAGGAAGATATTATGGGTTCTGCTCCTCATCTGAGTCTCTTATCTTAGGCCATGCCATGAGTAAAGTGGGCCGATTGTGACATGCTGTCTGGGCACAATTTTGTATAGTGACGAGCATGAAGTTAGTTTTGCTTGAGTTCCATGCTTTCATATGCTAGTGGAAAACTATAACCATTTTCTTGCCAGCTAAATTGTCTGCAAGCTGTTTGGAGTGGAACCAAATTGCTTTGGGCAGCATATCATATAAAAGAAACTAGCTGGTGGTAATAGTGATTTTCAATGAGGATAAATTAGCATGCCGGTAGGAGTTTTCTAGCTTAGTTAAATGCTTTATATCTTGTCCTGGGTATTCGTCCCAGTGGCAAGTCAGAAGTTTAGATCTGGGTTGCAGGTGTGATCCTGCAGACGAGCAAAATCGAAAAGGTTTTTGTTTGGAATCAGAGTTGTTCTCTGATTTTAATCTGCCGGACTCACTCACACAGTTCAGGCCCTCTCGTCTTTATAATTACAGTTAAGGTGACAGTTCAAGGGGCATAGGTTTCTCTTTAGCTATGACTATGCCTTTATTGGACTGGTCATTCTCAAACATAGAGCAGAGGGAATGTTAAAATGACTTGCATACCTCCTCCTTTATGCTTGGTTTGGATGGTAAAGGTGCATATGCTTATGAGCTTCTATGGTCAAGAATCAGTGTTGACAAGCTTGCAGTACCTTTAGCTTGGCAGTGGAACTCAAATCTTAGTAGATCTGCTGGTGCTGTATGTTATTCTACTTGATGCTTAATCCATATCTAGATCAAACACGTTTGAGGACTTTATGATTTTTCAGCTTCCTGCTCAAACTGGGAATTATTTTACCAGTCTTAGAGGGTGTAATTACAGCATCTGGAGCTTTGTTTCAATCAGTATTCACATCATTTGTTTTCCATGTGTCAATCCCTAAAATTGACTTATCTCCTCGGAGAAACTTTCTTATGCCATTCTTGTTTTCAGTTCATCATATCCTAGTCAAGCATTCTACTTCCATTGGCTATGCTGTTAAAATAATGTATATGTATAGCTGATACGAGCTATGTATATACTCATTTTGTTTAACATCTGGAGAATGATTGATCTATATTGTGACATCCTGGACATGTTTTTTAGAGAAGCCGTGAGCTGTCTTCATACTTGTCACATAGCACATATGTGCCCATGCACACAGTTGCAGATGCACACACATGTATGCAAGCACGCCTGCGCACATAAACACAACCAAAAGGTGCCGTTTTCAATTTAAGGTAGCTTCAATTTTGAAATTATAGTTTTGCAAACACACACATACACCCATTCACCCACCCATGTGGACTCAGTTTTTCATGCTTTACTCACCAATTTCTGTCAGGTCTCTTAGAGATCTGCTTTTCTAGTCTGATTAACAGGTCTATGGAGTGCATTCTGATGCACTAAAATTTGTGTTTTTTTTTTCTGAAAGCAGCATGATGTTTTTGTAATTGTCGTTTATAGGTTCATATTTTTCTGCAATATCTGGATGACAATGAGGTGTTCTAGGGAAGCTACTATTAAGGGAGATGCTACTACGGAATGTCTTCTACTACACAACATAAGCTTAGTTTATATGGTTCATTATCCTGGTTTATAGTCACTGGTTCTTGATCACCTTTATCTTGACGACTTTCTTCCTATTTGCACATCATCTGTAGGCCTTATTTCCCCTTTTGGTTTTTAGTGCTTTTTTGCGCTTTAAAAGATTATTTTCTTTCGAGGATGGGTCAATGTCTTTATTGAATGAGATCTGCCCCTTATTTGTAGAACAAATAATTTCCTCATGCTGGTATTGTAATAATGCATTATACACTGTACTGATGAATTTCGTATCACTGTCCTACAACAGCTCCTCCAAGGAGTTCCAAGGTACTCAGAACTTGGCAAAGCATGCCCTCATGTCTCGGAAGGTTGGGCTGAGAGCTCAGCATCTTGGGCTTCACAGGGCAATCTGTGTTTTGCTTGGGTGGAGCCTTGTGACTGCAGACCCGATAAATTGGGTTCCAGAAGTGTTGCCTGATGACATCGCATTGACTCAGAAGGAAGACTTGATTTTGTGGCCTCCCCTTGTAGTCATACACAACATTTCCATGGCAGTGGATGATCCTAAAGACCAGAGAGTAATCCCAAGGGAAAGGGTCGAAACATTTCTGAGAGGTTCGTGCTTGTGTAGGTTTTTTTGAATAAGAACATGCTAATCCTTCTGAAGATGACTTCTTAAAAATTTTCCTCTTTCTTTGTCACCTCTTTCATGAAAAAGAGTTGGTTTTTTAGCATTTAAGAACTGCAACATCTAAACTAATTTAAAGAAAGCCCTACATATAGCATTTCCCTTGGGCTTTGTCTCAGAGCTTCTGATTATTTCTGATTCACTCGTTGTGTGGCGTGCCTGAGGTTAAGGCCCAATATGCAGTGTCATTCTAAAAGCGGGATATTGACTTCTATTATGATTATGTTGCTTGGTTTGTTTTCCATCTTATGGCAGGTAAAGGTTTTGCAGAAGGTAAAATGGTGGTTTGTCTTGGGAAGCCTGCAGACCAAAGTGTCATTGTGGTGAAGTTCCTAAACACGTTCTCCGGACTTGGAAATGCTGGTAAACTGCACGAGTATTTTGCTGAGAATAAACGCGGGAGGGTTGAATTTCAGAAGAGAACTACAGATCATGGCATAGGCAATGATAGTGAAGCGCCAGGAATGCAGGGAGATGACCAAGAGGAGACGCTTCTCTATGGATATATGGGGATTGCTGAAGACTTGGACAAAATCGATTATTATGCTAAGAAGACCAGTTGGGTAAAGAGCAAGAAAGAGATCTACGAGCTTGCGAATGCTCCCGTCAAAGCCAAGGAGAGCTAATTGTACCCGACTGTGCCCTCCGTGATCAACAAAATTATGCGGTGTCATGAGTTGTGCTGCGATTAGAGTGAATTTTAAAGGCTGGATGAGGACCTCTTTCTATTGTGAGATCTGTCCATGACGTGAAACTTTCATTTGCTGAAACCAAATATGTTTAATGCTTCTAAGGATGATGTATAGGTGCACTGACCTCTTGCTGCTTTGCACTTAGAGTCTAATTTATGTTTCCTTTATGGTGCTGTTGTTATTTATGGTATTCATCAAAAGTATGGCTACTGAAGCAAGAACAAATTGGCCGATATGGGTAAAGAGTGGGTAAGGTCTAGCCTGTGCACTCCTTGTCAGCGAGTCTTTACAGATTTCTTCACTTATTCAAGAACAAAAGGTGGGTTGACATGAGAAAGAGCGCGGTAATTTTACGCTATAAATATATAAATTGACAGGATTATGTGATACATAATGTAGTCGTTAAGACATGAAAACTCCTACGACAGTCAGCTACCAAGCAGCTACAACGTCAAAACTCTCTCTCCCCCTCTTCTCCTCCAATTGTAGCTTGAAGGCTGTCACAACACATCACCAACTTCGCATAAAAGGTCAGCGATGGACGCGACCTTTAAATTTCGACCGAGGTTGGGCACACCTCCATATGGCCACGGAGGTGGTTGCCCAGCTATGCCTAGCTCCCAGACAAAGCTTGCATAGCTGTCGCAAGCTCGAGTGGCAGTGAGCTCACGCAACCATGGCAAGAGCTTGAGCTCGCCGTAAGCCTCTTGATGGGCATTGGTCTAATAATGGTGCAGTGCTGTAAGTTTGGTTGGGGTATATCGGGTTTTGAACATTTGAAGGCGAGAGAAGAAGAAGCTTTATTTGCGCGGTGGTGTCCACGGGGACATCTATATTGGCGCAACTTTATTAGTCACGCTCCAGCGTTAGGTGACGGCCACTTTAGCCGGATCGAGCCGGATTCATTGCCGGAGGGACTTGAAGGGAAAAAAAATGCCTTTTGGAAGCACTTCGAGTAATTAGATCCGCAGAATCTCAGTCTTACCTAGTGTTATGTTCAATCTTCCATCCTAAAAACATATTTGTCAAATGAGCAATCTTCTTTTCTATGGCATGGACGCTTAGTTTAGGTCACGTATCAAAAGAAAGATCTGTGCTTTTGATCAAGGATAATACACTCGTCTCTTGATTCTAGTGACATCAACACTCGTGTTGACCGTATTAACAACGAAGACTAAGAAGAAAGGTTCAACTCGTTCTGTCATTTTGGAAGTCTCATTCACACAGACATGGTGGGCCCAACTCATGTAACACATTTTATGTAGCGGTGGTCCATAAGCTGTTTCAAATACTTTTCTCAGCTGATACAGAGGAGGAGGACGTTTCAGAGATGAGAAAGAGTCGTCAAAAGAGATTGTGATCAGAACCTGTAAAAATGGAGATTGTGAGGCCCTCGACTCTCTTTGAAATTACACTTGGCACGGGTATTATGGACGAGTGAACCACCTTCTCATCTGTTTATGTATGTATAATCGTGAATTTTCTTGTTTAGCATAGTGTTATTACTAGCTATCTATGTAACGAGAAAAGAAGCGACGGACATTCTTCAACCGAAATCAATGTCAAGCGGCCCCGTATCCAAGGTCTCCAAGATTTTCGTCCCGGATGGCAGACCTTTCACCTTGAGGATCGATCATTTGACAATCGGGACTAATAAGGGGGAGTTGAGAGTCGATTCGATCTCGGAGAGCATTGTTCTTGACGAACACGAAGAGTCAATTGATGAAGAAGAAGAGGATGATGATGATCCTGAAGAAGATCCGAAAGAGATGATCATCTCTAACCACCAGAATGATGGTTTAGGGGATCTTGACCCAGTCGAAGATGAATAAGAAGACGTAGATGAGGACGAGGACGGCAATGGCAGCGACGAAGACGGGGATATCGGCATGGAGTGTCTCATGTCATGTGATGATATTAAGAGTGATCAGCTAGGGTTTTCATCTAATTGTGGTCATGACGACAAGACAGTCGACGTAGTCGAGAGCAAAGGAGGCAATTAATCAAGCCTTAGATATTATTCTCATGACACGCTCCTTTACATCCAATTACATCTCTTAGGTTAAGTGAGTGCTTGCAAATGTTTTCTTCGAGTGCTATCCTTGCTTGGAATTATCTTGATTGATTGGCTGTCAAAATCGATCGGTTATTCACATGCGAATTTACAAGATAGTGGATGAGAGAGAGAGAGAGATTTGAGCTTTTCCAATTTGAGGAATCTTTTGGACTAAATTATAGCTGTCTTGTCAATTTTGAAAATTTATTCGTCGATATAAAGCAGTGAAAATAAGTTTTCAATGTCATAAAAGTCTTTTACAAACATACCCCGAAGGAGTTGAGTATTCAATGGACAATGTTATCGAAATTCTCTTAATCCATGCTTCTGACCAGTGAGTTACAGACATGATTATTACTCCAGGAGACAAACAAGACCCCAAGCATAATAATAATAATAAAATACAATGTAATTAATCCCATCCCTTTTTTGATTTAAATCTTACTAAAACACTACCAAAGATTAGAGTGAGCATGGTCCGGGTTGGTCCCTAATTTTTAGGACTGGGGACCAACCCTATTGAGCCTGAGATCGAGGACTAGATTGACTATGGGCCTGGTCCAATCCTAAGGTCAACTCGGGATCAACCGATTCTTTTTTCTTTTTTTCATTTTTTGTATTCTTTGAAAGGACAAACGTACTTTTTGGAATTACATATCCATCAACAATGCGATATTAAGCAACCAACCCTAAACCATTGCTCACCCCTAGAAGAGGCAGATCTAGCGAGGAGCTATAGAGATGCAAGCGAAGAGAGGCAACACTCAATAGAATTTCTATTTTCAACGCCAGAAAAAGAGGAGGGAGGGCCTAGGGTTTTGGAATATATATAGCAACTCCATTGCCTTTTTCTTTTTTAGACAATTAGAGATGAAATTTTATCTTTGATTCTAGGTTCAAGAAGATTTTGTTCCATTCTTTTAAACTCTAAATCTTCTTTTAGATATTGAAGTTGATTTTCTTTATCTATAATAAGACAGTTA
>BCNH02000010.1:9237690-9264919 GCA_001662345.2 Metrosideros polymorpha var. glaberrima | reverse complement strand
CTAAAACCCTACGACTAAGGACAAACTCACACAGTATAGGTTCCAAGGATCCCAAGACCAGGGACCAACTTAGTCCCCTTGGGAATTGGACCAGGATTGGCCAGGTTGGGCCAGTTCAGGGTCGGTCCAGGGTCAACCCTGGACTGTTGCTCACCCCTACCAAAGATATAGCCAGGTTATTCCTACATTATTATCATGTTTGCAAAAATAAAAATCACAACATTTTCGCCTCCTTTTTTAGGTCATTTTACTCGTCTTCTTCAAGAGATTTCTCTTGGAATGACATGGCAAGTTTGAGTCTTCTTCAACTGAATTTTTAGAAGCATCAAATGCGATGCTTTTGACTATATAAATCTCATGATGGTCTTTCGAATGAGCACGTGTGCCATACAGCTATCTCAACTTTTGAAGGTTTGAAAGGTCAAAGGGTAAAAACTGGCTGATGAATGAATAGTCAATAGATGCCATCACTGCTAGCAAAAAGCACTTTTGTTCTTAAAAACTACCTTAGAGCTTTTAGTTGCGATGGCATGTCAAATTATTATTACCATCTCTTTTGCAACATCATGCATCTTGTTCTTCTAGGAGTGAACAAAACGCTTCGTTTTACACCTAATTAAAACCCATCTGAATCTAGTCGATAAAGTCATTAAATCAGTCGGTTGTGATCTCTACGGGCTAATACTCTTAATAAATGAGTCTACTAATAAAAAAAAATACGCAAACTTAGTCTAGTACAGTGAGTTAATTACATTTGCAAATAATTTAGCGAAAAATGGATGATTTGAAATACATTTTCCTAAAAATAATCGCTTGTATCGCTTTCAAATGAATGAAGAAAAAATATTTTCATCGTTCACGAAAATGTTTAGATATAAATTAATATCAATTATAAAAATATTTTCCATTAACTATTTATTTTAAACAATACAAGCGATCATTTTTACGAAAATAATTTTTAAATTATCCATTTTTTATGAAACAAATGGAGACTATGACAAGAAATGTAAATGGGCTATGGTAGCATCAACAAGGTAAATCAGCCAATGTACGCCGAATCTAATAAAAGGTAGAAAAAAGATTATTCAACTTTGCAATTCCAAAAAAATATAGGGCTTTGACTCTCTCAACATTTTGACGTGATTTTATTTTTGGTGAATACAAAATAGTTTTTTTCACTCGTATTATATTATAGGGTTAATACCACGAAAAAAAATTCAAACTGGTACACTTTTGGCAAATTTACCTAAACTAATTTATTGATCACGAAAAACCCCAAACTGGTACATTAGTGACAAATTTACCCCAAACTGGTACACCTGTAATAATTTTACCCTCTATTAGTTTCCGTCAAATTTTATCATTAAATTGCAGAGTTTGATGACACGTAACAGTTGACGAGGTGTGCCAGTTTGAGTTTTACACTCCGTTTGTCACAGGTGTGCCAATTTAGGATTTTTCGTGGTATTAACCCAATTTAATGAAAACTAACGGAAGGTAAATTTGTCACAGATGTACTAGTTTTGGGTAAATTTGTCACGAATGTACCAGTTTAGAGTTTTCTAACGTCAAAAAATTAATTTGGGGTAAATTTGTCACATATGTACCCGTTTATAGTTTTTTGTGGTATTAACCCTATTATATCACCAAGGTTATTGCAATCGGAGGGTATTGAAGTTATGCTTCTATCCATTTAATTAGAAAAACTTTTCTCCAACAAGTTACCCTAGACGACCGTTTCATCAAGTCAAATGACAAAAAGAATAACGTGTTAGCTTGCAGCAGACATGAACCAATCTCAAAGCACATAAAACTTGGCATCATGAAATGAATTCGAACATTCGACAAATGTTTATAATTTTACTGAATCAAATAAGACTTTAATTCACTCATATTTACATGGAAATATAATATTCGTCAAAGTTTGAGTGCATGATAAAGGAAAGACTCAACAAAGTCCTAAAATTTCTGGATGAAAGGATTTATACCAACCGAGTGCCTCGAGATTCCTAGGATGCATCGACTACTTTAGGGTTTGGAACAAAACCTAACATCGTGAAATTTACTAAGAAGAGAAACTACATATTTACACTTTTGGAACATATTTAAACAAATTCGGACAAATTAGTTAATTGAATAATCCCACTCCCTTTATTTTCAGGTGCATCAAACCCATGATTATGTCTTTCAAACCAAATGATAGGGAAGGGAGGACGGCAAATCCGAAGAACGCGCAGGGAATGACATTCACAAAGATGAAAGAATAAAGGGGGAATGAGCTAAAGGGGAAACCAACAGTATCTTTTAGTATCAATTTAGCCTTAGAAAATCTATTAAAATATCCTAGAAAATCAAAGAACTAACTCAAAATAAGTTTACTTGAGGCTTGTTATAACATTGTCATGAATCTTGAGCATTCTCTTATAATGCCTCACTAAATATTTTTTGGGATAAGTATATTACAAGTTCTAAAACTTTAAGTTATAAAACTTTCAAAAAGTACAATTAAATTCTAAAACTTATTAAATTGGTGCAACAAATTCTTTTAATTAACTCCGTCCAACTTAGCTAATGAAAAGTGTTGACGTGACTTTTTTAATGTTTTCTCTCTCATACATAGCGTTGACGTGGTTAAAACATGAAAGATAAGCCTAAAACAATATTGTTTTGGTTCATATCTGATTTTTTTAACATAAATTTTATTTAATTTAGTTTTAAAAAATAAGCTAAATCTAAAAAAGAGGGAAACCAAGCGAGGGCATGCAGGGCCCTTGCCACCGCCTCCCCACCATCGCCGGAAAGGGCCAACAATGGTGGGGTGATGGCTGACGACCATTGCCAATCGCAGGAGAGGGTCGTCGGCCATCACCCCACCATAATCGACCCTTTCCGGCGATGGTAGGGCGGCTACTGTGAAGGCCCTACAAGCCCTTGCCTGGTTTTCCCTTTTCTTTTATTTTAAAAACTTTGCATATTTTTTAGTTTAAGTTAAATATAATTTGGGTTAAAAATTCATATTTTGACCTAAATGATATCGTTTTAGCCATGTAAGCACCACGAATGAGAGAGAAAAAAAAAAGTCACATCAGCATTTTTCATTAGCCAAGCACGATGGAATTAACATAAGAACTTAATTGCACCAATTTGACAAGTTTTAGAACTTGATTGCACTTGTTGACAGTTGCAGGACTCAATTGCACTTTATGATAAGTTTTAAAACTTCTAGTACACTTATTTCATATTCTTTTAGTGACCGAGGAACAAACTTATATGGGCATGTATTAGCCACACTACATGGTTTCAATTCCGTATACCACCAAATATAACAAATTTCACGTTGGCCTATTTTGTCTGGTCTATGAGGTTGGTAGGTCGGATTCACTTATAGAAATAAATTCCTATAACAGTCATAATCTTGGTGTTATTATTTATAATAACTTACCGGCAAAAGGCTAGAAACAGTTGGGAAGTATATCCCAAATAATCATAATTTTTCTTTAATATATGTAGCTATCTCAGAAGAATCCAAACGGTATCAAAAGAGATTATGCATAGATAGTATTGAAAAGGTATGCAACGCTTTAACACCTCTTTTCTGGACACACAGCAGTGCCAGTCAAATGCTTCATAAACTAATCTACAAAATCTTGGCTGGACTACATCTAACTTCAAATTTCATATGATTAGTCTTTGCCTTAATCATCCTTGAAAGAATTAACGAATGTTTCAACCCAAATGCCGCACAGTATCCTTGGATATGTTATGCTTTGATGGTGAGATTTCAATTTCAATAGCATTAAAGTATAATTGACCAAATTATGGGCACCCCCACTTGGCCCACCTATAGAAAAAAGGCAAATAAAGAAAGGGAAAAGGCAAAAAATAAATGTTAAATTATATTAGGGCATGGAATAAAGATAATTAGCTAGTATCCAGCTATTGGGCCCACACGTGGGTCCTAGCCACACAAAAGCAAGCCACATGGCATAGCTTGATTTTGCCGGCCCATACATTCCCATTCCCCCCTCTCTTCAAAAACCTCTATCCTTTGAATGCTCACTCACTCTCAACACAAGTCAATTCAGTTGTACTCTCTCTGCCTCTCATCAAACAAGTTCCATATCTCCACTAGAGGGTGGCCTCACCACCAATTATGGCCACCGCTTTGCCCGCCATGGTCGCCGCCTCTACTGACACGAATCCACCATGTGCCGACGACTTGGCCGATGACCTACGGAGCCTCAGCTTCAATTCTGCCACGACGGCAGTCGATACCATAAAACGTAGCCCGAGCTCGGGGTCCGAGACGACGTGGACCGCCTCGAGCGTCTCCAACTTGTTCGTCAAGCCCCACACGCCCTCCGACGACCCGTGCTGGGATGCGATCCGGAATGTGAGGAAGGCCCATGATGGTGCCAAGCTTGGCCTCGGTGACCTCCGGTTCATGTACCGGCTCGGGAGCGGCGACATCGGGAGCGTGTACCTGGTGGACCTGAAGGGTGGCGGCGAGTGCATGTTCGCCGCCAAGGTGATGGAAAAGAAGGAACTGGCTGGCAGGAACAAGGAAGGCCGGGCAAGGATAGAGAGGGAGATTCTGGAAATGCTGGACCATCCCTTTCTGCCCACTCTCTACGCCACTTTGGATTGTCCGAGGTGGTCTTGCTTGCTGACTGAGTTCTGCCCCGGCGGGGACCTCCACGTTCTCCGGCAACGGCAACCAGAGAGGCGGTTCGGCGAATCGGCTGTCCGGTACGTCAAATTCGTTATAATTCACGTTAACATAATAAGTCCGAACCCCCAACACTATCCCAGAAATGAAACTATATTACAACTTTTTTTCAGTTTGAATTTGAATTTCTTTTTCTTGGCATTATTGCGAAATAGCGTGATGAACGAAAGATGATGAATAATCAAGGGTAGGTCCACAAATTGAAAATTCGTGAGGATGAGTAATAGGGCATGTGGGAACCGATCGGTTTTCGTAGGTTCAGAACATGAGACAGATTTTGATTACGGGCATGAGCCAACAACGTATTAAGTCGTGTCTGTCGTGCACTGTGAATCATAATAAAATGCCACCATCTGATGCAGCAAAGTACCTACTAAGGTCAGCTTCCTCTTCTTCTGCAATGATTACTTCTCTATCGCCGGTCCTGGTGAATCTTTCGGACAAATTATTTTGTTGTTGGTACCAAACGTTTACCCCTAAAGTTTTGCTTTTAAAAGATTGATTTCCTTTTCGTAAAAGAAAGCAATTCCCATATTTAATGTATCTACAGATACCAAGTTCGAAATATCATGGATTTACCAAAATCCTGAAAAGATTTTTGAGTGTTTTAAAAGAAACATGTTGAAGGTTTTGTTCATGAGCCCCTCCTAGCTAGGGCACTCTTTAACCACGCCTATTATGGAATTTTTATTTTTATTTTCAATGCACCTATTACATATAATAGGAGAAAGATGGCGCATTAGAAATAATGAAATCCTTCTGTTAATCGCATACCATAAATGACAAAGCGCGAATGATTTGCATTTCATTGTCTTTTCGCAAAAAATATTTATTCGACCAACATTTTATAATACTCCAATCGGACGAACGAAAAATGTGGTTATTTGTAAATTGACCCAAAATATCTTTCAGAAAAACCGAGACATCCACATGCAATGATTGATTTACTAAAGCTTTGATGTGGCCAACAAAGTATACTTAACTTTGATAAATAAATAAATAAATCCCTTCTATGGAGCTTTTTCAAACCTCCAAAAAGAGAAAATTTGTGTATTAGAATTAGGTGGATTGAAAGTTTCTTGTGGTTGGATTGTGTGAGGCCCATTCAAATGATCAAATACTACAGATTTGAACTATTAATTATGCCATGCACTGACTTTGCATGGCATGACAAAATACATAAAGACAAGACATTAGTACTCTTTGCCCTTAACCTCCCTCTGTCTGTCTGTCTCTCTCTCTCTCTCTCTAGACAGTACTATATATTATTATTATTATTATTATTATTATTATTATTATTCGAGTTCAACTATAGTTGGGTTATCGAACGCTGATTTCTTTATTGGTCCTTATAAAGTTGGAAATTTCTCTTTTGTCACGTCCCTAGAGTTTACGACTTTTTCACTTTTTACATTTTGTCGGGGGGAGGGGGCATGATTGTGGGATTCTTCTTGCATCATTCCCCCCTTTTTTCTCTGAGATTGACATGCCATAAAGAAAATAAAACATAATCAAAGGGGCCACGCGATTCAAATCTCTCCTTGGCCTGCTTGAACGTGATGATGTAACCCCATCATGGACCACCTCCATTCATGATGATTGTCATTACGCCCATTCTCTCCTCTTCATTGAGCTTCTTGAACATGGCAGACATCTTTCGTAGACTTAGAATTATGTATCTCCTGTCTGACCCGCACACTCTAGTACAAATCCAAGCCGAAATACAATATCTATTATATTATATTATAGATTATTTTTTGCTGGTCACATTCTAAAATATCTAATTCATTCTCGTTTAAATAGGTTTTATGCATCGGAAGTGGTGGTTGCACTAGAGTACCTACACATGATGGGGATCATCTACCGCGATCTCAAGCCCGAAAACGTCCTCGTCCGATCCGACGGTCACATAATGCTCACGGACTTCGACCTTTCGCTCAAGAGCGACAACCCCACGTCGACAGCTCAGCTCGTCTCCGATGAAGACCCGCATGCCGCGAACCCTGTTGGTGACAACCTGGCCGAGCCGCCTCCATTTGCCGACTCGTCTTGCATCATCCCCAATTGCATAGTTCCCGCAGTGCCATGCTTCCACCCGAAGCGCAAGCGCAAGAAGAAGCCCAGTGCCCGCGGGACCCTCGAGATCGTGGCCGAGCCGATCGACATCCGGTCGATGTCCTTCGTCGGGACCCACGAGTACCTGGCGCCTGAGATCGTGCTTGGGGAGGGGCACGGCAACGCGGTGGACTGGTGGACGCTGGGGGTCTTCATCTTCGAGATGTTCTACGGGGTGACACCTTTCAAGGGGATCGACAACGAGCTGACCCTGGCCAACATTGTGGCCCGGGCCCTCGAGTTCCCCAAGGAGCCATCAGTCCCGGGGCCGGCAAAGGACCTGATTGCGCAGCTCCTGATCAAGGACCCGGTGAGGCGGATGGGGTCCACAATGGGAGCCACGGCCATCAAGCACCATCAGTTCTTTGATGGGGTCAATTGGGCATTGCTAAGATGTACAAAGCCACCCTACACTCCAAGGCCGATTGATTACAAGGGCTTGGTGCAAGCAGATAGCGGCGCTGATAATTCAGTAGAGTATTACTAGGGAAATCACTTGTTTTTTTTTTTTTTAAAAAGGTAGAATGTGAGAGAGCCAAAGAGAAAGAGACTTGAAGGGGAACATGGTGTCATTTTGGTTCAATCAAAGAGGATGTAACTAAGTAAATCCTAAAGCTTGTTTCACATACTTCCACAGCTCAAAATATGCACGAGTCAAATCACATCGAGCCTCGACCAAATAAAAAAAATTCACATTGGGCAAAGCATGCCTTGGATACCGATCCTGATTGGAAACCCAATACTCTTCTTATCTCTGATCTCTGTTCCTAATCTGTCTACCTCCCTCTTAAAGAAACTTTTTGTGACAGGTGGGGCTTCGATCTTTAGGACTCTCGATAATGTCGATTAAAGTGAGGATGATAATGCAAGAATATGTTGTCGGCAAGGTTAATCGGAATTTGAGGCAACTACGTCACAGGTGTTATACCTTTTGTACGGCATTCACTTAAGTGTTATATTGATTAAAAATTGTTCATTTGAATGCCATCGACAAATTCGTATAGCCGGAAAAAAAACCGACGTGGCATTAATTTAATATGAATATGCCGACGTGGCTCACCAAAAATATGATGTTAGCAAAAGAGTGCATATATGATGTCGTTTTGGCCATTTTGTTGCCCCAAATCGATTTGAAGATGGAACCCTAACTTAACCGAAAGGATTTTGATTTTGTTCAAGAGTAATGATGTTTGAGTATCAATTTGGTCATTTGATTCCAAGGGGTAAGAAAAGAAAACCGCAACGTATTGTTGATTTTTTGTACAAATTAGTCCATAAAGGGGAAAAAAAAAAAAGACTCAATGGGAAACAGAGAAAGAATCAATCAGTCAAGTAAAGAAGAGAGCGAAGTGAAATTCTGGTCCGCGTCTCGGTTTATCACGAAATTTGGACGAGCTCATCTTGAAGAAGGAAGAAAGATAGGTGAGCCAAAAATCCTCGAACCAGTCTTCTTGCCCCGTTTTCGTGCAATCGAAGCCACATAAATGTCCTTTATGGAAACAAGGTCCGCGGCAACGGCGAAAATGAGCACATAAAGAACATGATCCCCCACTATCCATAGCATATCGACCTGGTCGACATCAACCACGAGGAGGCCGAGCCGAGAGAGAGAGAGTACACATGAGATAGAGAGCAGAGACGAAGAAAGGGGGAGCATGCGTCGTCGTTTGTGACAGATTGGGATGAGTTGAAACGGGGGCATTGTCTACTTTGGACTTAATTTTTAAAAAGAAAAGCCACGTTAGCCTGAAATCTCTTTTTAAAAAAAATCACGTAGAATGAATTGCTTTAATAGGCACCCAAGCGAATGATTTTACATCGATATAGCACTCATGACACTCAATTGATCGAAAATCACATATCCGTCGAAGTTTTGATAGAATCAAATATAGCATATCATTTACGGAGGAGAATTGCGTTGAGAAACTAAGCATATGAAAAGGAAGGTAAATCTCGTGGTATTGAAGAGAAAAATTAGATGTTTAAAATGATATATAGCGCATATGTTAGAGAATATATAAATATAATAGGTATTAATGAGCATATTTTGGTTATTCTCTACTTTTTATGCATATACTGTAAATGTATATAAACATATGTATAAACGCACTGTTTGGCAATGAAGTTTTTCAGACAAAAAGGAAGGACCATGTGGATGTTCTCATTTCGAAAGTATATCAAGGGAATTCTCGATATGCAATCTTGGGTGAAGATATATTGCAAATTTTTCTAAAAGAATTTTAGTATTTCATATTGCCGCAATATCGAATAAAAGGACAGACATTAAATAGTTACCAAAAAGATTAGAGAGAATTTTCATTAAAAAAAAAATCTAAAATATATGAAATTGGGAGATGATTTAGAGAAATCACCACCAATTTCCTATAATGGAGAGGAGCTAATAGAGAAGACTGAAGACTCTATACAAATAACTTGTTAACCTTTCCCGCACCAAATCGATGGCACAAAAGTGAAGATTCCGACAAATGAAAGAAAGCTATCAAGAGAGGGGTATTTACATTGTTACTTTATGCTTTCATGTTTTTATTGATTTATACTATTTTACTTACTTGAAGTATTGCATGTGCTTATATTTTGATTTAATAAATATTGCAATGTTATATCTCATCTTCTCTTTTAGTTGGAGGAGATACCTACATGATGAGTTTAAGATCCATTTTAAATTGAATCTACATAAACTCTAGGAAAAATATTGATTAATATGATTATTTATTTTGTGTAATTTTTTGATTATTTTTACTCTTGCAAATTTTGATCTCATCATCAGTAATGTCAATAATATAAGAAATATAGTTTTAGATTCATGCAATGTGCTGACATTACTAAGGGTGATTGGTTTCAGGTTTCGAAAAGATTCCACCTAGAACCTGGAACACAAAAACCTGAAATCTACCTTGCATACCATAGAACTTACCCTATCATAAGTTTCAGAGTCGGAATCTGAAACTTACCCTATCAAAGGTTTCGAGATCTACCAAGGTTCCACTTGTATTCTTAATTGAACGATTGCACTAAATCATCACATTTATTGATCCACACTTGCTACTACAATCCATTAACCATAACTTATATTTAGACACATGAATAATATGAAACATTAATAAAGTAAAAGTCTCAGACAAGTGATTCTAAATTATACACTCATCATCGGACGACATAAAATACTATAGGATCACGCGAAGATATAGACCAAGAAAAATATAAAAACTTGTTCCAGGTTCCACCTATTTAGAACCTGGAACCTACATGTCGAAACAGGTTTCTCAATTTTTGGAACCTGAAACCTACCATGCATATATTAGAACTTGGAACTAGAAAGGTTCCCACCATTACGGTTCTCAGATTTCAGGTTCTACCCTAGAACATGCTCACCCCTAGATATTACGCTCTCTATAGAAAAGTAGATGTATAGACTGTTTGATTCAGAAAAGGACCTTAGTGTACTTTGTCTTCCAACCCAACAACATGGATTGCGTTGAGTAAATGTGGGGGAGAGGGTGGAATTACTCCTTCCTTTTTCATGCCCCATTCTTACAATTTTGCACTTAATCAAAATGGTTATTTGGGTAAAAAGATAATCTACATAATGGAAGCACATGGCCTCTCCTTTAGATCAGATTGCCATGATAAATCTTGTCGCCATGTGGGATCAACATCCTAAACATTTTCAAGCCCAACTTCATTATCTCGTTGACTTTGTTCATGATCAGTGCCGCTTCTAGCTTGAATAAACATGCAATGATTCAGTACCCTTTTGAGAAGTCCTAATCCTCCATGCTCTGGATTAGAGCCGTCAAACGAATGGGTCGGATCGGGTTGGGTCGAAAATGGTCCGCCCTAAATTGACCCATTTTCATACAATACAAATCTAATGACCCATATCGACCCAACTCATATCCGACCCTATCCATATTGTTAAAACACTTATATATATAATCAAATCTAGAAGAAAGAGAATAAAAAGCGTTTGGCCTTTTCTTGGACCATCTGAGCACTGTAAACAGAGCATTTTCTCTTTTACATCATGGATTCATCATTCCATTTAGCAGCAGCAGCAACAACAAACCAAGCCTTTTTGTTTTTACTTCTCTTGGTAAATATTAAGGCAAAAAAGAAAAAAAATAATAATGCATGTTCTTGTTCTTCTGAGAAGGAGCTTTACCTTCCAACATGCACTGCAAAATTGATTTCTTTAATTTAAAGTTGCAGGGTTAAGATTTGAAGGCAGATAAATGAAGTTATAACACAGAGAAATAGAGGACAATGACCTACTCTTTCCAGAAAGTGATGCGTTATCTGCGTGCATGCTTGCAGATAGATTTGCCGCATGACAAAGCTAGATAAATGGTGCTTGCAACTAGTCATCCATTGCTTCATTTTGTGTCAGGCTCTCTTCCACCAAACGATTGAAGCGATCCATCAATTTTGATCATCTATAGAGACATGATTCGCTGTATTCCGTCTCCAAATTCGATATAAATCAAGAGAGTAGTCTTTTAAGCATCGCGGCCTACCGCTATGGCCGCAAACTTCTTTTTGAGGAGCAGATACATTACCATGTCCACCCAACAAATGATCTCAGCCATCCGGAAATAGTCACAGGTACACACTGACTAATCAATCGTAAAACGATTCATTGATCATACCGTCGAACGCCACAAGCAAGGCGCCATCTATGCTTAATCACAAGGAGTTATTATCTTAATTACCATTCAAGCACATACCACACTTAATAACCGAGTTCATGTGAACTACAGTCTAAGCTCATCGAGATAGAGCATATTTATAAATCACTAGCACCATTAAAGCGAAGAGATTAGGCAGTGGCCACCGCTTCCGTGGGCATCACCACTTCGGTGGGCTTCACCACTTCGGTGGGCTTCACTTCGGGTTGGGCCAAGGCTTCCGCTTCCCAGAAAGCAGTTTGTTTTCCGGACTTCGAGACGGTTTGCAGGACAGCATCGGGCTGCAAATTGCCCTTGACTGTCACCTTCTGTTCCTTCAGATCGATGTCAAATGATTCCACACCTAAATTTGCAATTTTTTGCAGTTTCAGGATCATAGTACGTAATACCAATCAAATTTGCAACCACATTATTTTCAGCAAGTGAAGATTCTAGCACACAGATGCAAGATCGAAGAATGAAAAAAAGCAAATTAAGAATGCTATCAACGATGTCAAATTAGTCATGTTTCTGCAGTCTAATTGGTCTTCAAAACCATTTTGAAGAATATGGGCAATCCAACTGATGTATCTATCTTAAGCACAATTCTATGACTGGCAAAGCAGGGGACTTGCAAAGAAAGCTGTAAAAAAACATGTTGCCAAGCCAAAAAGTAAACAATTTTTTAACCGCCGACGATTTGGAGATTGCACATTCTTTATTTGTTGCTTTTCACAACCAAGCACTAATAGGAGTTAAGGCAAATTCTAAGGTATTTAAACAATACTTGTGAAAAGTAGACTTGAAGAACAAAACTTCACATAGCATTGAAGTGATACAATGCAAAACAACCATGATGTCCTGCTTATGTGACAAAAAACAAGGACAGATTGTTGAGCAAAAAACAGGAAACAGACAGAGCATGCACGACTAGCGAACCTTCCATTTTTTCCAGCACCCTCCTGACAGCTCCAGCGCAGCCTTGACATGACATACGAACCTTGAGAACAACAGTCTGTGGGAGTAAAACAAAGTATCAGAAATCAAAAAAGAGGAAAACAATAAACGGTTTCCTTTTCCTTGTAAGAACTCCAAATGTAAAGAGGAATAAGTCGAGAATAAAACAATCCAGACATAAGGAAAGAACAGATCAATTTGGAATTCACAAACGCCAACTGAACTTATTTGGTCAGATTACACATGACTTCACACGGGTCACTCCAAAGTCAGCACTTTATGATTTTGAACAACCAAGCACAACCAGATCAATGTTCATATTAGTATAATCAGCTTAGCTCCACTATGAAGCCATGGTAGAAGATAGATTATCCCCAAAATTAACTTTTTAAGAAGCATTCCTATTTGTTCTGGAAAGACAGATTGTTTTTGGCGATGACACTCATGCTTCGTTGTTGCCTCGTGGGATTCAAATTGGTGTCAAAATAGTTGTATCCATTGGGATACTTATAAATACTTCCATTTCTTACTAATCTAAATAATCTTAGAATTTTGTTGGATAGACAAGACATCTAGCTCCTAAAGAAAGTTCTTTAGATGGCATTTCACAGAGAAGTTGAGTGACTTGAGTCTTAACATTCGACCTCCACACCGGTATGTGCATTTAACCAAAGGTGAAATGTTACAGCCACCTCTCTGGACAGCACAGAAAGGATGAAAACCCTACAGATCAAGGCATGCATTTAACTAAATCAAGAGGGAAAGGTAGGGAAAAAATCCGAAGTGCTGGTATCATCTCAAGTACAGATACTCGGTATCCATATCTCTCGTATATCTCATTTTCAACTTTTTCTATAAAGGAGACAGGGATAACTCGGGAGCTCTGAATTATGGGATTCAACACTTTTGCAGCCCACCCAACAGGATTTTAACAAGCTAGGAAAGAAATTTAAAACTTTGCCATATTAATTCAATGGCAGAACACAACACACATCCTCAATTACTCAAGCATAGACTCGTTTCACAATCATTCCAATTTTAAAATCGCCTGATGTTCAGGATTAACGCATCACGAAATACCCCCTCAATGCTTTCAGAATACCTTCTGTGCTTCATTTCATTGACAGCTGACATAAGAAGAGCATAGTCTTCGCAGTCAAATCACATAGACTCATCTAAAAAAATTCGGTCCAATTTCAACCAGTCTACGTGCATATTCTTGCATCATGAGCTAAACAAGCAATCAAAAGGTGCAAGCTCCTCCAAAGAAGCCATTTTAACTTCTCAGTCTAATAGAAGAAAGCATGCCTCAGGCACACACAAAAAAAAAACAATGCTTTCCTCCAAAAAAAAAACTCATCTTTGGGCAACACGAATCGACCCATTCACACCCAGAAGAGGAAAAAACAATCCAACCAAACTCTCGAAAACCAGAACACCAACAATGATCAAAACATTGCAAACTAATTGCTAACGTAACATGATACCTGAGACATGGTTCTGAGTCTGAAGAACGAAAGATGAAACAGGAACAGAGGGAGACTCGATCGTCGAAATTATGGTTCTTTTTTGTGGCGTTTGAGTGTTGAAATTGGGATATGTGGTGGTGGTCTTTATAAAGGGATCGATGGGAGAGAAGGGTCGGTATGGAGGGTTGGGTGTGGGGTCAACGGCTCAAACCCCTTGCCCACCATCACATATTGATTTGTCAATTTAGTTTTCGTAACGTTTAAAACACCCATTTCTAATCTAATTTTGATTGGCAAATGGACAAGTGAAATTCCAATTGTCACGGGTGTTTGTGGAATTTGTGGAATCCATGTCACGTTCTTTTTTAACCTTTCGGTTCGAATTGGATACCCACCTGAAATTCTTATTCCAGGCCTGTTCATAATGTTAATATAATAATTTTTTCGTGACATGATTGGGCGTAGGGCGCTCAAGCGGGCCCAATGGGTGTGGGGTCAACGGCTCAAACCCTATGCCCACCATCATTTTGATTTGTCAATTCAGTTTTCGTAACATTTAAAACACCCTCTTCTAATCTAATCTTGATTGGCAAATGGACAAGTGAGATTCCAATTGTCACGGGTGTTTGTGGAATTTGTGGAATCCATGTCACATTCTTTTTAACTTTTTGGTTCGAGTTGGATACCCATCTAAAATTCTTTATCCAAGCCCGTTCATAATGCTAATATAATAATTTTTCCGTGACATGATTGGGCATAGGGCGCTCGAGCGGGCCCAAGCAAGTTGGTCCGACTGAAGGAAAAAATTGCTTGGTCGAGCACATTGAATCTATGCTTCAAGCGTAGTGAGCCACCAAGGTCATGATCAACTCTATATGCCATATCATGCCTATAGAATTCATCATTGCGGCAAAACGTGAACCTTTTATAAGGTACTAGCTTACGCAACATGTATTAGCAAGTACTTCCGACATGCACATAGGATGGGACACATAAGCATGTGCAAGTAAGAAAGAGAATTATCATACGAAATATCGTTACGACTCATTCTACGAGATAGAAATAATACTTTAATTAAAACGAAGAAGCAAAGTTGGGTAACTTTAAATGTTAGTATTTGTTCATCTTTTTTTAAACAAGCTAGATGTTTAGAGTCAAGGACTCACATTCCACATGAAAGTAGGGAGAAGCCAAGTTCCAAAACATTAACCAAACCAATCAGAAACTTCATGTTTGGAATGATTTTTTACTTTTTATTTTTTTCGAATCTTGCAATTCTTTTTTTCAAAATCTTGCGGCTCTCGCAATATAACCATTATTTATCATGAAATATCCAAAATAGGTCACACAAAATCGGATAATGTGATTTTGAATCAAATTCCGTGAAAAGATTAGAGGGGAACAAGATTCGACCGTTAGAACTCCCCCCAAGATTTTGGGCAGTACGAGAATATAAAGTAGAGGCAGTACAAGGCCTCTCGGTTTGCAGTACCGAAGTACGATGGTACCCCTAACCCTAAGTGCCGTGGAGTGCCGTCCGGCATCTACTTTCGGGTAGGGGAGGTTGGTGAACCTCCATGTCCTACTTTCTCTTTTGACCTTTTTTTTTTTGTTTTTTTTTTTCCAAAAAAGAGGAAAAAAGCAAGAACACAACCGAATCTCATTTTAGATGTGATAAGAGAGTTTATAATTTGATGTCCACATAAACACTCATGGATAGATCATGCCCAAAAGTATTTTGTTGTGACTTGGCTATTGTGGAATGGGCAGCGTACACAACCTAATTTTCAATTGGGATTTTGACCAAATTTTGACCGAAAGTCGGCCTCGCCAAAATCTCTGTCGAATGGCACAATGGGGTTGTGCTGTGCGAAAGCTTTCTAGTAACACCCAAATTTGGCCAACTCAGATTGTCGGGCCGCGGGATATCGTGGATGTCTATGAACGTCCGATCTTGATGGAATCGGGAAAATGATTTCACAAGATAGGTGATGATAGCACGTAGATCTAGTGGAGAGATTTCAAGGGCCTGTTTGGTAACGTTTTTTATCATTTGTTTTTCTTTTCTTTTGTTCACCGGAATAGAAAAAGAACAAAAATCCGTTTGGTAATATCAATTAATTTTTCTAATCCTCGGAATATAAAAGTGGCTAGAGAATAGATTTAGAATAAAAATAAGAAGTAAAAAAAATAAATTTTTTGTTCCTGAGAACAAAAAAAGAAATAATGTCATTTTAGAGAAACAAGCTCAGAGTAACATAGTGCCTGTCTTTACAACCACGAGTCAACGACCCGATAGTGACCAATTTGGGTCGTCGCCAATCAAAAAAATTATTACAAATGTTCATGTCAATGCCGGGCGTGCCTTGTAGGACCATCGACATCTACGTCAGCAATTTAGGTCTAAATTGGCCAGATAGACTGAATTGGTACCAATATAAAAATATTTAAGACTAAATTGGTCAAATTAAACAATTTATAACTGAATTGATACCAATAAAATATGTTTAAAGTACTTTTCTCCGCTCTGTTTGCATACATGAAGTACATTGATTTGGCATTGAATTCATGATGTTTGACTGAACGTTGTTCCGAAGGGATTGGATTCGACCATGTCTGTTGTTTCGCATTCGCTTGCATTCAAACACGAGGTGTATTCATTAGTGTATGGCAGTGAATTCCTGTCTGTCTAGTTTAATGTTTGTCATGGACCGAATTCATCCATTTGCTTAATTTGCTTAAATGCGTTGCCCATTTTCAAAAAGATGCTATTCACACATGGCACAACGAAGTCGAGTTGCGGTCCGCTGAACTATGTGGTGATTTCACATGAGGGCGGACGGTGAAATCTATTTTTAAAAAGAAAAAATCACTTTCCCTACTTTTAAAGGTGTTTTTCTATTGACGAAAAATGTTTTTGACTAGCTTATTTTCCGTAAATCAAATGCCGAAAAATCCGAATTTTTTTTTTCTGAAAGTTATTTTTCGTGAAATAAAAGAAGCCTCAAAATTATAGTAGCTCTGCAGGCACAATCACCTTTAAAATATTGTTATTTTTCGAACTTGACCAACATGGGATGGATCGGGTCTTAACGTGAAAATGCGAATCGCCCCCTCGAATGTTTCCCTTCCCCAATACTTGATTGTACGAATCACCGGGCATAAACATTTTTATCGGAGCAATTGAATAATAAAGCTTTTAAATAATTTCAACCTAACTTCTTTCTTATAAAAAAAATGATGAGAAATTCTATTAAAGATAGTGCCGCACGCATTCTCACTTGGCACTACCACGCATGGCCCACGGGTTCCCGTGTTATATCAAAATTTTGCCCACTCGATCGCTACATTCGGAAAAAGAAATTGAACTTCCCTAGTACAATTTAAAAGTTTTAGGATTAAATTACGGGTATTTCATATGCACACTAATTTAAGGCTCTTAGCGCACTTATCTTAAAGTTTTAACATCATGGCCTTGGAGAAAATCATGTGTAGCCGATGCACACTTGCATAGTTTTTCACATGTAGTAAGAAGTAAAATCACAATTTAAGGGCATGCTTATTTAGAGGAAAATCCAAGATTTGAAAAATATTTTCCAAAAAATGATTAATTATATCGTTTATAATAATTAATCAACAAAAAATGTTTTCATTACCGACAACAATGTCGTAGTTAATACTATGAAAAACTCCAAACTGGTATATTTGTGAAAAATTTACCTTAAACTAATTTTTTTACCACAAAAAACCTCAAATTAGTATACATATGACAAATTTATCTCAAATTAATTTTTTTTATTGCGAAAAACCCCAAAATGGTATATCTATGACAAATTTACCACAAACTTAATTTTTTTGAAAATAATAATAACTTAGTTGATATTTTTTTTCAATTAACTCATTTTTAGTGACATGGCTCAGTTCATCTTCTCTTACAAACCATAAAATTTGAGTTAAATTTGTCATAAGTGTACTAGTTTGAAGTTTTTTGTTGTCAAAGAATTAATTTGTGGTAAATTTATCACTTGTGTATTAATTTAGGGTTTTTCGTTGTTAAGAAATTGGTTTGAGGTAAATTTATCACATCTGTACTAATTTGAAGCTTTTTCCATAATAATAACATTCATTTTTTTAAAGTAATACAAACGATTATTTTGCAAGAAATATTTTTTTAAATGAAAGAAACCGCACCCCCAAGGATCATTGTCCGCACATCAAATGAGGAAATCCCCGTGTTTACAACCTGGCAAGATCCTATCACATCAAAAGACACCGTCCAAGCAATCGAAAGAATTGCCAACATGTCCGCAACCGCAGTCCTCACCTCACGTCCCACGGTGGGGCCGCTGTGCCACGCGTCGTGCGATGAGTGGACGGCCGATGTGGCACAGGCCGGGACGCAAATATATAATCTCCTTCACATCTCACATCGGCATGCTCGAAATCCCCATGATGACATGGCAAAAAGTCAACGGAACCAAACAAAGGAACTGGTTTTTGAATGCCGTCAGCTGACACTGATCCTCTCCTCTCTACTCGCACTTTACCTTCAATTCCTTTTCCAAATGATCTCAACTCGATCTGTATTAACCGACCCTTGAATTCTTTTTTCTCCGATAAGAGGTTGATTACGCCTGATGCTCCTTTCATCTGGCTCGGCACTTTGTAACCAACAGTTGTTTTGCTGGCTCTATCGACGCCTTTCTCTGTCTCGCATGGCAAAGTTCATCATTCTAAGCCGTCTCGAGTCTCATATGCTTGTCTTTGAGCCAAATGAATCTTGTCCGCGGCGCTTGTACGGCACCAATCTTTCCATAAGATTATGCAGCTGAAATTGATGTAGTTCCCAGTTGTAGGGACAGGTTAGTGTTTAGACTCTTGAGACTGTTCTTCTTGACAGTGACTAATTCTTACAAAATAACTAGGACTGGAGCAAAAAGACTGATTTGAGTTCAATTAGAGGGGAAAAGCCACAAAAAAAAACTTCAAACTATGCCCATTGAGATATATTTACCTTAAACTTTTTTTGTGATATCAAAAAATCAAACTATACTCAGTGTGACACATTTATTCTAAACGTTTTCTTGTGACATAAAAAAAACCCTAAATTTGTACTTATGTGATATATTTACCATTTGTCAGGATTCCATTAAATGATTTTTCAGCCAATACAACGTCTTTTATTTTACTTAAGCCACGTGGTCGCCATGTTAACATTGTTTGCTTTCTGGCGTCTATGTAGACAGATTTTTAACGATTTTCATTAACAAAAATAGATACAAGTTTGGAATTTTTGGTACCATAGAAAAAAGTTTAGAAGAAATGTGCCACAGTAAGCATAGTTTAAGGTTTTGATTGGCTTTTGCACTTAATTAAATTATCTAATGGCCATCAAGATATGTTAATATTTAACAGTTAGTTGGACTGCTGATAAGTGTACTAGAAGTCTTAAAACTTATTGCGAAAGTGCAATTGAATCCTAAAATTTCAAAAAATGCAATCAAGTCCTAAAACTTGTCAAATTTGTACAATCGTGTCCTTTCGTTAACACCGTCAATTTTTTTAACAAAAAATGCTGATGTGGAATTTTTAAATTAATCTCTCTCTCCTTCCTATCATTTTATTATTATTTTATTTTTCAGTTCATATTTAAATGTTAAAAAAATAAAAAAGGTAAAATTTGAATTTACAAAAAAAAAAATGGCAGACCTCGCCGATGAGGTGCCGCCCATCGCCAGAGGGGTCAGCGAGGGCAAGGGTGTTCGGCCCTCACCGATCCCAAGCGAGGGCCAGTGACCCTCTCTAGGTGAGGCGAGGCCTTGCTAGGGCCTGAGCGAGGCCGGCATTACCCAAATCTGGGCGAGCCTCACTTGGGCTGGCCTAGCAAGGGTTGTCGACCCCTCTAGCAATGGGCGGCGGTAGCAATAGCTCCTCACCGGCGAAGCCTTGACACTTTTTTTTCCACTTTTATTTTTTAAAATAAAATTTTAGCCTTTTATTTTTTCTAATTTAATTTTAAAATATGATTTAGAAAATAAAATTAATAAAAAAAATGCTATGTAGAAAAGAGAAATTAATTTAAAAAATGTCATGTCAGTAATTTTTTGTTAGACAAATTGACGATATTCACGGAATGACTCAATTGCACATATTTAACAAGTTTTAAAACTTCATTGCACTTTTTGAAAATTTTAGGACTCAATTGTACTTTTACGATAAGTTTTAGGAATTCTAGTGCCTTATCCCTTGCTATAATTAATACAATAATGAGGAAATACTTTTATTGATACATTTGAAAAAGTGAAATTCCATAGCAAAATCTCCTACAGGCAAAAGCTGGGGAAGTAACCTTAAGCTGCTTATCTAAGAATCAGCTCCCAAACTCTCGTATATTTACAACTTTGTCAGATGCAACTCCTCGAAAACAGAATTGCTTCTCCAAGTGTTTATCCGAGGTACATGCAACCGCGACACCCTCGGTCAAATTTCACGACTGCTTGAAAATTAGATGATTCGTAAATTATTCAGTACTGCTGTAAAGTAGTGGTGCTTCTTGGTCTTCCATGTTGTCCTGATCTGAGTTCTGGCTTGACCAATCTTCTGGTTTAAGCAGACAAGCGTACGCGAAAGACAGAACCTGAACAAGTGTATCGTTTTAGGAAATAATGTAAATCAAAACTCCAGTACTGGGTGACAAACTGGGGCATCATGAGAGTTTTTTGTCCTCACCATGCATACAGAGGCACATACAATGCTAAAGCCCTTGCAGTCGAAGGGGGCATTATCTGATAGGAACCAAGCTGAGAAATAGAATGTGTAAGGATTAGCATATGGTCGGTTAGAGAAAATACGGTTTGGAAATGCCAAATGAAGATAGAAGCAGGCAACTCACCGGTCAAGGGACTCATGGCAAGGGGTGATAAGAAACTGGCTATTGCTTGTATACCAGCTATGAATCCTTGCGCCTTTCCCTGCAGTTAAAATTGAAACCGACGTCTTTTAATCACTTGTGACGAGTTCAAAAGGGTAAGACCTTCATGACGCTATACATAGCATAATTTCTTGCAGAAAGGCCCAGATATAGACTGGACTATCAAGAAAAAAGCACATCAACTGGCAGGGGACTATGCCATCACGCTTCAGATGTGTAGATGCACTTTCTTTCTTTTTTCCAAACACTAGATGAGCGCCACTAGTAGAAAAGGGATTCAAGAAACTCAGATGCTATAGAATGCTTGGACACAGATCGAGTATGAAGGTTGTTCGATGATGTTTAAGTTCTACAGCCTGACTTATCTTTTCCATCACTTCCAGTCGGGTTGACTTGCTTAATCAATTATATCAGGCAATTTTCAACCTCATTGCTATTCAAAATGCTACTTCAATTAGTGAAGGTTTATAGGGAGCATAGACATATAAATCGTCCGATCTTTCTAGAGCTAGTAATGGGCTTCTAGCCAGCTCTCTCACTGAAATGCAAGTGACACCTAAATAGATCACATAATCATGCAAACTTTAAAGCACATTTTTATGCCTCAAGGCTTTTCTATGAACTTTATTTTAGTCCGTGAACGTCAAATTTCGATAGTCTCATCCTCTGACATTTATTATTGTGTCTAATTAAGGGAAATCGTCTGAATTGTTCATACTCTCTGCAAGGGCTTTCATAGATGTTTCTCATTTTGAATAAGACGACCAACACATAACATTCTTGTCATCCTACTTAGATGTTTCACACCACAAAATTGCATCCATCAAGAATCTACTCACAAGCTGCACTGAAGGAAAAATTAACTCTCGATGCATGGTATTTTCAAGTGAGAAAAAGTCCAACAAGATCAGATGATTTTTCAAGTGACTTTATCATGTAACATCCACGACACGACAACAGCGACAGGTTGGCTTACAGCATATGACCTGTGTGTATGTTGTTTTCATAGGAGTATTAAAGGACAATGACATAAGGAGGATAAAGGACAAGTCCTTCACAGTAAAGTGCCAGGCAAGTAGATTATTTATCCAATTTTATTTTAATATCTCTCGGCATAACTTTTGAGCAAAGCTATATAATGAATGTATTAATTAAGTCAGCTGTTTAAGTTTGTATTTCAGTTCACAAGATAAGTTTGAGTTATGCATGTATAAGCACAAGCTAATGTCACTGTCCTCAGCACTGATAATTTGGCACTGAGATGTGAACATTCTAGCAATCCATAAGTGCCTCCAAATTAGACACATTTTCCATTGTCAATCATAGCAAGCCCAAACTAGTTTACCTTTGTCCATCCCCATAGCAATAACAAACTCTTTTGTTTATGCCAACACATGCATATCTGAATCTTCGGTTTGTATTCTCAGAAACAGATATCATGGAGGGATCAAAGTCAACATCCTTGGGTTGCAGAGTTTGGCAGTAACTACAAGTTCACGATGCACAGTGCATAGAAACAGAATAGACAACGGAATATCTATGCTAACCTGATCGACCGAGCTTGATGCTTTTGAAATTATGGCATAGGTCTTCACATTCAGATGTCAAAGCCGATGACCATCACCAATAGCAAGAGTAACAAAAAGGACAATGCATTAGAATAAAAGTCACTCTCTCATGGGAGGAAACGATGAGGATAGTTACTTACCGCAGGATCAACAAGGGCATAAATAACTCCGAAAGAGGCACTTAAGTATGCCACCTGCAATATGCATTGCCACAGTTGTTATATTACAAAGCCTAGAGAATCACCAGAACTCATAACTTTGGACTTAGGTGAACAGAAAACTAAAGTTCATTCTCACTTAATTACCATTAAGGGCATCCTCCTTTTTTTCTCTTTGTATAATTTCCCTGGGGTTTCCAAAGTCATCCTACTTGATTTTCATGCCATTGACAACTCCTAAAACCAGGAGAAGGAGACAAGATTGAAGAGTTACTCCAACGATATTCTCTTCTCCTGAAGAAACCATTAGCATTTTCACATTTGCTGGAGAAAAACTAGTGTTTGGAATGAGCCTCATTTATATCTTTTATCCTGTGAAGGAGGTTTAAGGTCTTGTTACTTTGCTTGCTGTATGTGTATTAGTGTCCCATTCCCTCTGTCGTTAGTAACATCTTCACAAGAAATTATTTCTGTAATCTCTACTGACCATGCTGCATAATAGCACGCTAGATATAACTATTGCTTCAATAGGCATGAGATTGTTCTTTTTCTCTGACAGAACTGAAGAACCATTCTGGGTGAATAGAGATACATACCCAGGATGCCCAAGCCAAGCCATAGAACAGTGCCTGTGAAGGAAAAGGCAATTCCCATGATCATCCATCCACAATAATTGTCGACCATGGGGAACTGTAGTTAACTGAGGAAGTACAACTTACATAAGCAATTGATGCAAGTAAGCCTGCGCAGAGTATTACTTTTTCTCCAACCAAAGGATTTACAAGAGGGAGAATCAAAACCTGCAAAATGAAGAACATAAATGAAAGAAAAGACTGATTAGGAGGTGATTTTGTACTAAATAATCAGAAAAGCGTTGGTCAAATGTAGAAAGGCAATTGCTAGGTTCTCTGAAAGACAGGCTACAAGAGCAATCCTGTGCGTCCAAACTTCACCCAGCGAGAGCAAAATCATTTCTGATCATTTCCTGGCTATGTATGATGCCATTCATTCCTGATATATCTGAACCTTGCTTGTACTCTCCTTTTTACTTTACTTCCATGCACTTACATCATTACATAACATAATCATGTTATGCTAATTACCCATAGCATGAAGAGGGAGGGAAGAAAGAAAGAATAGCAACATAAAGATGCCTAGTGCTCAATCTGTATTGATTAATTGTCAAATGAAAATATAACAAATTGCAAAGAAAACATACACAGTCTACTAATGACAAACCTGTGAAACTATTGAACCTGCTTCCACCACTATTAGAATCTCTGCATACTGATTCTTAGTAAAACCAAAGGCTGCCTCCAGATAGTACTGAAAAGGTAGCTTTGTAAGTGTCAAGAATTTAAATTGAATAAAAGCAACAGCTATGAGTATGAGAAACATGAACACAGATGGACTGGATACCGCTAATTCCATCACTTAAGTCCTACTGGGGTCAATGATTGTTCCGACAAAGTACAGAATTCCAGGCTCCACCCCTCTTTAATTAGCCCAGATCAATATGGTTTTTGCAGCACTATCAGAAATTATATCAAGAGATTTGGGTAGCAGGAGTACCATTTTCCAACCTCATATAAAGAAGAAATTTGAGATGACAAGCATTAAAAAGATTATATTGATGTGACGATATGGAGATTTCCACATATTTGAGTTCTAATTTATAATGTCAGACTTTCCACAAATTCAAATGTGCTGGCAACCCCTGCTTAATTGTCTTGAAACTCCTGGTCTTCATGGAAGAATGAATTCGCCTCATGTCATGTGTGTACTTCTGAAGAACTGACAGTGGAAACAACCAAGTTTCAGAGAACCATTACTGTACCAGTGTTGGCTAAAGAAAATCAATACCAGTAATACGTTGCTGATGCCAGTCATTCCCAACTGGTAGAAGAAGGAAACAATGGAGATGCCTCTGAGTGTTTGACTGGAGAGTGACAAGGAATTCATTAGGCAGATGAATACATGATAAACAGGATCCTATTCTCCTGTAAATGCGCATGATGTGGAAGAATTGAAGTCTTTGCGAGATGCAATTTACAAGTCCACGAGAATAAGCAAGCATAAATACCTCCTTATAACTATTATTGCAGCATCTCTCATCGACCTGTACCGTTTGGACACAGCCCTAAAAATCCTAGTCAACCATGTTGACTCTTGGTCCTGCCTTGGGGTATACTTAACTGTCTCTGGCAGAAACACGTAGATATATATCGGGGAACAGAGCAAGAGAGCTATGGAAACCTGTAAGGACAAATTTCATTAGCAAGAAGACCAGAAAATCGAAAGGATAACCAGAGATGCTGTTAAAATTTCATCAACTGCTTACAGTAAATATGTACTTCTCTGGGAGAAAACGTGCTAACAAGTTTCCCAGGACATGAGAAGCAGAATAAAAACCTGTAATCCAGCTAAACGCGAAAGCCCTCCTACCAGGTTCAACGACATCTGCCTACTAAGAGGAAAGGAACTTTTTGGTTATAGTCTGGTATTTATGACTCGTGATTTCTTCCAGTTCAGGAAAATACTCACCGCGTAAGCAACGGAAACACAGAATATACTGCCCTGGCTGAGAATGTATGATATGGTCCTGAGCACATAATAGGCATATACAAGTCCCCTCGACTGATTCCAGGCCAGCATAGCTGAAACAAGAGAACGAAGAAAAGGATAAACTCACTATTGATGAGAACTACATTGAAGCTCGTCATAATTTAATTACCAGAGAACAAGCCTACTTGATGTGATCACATACATAACGGAGCAACCAAAGCATATTCCTGGTATAGTTCCTTTATAAGATTAAGTAGCTTTTCCTCTTTGTAGTACATATGTCTGCCATTTCTTTTGCAATAGTTCAAAAGGGATAAAGGGAAGCAAGTCAATTCAGCGGTATAGACAAGAGAAGGCGTGATGGATGAATCATTTTATGACCTTCGCAGGAACTTATGAAGAATAAAACAATAGGAACATGAAAGACATGCCGGCAGATGCACAAACATCACTCACAAATTTTCAGAAGCTACTTTCAATTGAGTCTCACCAAAGGGAAATACGGACGTTGATATGATTACAAGGAGCACCGGTTTTCTTCCATACTCGTCTGCAAGCTGACCGAGGATCGGGATTGAAAACATCTTGAAAACTCCAGCAATCTAAACTAGAAAAGAGAAGAAAATTACAAGTTATCTTTGCCTAGCAGTGTTCTTTAACTGATGAATTTCGTCAATCGAAATGAACACCATCCTGCTAAGCCTTTTCCTAACTTGGCACCGAATTGGATCTTACTTTGCCAAAGCACACTTTACGTGTATCTGTATTTCCCAACGAACATTCTAGGAAACTAGTGAATGTCCACCATGGACATTATGAATATGCTTAAAGAAGTTTCTGTGAGAAACACAGCATGACCCTCTTTCACTAGAACCTTTATCCGCAGCCGACACATTGCATTGCTACTTCTTGCTGTTAGCAAAATATGTTGAGCGGCAATCTACTTGACCCGTTTATGGGATTTATTGGCAGATGACATATGGGAAAACAAATCTCGAATTGAAGAGCGCCGCCCTGTCAAGGCGGAAGCCGCCGTTCGAGTAATCTGTTGCTTCATGTGCTGCTAAGGAAATTTACTTTCAGCAGTACCGTGAATGTGCTAGGGAACAGATAATTGAAAAGGCATATTATATGTACCTGAAAAATTATTTCTTTCTTGAATTATTCTGTGATAAAAATATTTAGATATTGAGCTTACATAGATAATGGCTGATCCAAGCTTCAGTTTCATCAGGTAATGCAGAGACGTGCAAGTCAAAGTTTACAGAAAAGGGAAGCGGGAGGCGATTGAAAATTCTCGTTGACAATTTTTTATTTTTCTTTATTCAGGAAATTAATAATAGTCTTCGGCATTATGTCGAGAAAGTGGCATTTTAATATTCAGTGAAACAAATTACGTTAGAAATTAAAGACTCTATCCATAATAAAATAGTCCTCGTAAACTTATTGATAACGTTTTGACCGCACACAAAAAAAACTTATCGATAACGCCAAAAAAAAACTAAAATAAACAAAACAAAACAAAAGGAGTGCTTCTTCTAATCCAAAAAGGACAAAAAAAGAGAGATAAATAGTGAAGTATAGAAATTCTCGATTTAATAAAATAAATGCATAACCAATTTAGTAGCTGACGTCACCTGAATCCTTCCCCAAAACAAATATTGCGTCATGCGATACGTCATCCCGGTGCACGTAAGGCCCAAAGGGAACATTTTTACCAACGTCTCTCAGCAAAAACTAAAAGTAGAGTAAAAGAGAGAGTAGCAAGAGGCGAGTAATAATTAGTTACCGTCTGTTCGAGGCCATTGAAGTAGATGACTTCGGCGCAAGTGGTGTCGCCGGGGCACAGAGCGTCGATCAGGACGTCGACAAGCACCGACACCGTCATTTCCTCCGCGATCCAGTGGACGCAGAGCGGGATCAGCAGGTGAACCAGTGGCCTCAGGGCCCTCAGTCCATCCCCACCGTTCTCGATCAACATTCCCCTCGCGAGTTCCTCGTCGCCGCGGTCGCTATCGTAATTGGAGTTGATGTCTTTTTTTTTTTTTTTTT
>BCNH02000010.1:9220625-9234671 GCA_001662345.2 Metrosideros polymorpha var. glaberrima | reverse complement strand
AGGGCCAAGCCTTTCTCCTCCTGTGGCCACTACCCGGTCGCCCTCCCGCCTTTTTTTAAAAAAAACTTTTATCTTTTTCATTTTTTAATCTAACTTAACTATAATTTATATTTATAAATGGAGGTTTTGATTAAAACGACGTTGCCTTAGTGCTTTAGTTAAGTAATACGCCATGTACGAGAAAGAAAATAAAAATAAAAAATCACGTGAGCATCTTCCATTAGCCAAATTTGACAGACTTCACAGAAGGATTTGATTGTACCAATTTAACAAATTCTAGAGCTTAATTACACTTTTTTAAAGCTTTAAGACTCGAGCATACTACACTTATCCCATCAATAATCTTTATTGGTTTTTTCGATGAAAACTTAAAAGAAATGACTGAGGGTGAGTTGGAGAAAACTTCAGAAAGTTTTAAAGTCCCAAAGTCATTTGACCGTAAGCTTTAGTGTTAGGTAAAATTACTCTAAAGCTCATTAGATCAAATCCTGCCTTTTCAAAGTAGCTACCCAGCCACTTTCGCTAAAGTTGAAAACCACTTTGTAAAGTTTCACAAACTCACAGTTGAATTATTGCCAGTGAATAGTACAATATGCCACGAATAGGACTAACAAACAGTGTATGGGTACAGACTTCAAAATCAAAAGTGTAATTTACTTTTTTTAAAAAAAACCCCTAAATCTCTTTCGAGAACCTTTCCCATTGCTCGATGAATTTGTAGGTTAATATTATCAATATGCCTATTTGGCTTTTCTTATGCCGAGTAGATAACTTAGTATAGCCGACCAATCATACTTTATATACATCCCAATAAATTTTTCATTTTAATTTTGAAAAATAACAGGTTCTCCCTCGTATCACTAAGAGTGGAAGTTAAGGTATGTATGCTAGTCACTAGAAAGAAGGGGATTTATGATTATAACCCTAAGAAAATTGCTATTTTCTTGCTGAGTACGTTACTTTCAAACCTTAGAATCCTCCCATCAAGTGAAAATACAGAAGTTCACTAGATATCTATGCATATGTACATTTTCCTTTGTCAGTGGTCTCCTCTCAAGTGAACCAGCAGAAATTAGGTCTGCTTCGTGTCCTTCTCGAAGAGGACAGCCGGTCCCCTCATTTCCTTACAATCAAAACTGCCAAGTTAAGGAAATGTAATCCTATAGCATTACGCTCCGCAACGATATCTCTGGCTTTTTGAGTGTGTATGTGGGTTGATCTTCTGATCTGCTTTGTTCATGTAGATGAAGAGAGTTCACCCGGGCATTACGAACTCCTCGCATCTTTCATGAGTTAGCTTACTGAGCCCAAGAAAATGAGCGCACGAAAAGAATCCGAGTAGATAAGTAGTTGCAAGAGTAGAAATGCTGGAAAGTACACTCACTGCAAACACCAAACTCTGACCTATTCCGATGCAATGAACCCAGAAAACATGGACTGAATCAGACAAGGGATGTCCTCCCTGTTCATCCTGGAGTAAATATCTCAAAGAGTAACAAAATTCCTGCTTCCAAATTCCACCCCACCCATCCACAATTCTCTGAGAAAGAGGTTTCCACTTTTTCAGAATTGTATACAGATAGCTGGGCACCCTCTCTCTCTCTCTCTCTCTCTCTCTCTCTCTCTCTCTCTCTCTCAGTTGCAATTCATGAACAAGCAGCAACCCACCCCAGAAAGAGAAAGGAAAGAAGTTAAAAATATGTGTCTCTGCTGGAAGGTGAAAATAAATCAACATATCACACAGATCCTTGGTGTTCCTATGTTGAAGACGGCCCGTCAAAGGAGCTCTTTGAGCATAATTGGCATAGACTTATGCATGAATAGATGCCGGACTCACAGACAGGGCTCAATTGTTTAGAGATTCGCATTAAGATTAGGAAAATATTCTTTTGGCATAGAGATAGAGCTGTTACAATGCAATGTTTACAGACCACGAAACTGCCATAATTAATCACACAAGATCAATTCGATACCTGTGAATGGAAAGTTGAGGAATGCCACAATTAACAGTGCGGATACCAAGTCCTGATGCCAGTATCGGACCTATGGAGGATCCGCATCCCATGTCATTTCTAACTGCAAACTCCTACACCCAGAATAGTCATGTGAAATTTTTTCTATTAGGTTTCCAGTATAAAGCATGGAACAACTAGAAACTTCAGACAGAGATGATCTAAAAAAGAAATTGACACGTCACATTTGTAACTCTGACCTAACCTGCATAAACAATGATATCCATGTTGCATCATTTTCATCCAATTAACTAAAGAGAGCTTGATTTCAAAATTATGTTAGTGATGAGACCATATTTCAATATAATTATCGAATACAGACGCACACACACACACACCCCTATAGATATGTATGGTACTTCAGTTTGTGAATGATGAAGAGATGTCCAGCAAGAAATAGAGGTGAAACCACGGTAGCTTTCAAGCAACCACATAAGAATGACCAAAACCTCCGCACTGCGAAAATTCCGAATACTTGTGCACTCGTCTACTCATTTATTGCAGCAGCTCTATGAAATATATAGTACTTTTTTGTGTGTGTGTAAATAACAACTTTTGAAACAGAGGAAGATAAGGATGACATGTATAATACACTTATTAATCATTGCCGGACTTCAGCAGAGACAACACAGATGTGTGACAGTTAATCCTGGGATATGCATTGTAAGAGTGAAATGGAGAGAAAATGTCAAAGCAGGCCAACATGGCGTTCGCATAGTAGCCAATGAGATAGTTACAACTTATTGCCAAAACTCATGTTTTGATGCTTCAAAAAGGATGATCTCCTTTGCTTCTCTTGTGGCAAAATCATCTTGAGAAGCATAAGGTCCTCCCTTCCTTCACGACCACAGAGACGAAATGTAGAATTAGGACAAAGTTAAGTCGCTGAAAGCTGATCTAACTGCCATAGATTATTAATACTATCATATAAAGGAATAGTGGTTCTTGGTTACGCAAATGGTCAGAATAACCATAGTATCTTTTTCAATTAAAGACTGCAGGCTATATGTCAACATCTTGCTTGACCACATTTTGGACATGACGATCGTTAAACTTCCCAAGGGCCTAAACTAAGAGAGAGTTCCTCGATCCAACTATAACAGAAGCTTAAGTTTTAAGAGACATCTCTCAGTGTTAAACTGAATCAACCTGTGTTGGCAAGTTTATGGATTTTGCCCACTTCTTTGAAAAGAAAAGCAGTAATTGCACTGGTGGCGTAGCGCTGATTGGAATTGTGCTTAATTACTAGCCCCTTCTGCATTTCAGGTCTATGGTGTTCCTCATGCTTGTTCTTAACTCCAGGAGCCATGTCTGCAGAAACTTCATAATCCTAGATGTCAGCAGTTGTGGAGGTACAGATCATATTAGTATGAAAATAAAACACGATAACATGACAAGTTTATTAGTTGTGTTTTCAATTAGGAGATCACAGGACCTCCTGAAAGTGGCTTCAAGAAATAGCAGAAAAAATGTACACATGTAAAAGAAGAAAAAAGTATCTTTTTTTTGCTTTTAGCCCAAATTGAACCATTTAATGTATACTATAAAATTAGAAAAGTGGGTAGAATTGAGTCTTGTGGTTGAGTCAAGTCATCACAAAAGTCCATTGCCTCCCGTTACCCTTTGCAATTATTAGAAGCCACCACCATATACATCTTTTCTTTTGCCATACACTATCTTTTACAATAATTACACAGAAAAGCAAAAGAAATTAATCATCCCATATACATACAAGAATATACACACACACCAGCGCGCGCGCGCGCGCAAGGACAAGCAAGCCTCCGAGCTAATCGGAAGGACAAGAAAATATCTGAGAATTCTACATCGGCATAAATGCCCTAAACATGGATTTAATTTGATATATAGTCAATAAATACGAAATAATAGGCAGGAAGATGCAACACCAATCTCATAATGATAAAAACAAAGCATACCAAGAAATGACTTCCGCATTGCACACTAAAAAGCATTCTCCCCAACACACTTATCAGCTAAGGAATCAATGATGCGTCTCATGGCCTGAATCATGGTTGGTGCACCAGCTACTTGTACGGAATCTGAACCAACCCTACCAATAGACAGCTTTACTACTACATCCAAAGTAGCACAGCAAGATCAATCCTTTTACTACACTCTCCCTGCATTAGTGTAACAGCTTTACTACTACATCCAAAGTAGTATAGCAAGATTTTGACCCCAAAAAAAAGTAGCATAGCAAGATCAATTTATCCACTACACTCTTCCTGCATTAGTGTAACAGCTTTACTACTACATCCAAAATGGCACAGCAAGATCAATGCATCCATTACACTCTCCCTGCATTAGTGTAACAGCTTTACTACTACATCCAAAGTAGCACAGCAAGATCGATCCATCCACTACACACTCCCTAATGTGAATCAGAGGATAATTGAAGATTTTCTGGTCGCAGTTACCTAACAACATAAAGGGTTAAGTATCATCTTGTTAATTATCTAACTCATGTTCGAAAAAGGCCAGAGTGAAGACAAAACTACAGAAAATATCTAGACAATGAATTCGGTTGTTCTCTTCCTTTACAATGGGGACAGATTTGAGTATAAGTCAATTACGAACAGCACTTACGTATCCCTTTTTATCTGTAAGCATAGCACATTTAAATGCATGAACATAAATTTCTACTGATCTGGCAGCTAAGCAGTCTAAATCTTCTTCTTTTTCCTTAGTCAAAACAATATTCTGATATATAAGAGGCAACTTGAACAGTAATCTTTCAAAAAAATTATCAATGTGACTAAGAACATGGAAGCAGTGGCCTAAATCAGCAAAGCCAAAAAACTATCTGAATTCTTAAACTCCTTTTTGGGAAGCAGGAGGGGCGTCCTTGCTTTTGTCTGTCTATTTTCTTTTAGGTGCAAGAGTCGTGGAGTATAAAATGGGGACAATACTATGTTAACTAAAGGGTACAAATATGCCTGAGCACTTTACCTCTTCATTGTCAAATAAAGAAATCATCGGAACAGCATGCTCAGTTGATAAATCCACAGATATTCTACAAGAGTCAATTACAGCTCTTAATGCACAATAGCTTGAAGCAAGATTATCCAATCTTCCTGAAAAGCTGAACTCATTGCAGGTTGATGGCATTCCTCATGCTTGTCCGTAAGATTTGGGTGAACTCCATGAGCCATGTCTGCAGAAACTGCATAATCCTCGATGTCAGCAGATCTGAAAGTACACATCATATTAGTATTAAAATACAAAATGATAAAATGACAAGCTTATTAGCTGTGTGTATTCAATTAACTTGGGAGATCACAAGACCTCCTGAAAGTGTCTTTAAGAAATAACAGAAGGAATGTATGCAAGTAAAAAATAAAAAAAAACAAAAAATAACTTATTGTGTCTTGCTGTAAACCCAACTGAACCCTTTAATATCTGGTACAATGAAAAGTTGGTAGATTGAGCTTTTGGTTGAGCCAAGTCATCACAAAGGTCCATTGCCTCCCGCTACCCTTTGCAATTATTCGAAGCCACTACCATTTACATTTTTTGTTTTGCCACACACTACCTTTTAGATTAATTACACAAAACAGCAAAACAACTTAATCACATACATACACACACACACACACTAAAGGACGAGTTGGCCTCCAAGCCAATCTAAAGGACTAGAAAATTCTGAAAATTCCACATTGGAATAAATTTGCATAACACGGATGTCATTCGATATATAGTCAATGAGTACGAAACATACAAAGGACAATGCAACACCGATCTCATAATGATAAAAACAAAGCATACCAAGAAATGATTTCTGTATCGCACGCTCAAAAGCATTCTCCCTAACATACTTATCAGCTAACAAATCAATTGTGCATCTCACGGCCTAAAACATGGTCAGTGCAGCCCCACCTTGACAGGAATCTGAACCCACCTGACATTAGAGAAAATAGCTTTACTACTACATCAAAAGCAGCATGGCAAGACCAATGCATAAAAGCTAACCCATCCACTACACCCTCCCCGCATGAGTATATTTGGTGCTGCTGACGTGGATCAGAGGAGGATAATGAAAAACAATCTGATTACAGTAACCTAACAACATAAATTAAGTATCATCTTGTTAATTATCTAGCTCATATTTGAAATAGGTTAGAGTGAAGACAAAAACTACAGAAAATATGTAGACAATGAATTTGGATGTTCTCTTCCTTTACAATGGGGACAGGTTTGAATATAAGTAATATTACAAACAGCTTTTGCATTTCCCTTTTTATCTGTAACAATATTCTGAGTAACAACGGGAAACTTGAAAAGTTCAGGTATTAATAGAAAGTCTCTGGCAGCGAAGCAGTCTAAATCTTCTTATTTTCCCTTAGTCATAACAACAGTCTGAATAATAAGAGGAAACGTGAACAGCACTCTTTCTAAGATATTGACAATGTGACTAAGAACGTCGACGCAATGGCGTAAATCAGCAAAGCAAAAAAAAAATCTGAATTTCTAATCTCTTTATTCAGGCGCCGGAGCAGGTGGAAACCCTTGCTTTTGTCTGTCTATTTTCTTTTAGGAGAGAGGAGTGGGGGAATATAAAATGGAGACGAGAATATGTTAACTAAAGGATACAAATATTCTTGAGAACTTTACCTTCTCATTGTCAAATAAAGCATCCATCCGAACAGCATGCTCAGTTGATAAATTCGCAGGTGATCTACACGAATCAATTAGAGCTCTCAATGCGCAATAGCTTGAAGCAAGATTATCCAATCTTCCTGAGAAGGCGAACTTGTTGTTTCCACCACCAAGGTAGCTAGGTTGGGTATCACAAAGATTCAACTCAATAACTATGATATTATCTGACAAGCATCCAAGCTCGTCTGACAATATCTGGAAAAGAAAAAAGAAACCTTAAATAGTTGATATAAGAAATTTCTAAGCATTCAATCCCAGAATCCTAGATCTGGAGACAGCTCCAACAAACAATCAGGCGAAACTGATGATCACATGTCAGAAATACCAACTAATCAAAACAAAATACACCACAATAAACAGAGAGAAAAAGAAAGAACATAAAGAAGACAGCATGGATTGCAGTACAAAGTCATCGAAATTGAATATCACCAATCTTCTGGATAAACGGGAATAGGTTTTGCCACCTATACTGTGTATAGAGTAGAGATGAGAATACGATCTCATTGATTCTTTTGCTTTGCCTCACCATAGTGTAGGAACTAAAGAAGGATATTATTCTAGCAGTTACTTGTGCACATACCCTCGTAATCTAAGACTTTAAAGTTTCCCTCCAAAATTGCAAATAGAAACAGTTACTTGCAAAAGCAGGGGTGACGAATAGGCCTTGAGAAACTATAGCACCTTTCTCTTTAGACTCTGCAGATGTTTCATCAGATTTTGTGGAAAGAAGTGGAATGAGGTGTGTCTCCAGGTTAGGCTTAAAACCATCCTTGTTTACTGTGCTAAACCATCAGAACGAGAGGAATAATACCCCAGGACACTGTCAGTGAGCATATGGATTTGTCACCAAGTGACCAGGCAAGATATATATCAGAAAAAAAAAAAAAACAAGGAACTGCGATATGTGTCAAGCACACAGGTGAAGACCAACGCAGAGTAACATGACAACAAAAAGAAGGCCCTACAGATATTTCAACATGTAATAATATGCATAGTACATCTTAACAGTTGGGTAAACGATATTTCTTGGGCAAAGTCTACCGGAAATCCTAAACCTCGTGATTAGACAGTGCTACGATTCCTAAACCTTTCACTCAATACAATCAAGTCCTATACTTTTTTTTAAGAAATGCAATCGAGTCATAGGTGCTATAACTTATCTACATATTTTTTATGTGCCAACCTCTGACTCTACCACATAGGCAATCTCCGACAAAAGGGCTTGATTCTTCTTCTGAGTCTTCTGAGAATTTTCCCAATATTTTTTAGAAAATAAAAACCAAAAGTTATCATTAAAAGAAGAAAAACCTGATGCTAAATGTAAACATTCTTGAACAAACTCAAGGTTCTTAAATTAAGAGTTGAGAGCAACAAGCTTCAATTTGTGGTATGTTGCTTTACATCATTGGAGACATGCTTATCGAATCATATTCTTTCAAGTTTCAAATACTTCTAAAAGGCTTCAATAGATACATCTTCATTGAGCAAAGCACTTCCAAAATCCTTCAACAAGTCAATCCTAGAGTCTTCCTACAAGTAAAAGGCCGTGTTGCTGAGGAGTTCCAGAATATTATTGTTTCCTTTCTATTTGAAATATAAAAAAAAAGATTTGTGTTTCCTAGTCTTTAAGATATGAAATTTTTTAGGTTTCTTATTTGAGAATTTCCTATTTCAAATAGGGTCTGCTGGAGTCTATATATATGGTCTTCCTTTGGCTTATGATTTATCTATTTGATGAGTGACTAAAGTTTCAGCATACAGAGTTGTGCGATGCAATTCTCCCCTAGATGTAATGCTTATGCACTTTGGGTGTGAGGCCTAAAGAATTATTCCTAACCATTTTTCCAACATCTGCCACTCTCTGATCAATTTCTGTATCATTCATTTATCAGCCAACTTAAACCCACGATTACTGTTCACTGGTACTGTTCACATCCCTAAAACAGTACATCCAGATCTGATTCAACCAATCAGATTGCCCCACATCACTTGGGAGGAAACAGAAGCATGTGGAGTTAACTGTTCCAAATTCAATTTCTTAGAAGGTTGAAGACTTTCAGTAGTCAGCGTATCGGTATAAAATTTATGGGTTCACACAATTATTGATTTAGTAAAATCTCTTGTTCTTGGCTCTACTGCTATACTACATTACATATTGTTTGTCTATTGGGAATTTTAAACTCGATCATGCACACTGCGGTTTAACACCACAACAACTATTTTTTCATGAAAACACAAACTAGAGAGATTCATTAGATTAGTGGGCAGCAAGCAGCTATTAGGTTTCAAGAAAGTTTTTCTTTTTAATATTTAGTGGCCAGCAAGCAGCCATTAGGTTTAACGGTAGTTGTTAGGTTCTCAAAAATGGCTTTCAATTTTTAGATAACGAGAAAACGTAGTTTCCCATCTAAATTCTGCTTTACTTGAAAATGAAGATTGTGAAATGAAAAACAAAGATTGATAGGAGTCATGCTGCAATATCATCATACAGTGAGCTCTACAATGGCCAAAACTTCTGAAATTGACAAAGTTTAATTCCCTTCAGTCAATCGGATTGTATTGTTAACCCCAAGTCAATACTTCAACATTATAGTACACACTCTGAGGAATATATCGAGAAAAAAGGAAAATGCATGCAAGCATCATATGAAAAGTTTTCATTTAAGTAACTGAAGTCATCCTCTGTGATCTGTAAAGCTAAGAGCAGAGTTCACTCGTACTAACTACCACACACAAATGAGGTCAAGCCCCAGAATAGGAGGAAGAAAAATAAGCCATCCGCTCTAACAGATTCAAGCAAAACTCAAACTCCAACAGACCAAATGAGAATATCTTTCGATTTGTTGAGCTTCAGAACTACTGTCGTAATATTATGCGAGGAAGCCAAACGTACAGGTCAAGGTGTATGGCTAAAGTGGGTACTCGTAAAAGAGGTCTTTTAATTTTGGCGAGTTTGTGCAGAAAGGAACCATCACTATCTCTCACAATGACCCTTCCTCCAACACTCAGGATCTCTATCAAACCAACTATGCCATAAACCACCACCATAAGTCTACACATTGACCGTGACATAATTAGACTTAGTTGATGCAGATTTTGGCTTTAATTTTAAGCACAGACTGTCTGTGTGAGCAGCAATAGCAACATCATATCTACAAACTAAAACCAAAAGGGCATAGTTATTAAAAATAATGAAATGGAATATTTGCTGTCAATAATTACAAAAAAAGGGACCAATGCTTTCCCAGATATAGAAGAAAAAAATCTTAAAGGTTTGTAAATTTGATTCCTAACAAACAAAAAATCAAAAGAAGAGCACATGACAATCTTATTTCAACATGGATTGAAGCTTAAAAAGAACTAGTTACAATCATAGCTTCAGTTTTAGTACTGACTCTGCTGCCTAGCACTATTTCCTAAGACATTAACCAGGCAAGATGTCCTGATGACGTTTTACTGGCACTTCATAGAACCAACATCAAGTACATAAGATTATTGCAAGCCAGAATCTACACCAGCCCATTCCCTCTACCAAAGATATGATGCTTAAATCAAGAAGTTCGTAACTGACCTTTCTTCTACAGCCAAAGCAATTAAACAAGACATATTCCGTGTAAAGAAGTAGTGTCCTCCAGACCTTAGGTTCCATTCATCATTCTAATTCAGGAAATGAAATTCAGCATCAAATTTATTGTCTTTTGGCTTCAGCTGGCAACATAAAGGTGAAGGGAAATGTTATCTAAAGCACAATTTAGTTGTACAAATTGGCTACGTCCATAACAAAAAGACTATAGCCTCAATACTGGTTCTGTCCCATCAAGACCAATCTCACCAGAAGTTTCAACAATATCTTACATAACTACCCGTGTGCTTGGAGCCTCAGTGCATTCATACTACAGAATGTGGGGATTACATGTTAAACTCTGCTGCATAACATGTTCCACTTACCCTATGGAAGGGACTTGTGGCAGTTTATCTAACAAAGCTTGAACATATAGGGCCTATCTATTATTCATAACTACTTTTCTCACCATGCAAAGCAAGCTGTCAGAAAGTCTAGAACTCCTTCCCCTCTCAAAAGCTCATTATTTAAATACCTAGGATGAGATGAACCTCTATTAGATGCAATTGGACCATGCTGCTAATGGCATAGAACAAATTCTCGGAAAGCAAATCAAATATGCCCAAAATTACAATCAGAGTAATAAACAATACAAGTTACTCTCTACCGTTTGGTCCTCACGGCAGGATTAAATTAGTGAAAGAATATCAAAGTAGCTAACTTCTACTTAACAATACCATGGCCAATAATAATACAACTGTGACTGCTAGTACAGCAGGACTATATCACAAAACAAGGATGATAATGAGAAAGCTTTCCTCCACTGGTTTGGCTAGTTACTTATATTCCATTGTATATAATTTGTATGGCATCCTCTACGAGATCCAAATAATCAATGTTTATTCAGACTATCTCAAAAAGGCTCTAGTTGAATTTTTTACAATTTCTCAGATAGTGAATTTTTACAATTAATGCAAGAATTCTCCAAAAAGTCGAGGAAATTTATTTTAACTTCTGTTTGATACTGTTTACCCAATAAGAGATGATGCTGTTCTGGCACTAGAATAGTTAGAACAGTAATCCAAGAATCGTGAATGAAAGAAGCCATTGCAGCTTGCGTTAAATTTGCATTTGCAATGTGCTCTGACTCTTCAGGTTGGGAGTTAAACCTTGATGCCTTGAACTTGTTAGTAAGAAATTCAAGAGCAAGAATATATCAAGACACTAATGGCATGCCACAATACCTCATACACACCAGATTTCTAAGACCAACTGCTACTTGCCCAAAGCAAGGGTTTGACCATGATCAAAAGGAAATTGATTTAATCGCAGGGTTATGTGACCTTTTTGCTGTACCATCCATATATTGAGCATACCGGACAAAGGACTTCCATTCATGTGCCGGACACTAATATGGATGGCTTTGGACAGTTTTTCGCCTTCTTTAAATTAGAACCGCACACATGCCGAGTTTGATGTAGAGACTAGCAAATAAGCAGAAGCCCAAATATCAGTCATTAAATACCGATCCAAACTGCAGCAAAATTCTGGCATCACGTAGCAGATCTTTTTTATGGGATGTACCTACTGAAATGCATTCATTCCAACAATTTAACTAGTTTCAGTTACTCAATTGAATATCTTCAAAGCATCAGTGGATCATATACCTAGCAAACTCAAAACTGTCTTATACCGATTGCTCTGCTCCGTATAGATTGATGTATTGTGTGGGAATCGCAGCATCCGAGTTACGACCACCTGAGAAAATAAACATCCAAAACAACAACATACGCTCAAAGCATATACGAAAGCCTTATACATACGCGTGCTTAAACAACAACTAAACACCATTTGGAGGAGCTCCTACACGAGAAAGGAACATGAAAAGCATTGAAGCCTTCGAACTCTTTCGCAAGCTCTCTAATAAACCAGAGAGAACCCTTTTAACCTATATGAAAGGCAGACTTAGAACAAGCTAAACACACTTTGAACAAACACTGACAATCAATTACCTCGAACCAAAGCCTAAACCAACAAACGACAGAATTTGAAGTACCTGCAGCATGAAACTGAGACCAGGACTAGTTGAGATAATCCGAGAGATCTCCGACAACCCAACCGCTCCACTCAGCCGACGAAGAAGCGCTCTGATTGCAAGCAAAGGCGTCGGACAGGCGGAAAAACATAAAATCACCCACATGGGTGGGAACTAAGGCAATAACCTTTGACTTTCGAAAGGCGTGCGAAATGAAGAATTAATAAAGTGAAGGTGCCATTTCCACCTCGAGTCTGCCACCATTAGGAAAAAGGCTAGGGGCATGGACATCTTGGGATTCCTTAAGCAAAGAGTCGCAAGATATGAGGGAAAAAAAGTAAAAAAGAGGTAAAAAGAAATCGCTTTCGACTTTAAGAAAATTACAAGATGTAGAAATTCTAGAGATATACAAATGTTCTTTTTTAAAACTGTAAAGCAAAACGAAATCGTGAAACGACTTGTTTTACTGGATTATTCCCCTATTGAAAATAAGATTCAGAACTTACAAAATAAAAAATGAAAACTCTAGTGGATATCATTCCATTTTACACCCGGAATTGTGATTCCAGTTGAAATCATAATGGGTTCCGGGGGGGCGAAAAGGAAGATCAACGAATGCATTTCAATCTTGCTGAATCATTACCTGCAACAACCCCGCGCACCCGAGTTCCTCTTCGATCGGCGGGAGTTCCTCGTCCTCAAAACGGGGAACCATCTCCACTGCCTCGTTCTCGCCCACAATCTCGTCTTTCCCGACGTTCACAAGCTCACGCCAGTCCAAACATCCGATGTATACAGGCTCACGGCAGTCCGACTCCATCAATCTGCACATAGATAACAATGGAGACCAAACTATTAAGAACAAAAGCTCATATGAACTGACAAGTTTAAGCTTACAACAAGACAGTTGAAAGAGTTACCTCAGCACGGCTTCAACATAGCGAGGGTGCCGTCCATCCCCCAACATCCCAAACTTGCCAGCGGAAGTGTTCGGCTCCCGGCAAATTGCAGCCCGAGCTTTCCCCACTCCACCTACGTGTCGCGGCACCCCCAGAAATGAGAGACGGAAAGGGAGCAGAAGATTCATTGGTAACATAGCCAACTTGTTCAATTAAAATGCTCACCTTCCCAATTTTCGGAGGGGCCATAAATGCAATAGAACCTCCCAATTCGGCCTTCAAGTTTGAATTTCTTGCCGTAGCGCTGGAGCAGCCCCTCCGTCTCAGGGTTTTCAAAGCCAGCGGGATATTGACGCTGAAAGCCAATTGAGCAAAAGCCAGTCTCATTCAACTGTATAACATCTTTGAAGCAGAGCGCTAGAGCACATGACAAGAAAAAGATAAGAACATGAACATACCTCAGCGAGCCCGGCAACTGATGCCTCGAGGCTCACGTTGGTCTCAACCTGCTTGAGTTCTGGATAAATATGAGCAATGGAGGCATAAAATAACCTGCGCGGACCATAAATAGCATGTGTTACTGCAATAGCTCAGTCTAAGAAAAGAAATTCGTTAATCGCATTCAATCAAGCACTACAATACATCAAAGACAAGACAAGTCACCTCTGCACACCGTTGATTCTCGCTGCCTCGATCATGTTGTAGCCAATTATGGTGTTGTTCTCCTTGGTCACCGAGGGGTTGGACTCACTGAAACCCACGCCTACCGTAGCGGTGGCCAAGTGAAAGACAAAGTCGACTCCCCTAGTGATCTCCAAGCAGTTGTCCATGACCGTCGGGTCGACGACGTGATATTCATCA
>BCNH02000010.1:9174672-9199678 GCA_001662345.2 Metrosideros polymorpha var. glaberrima | reverse complement strand
CAACGCTGGCGGCCCTCGCCCAGTCGCGGGCGAGGGCCCGGTGACCCTCCACCCAGCATTGGGTGAGGCTCGTTGGCCCTCGTCCAATGCTGGCGACCCTCGCCGAGGGCCGCTAGCGCTAGGCGAGGGTTGCCGACCCTCGCCGAGGCCTCGACGATGTGGGCAGCGGCGGCAAGGGCTGCCGCCCTACCCCTGATTCCCCCCCTTTTTCTTTTTTTTAATATTCAATTTAATAAAAAAAAAGTGAAAACAAAAACAAGTTTAAGGGTAAATGTGTTTTTTTTTATTTCAAGTTAGGTAAATGTGTCACACAAATATAAGTTTAGGGTTTTTGGTGTCGCAAAAGATAAAGTTTGGAGTTTTTGGTGGCTTTTTCCCTAAAAAATAATTAGAAGTTCCAATTTTTTTTTTAAAAGATATTATTTTAACAACTTTGGGTTCCCGTGCCCAACCGCCAAGTTTCTGGGCCAACGCCAATACTCAACCATCTTCTAGAAAATTATTTTCGATTTTTGAAAAAGGAAATCATTTTCCTAAATTTAAGCTTTGACAGGAAAACATTTTCCGTTGACTCATTTTTCTTAGCGAACCAAACACCGAAAAATAAGAAAAATATTTTTCGGGAAAATGTTTTCTGTGAAACAAATGAAGCGTAAAAGTAAAGCTATTCAAAACTACAAAATTGAAAGTGTAATTTACTCAAACAACCCTAGCTTCTTTTTAGAACCTTTCTCTTTGCTCAATGGATTTGTAGGCTAATTTTACCAATGGGCCTATTTGGTTTTTCTCAAGCCCTCACATGCCACACGCGCGCAGTGTGTTTATTTATTTTATTTTCTTAATTGAAGGTTATCACCGTCGTTTAGAGAACATTTTATGAATTGATTGCATAAGTAGTATAATATAACCAACCAATCATACTTGGTACGCATCTCAACCAATGTTGCATTTGAATTTTGGAAAGTAACAGGTTCCCCAAAATATGACATACCTTTCAAAGTGGAAGGTGAAGGTATATATGCTAGTCACTGAAATTAATCTTGACCGTTGGAATTTGCTAAGGGGAAGTTTGATGATCATGAAAAGTAAATTAACAATGAAAATGTCTCAATCCATTAGTAAACCATAAGAAAACTGCCATTTTCTTGCTCTCATTACGCTATTTTCAAACCTCAGAATCCTCGCATCGAGTGAAAAATACAGAAGTCCCGCTAGATACCTCTGCCTGTGCTTTTTTCTTTGTCAGTTGTCACCTCTGAAGTGAATAAACAGAAAATAAGACTTGCTCCTCCATGTGCTTCTTGAAGGAGACAACCTATGCCCTCAATTTCCTTTCTATCACACTGCCAAGTTGAGAAAATGGAATCCGTTGGAACAATATCACTAGCTCTATGCTCCGCAACGATCTTTCTGGCTTTGTGCGCGTGCGCACGTGCGGGTTGACATTGTTATCTGCTTTCTTCATGCAAACAAAGCAAGTTCACCGAGTGATACGAACTCCGCGCATCTTTCGTGAGTTAGTTACGGAGCCCAAGAAAATGAATGTGCAAGAAATATCCGAGTATATGAGTAGTTGCAGAGGTAGAAATTCTGGAAAGTACACTCAATGCAAACACCAAAACTCTGACCTATTCCGTTGCAGTGAACCCAAGAACATGAATTGAATCAGACAAGGATTGTCTTCCCTGCCCGTACCGGCGTAGATATTTCAAAGAGTAACAAAGTTCCTGCTTTGAAATTCCAACCCACCCTTTCACAATTCTCTGAGAAAAAAATTTCCACTTTTACGGATATGTATACAGATATTGGGGGGCACCCCCTCCTCAACCTCTCTCTCTCTCTCTCAGTTGCAATTTAGGCACACTGAAGGCCCAAAGGGATTAAAGAAATAATTCAGACGGATATTTGTAGACTTACTAATAGTCAATAGTCAGCTTACTGTCTACATGCGAAAAGCTTTGATAAAATGCCTTGAAATGCTGGTACGCGATGTCAATATCTTCTTTCCCACATACTTCTCTCACGCTGCAAATGTAAAAAACAGACATAATCATGACAACAGTTTCGCACTTTTCAACATTCACTGGGAAAATAAGGCATCTGTCATGAACAAACAGCAACCCACCCCAGAAAGAGAAAGGAAAGAAGTTAAAAATATGCATCTCTGTTGGAAGGTGAAAATAATTCAACATGTAACACAGATCCCGGGTGTTCCTATGTTGAAGACGGCCCATCAAAGGAGCGATTGAGCATAATTTGCATAGACTTATGCATGAATGGATGCCGGATTCACGGACTTAAACAAAGCAGGGCTTAATTATTGAGAGATTCACCTGAATATTGAAAAAATATCCTTTGGCATAGAGATATTAGCTGTTAAAAAATATAGAGTTATGTTTTTCTTCTCTTCTTAACTTAAGCACAGCAATTTGTAACTTACTTGCCTATTGCGCAACAAGCTACAGCAGATGTGATGAATACAGACCACAGGACCATCATAATTAATCGCACAAGGTCAATTCAATACCTGTGCATGGAAAGTTGAGCAATGCCACAATCAACAGTGCGGATCCCGACTCCTGATGCCAGTATCGGACCAATGGTCGATCCACATCCCATGTCATTTCTAACTGCAAATTCCTACACCCAGAATAGTAATGTGAAAATTTGTCTATTAGGTCTCCTGGATAAAGCATGGCACAACTAGAAACTTCAGACAGAAATAATCTACAAAAGAAATTGACACCATCACATTGGTAACTCTGTCCTAAACCAGCATAAATATGATATCCATACAGCATAGAGAGCTTGATTTCAAAACTACGTTGTTAATGACACCATATTTCAATAGAATTATGCAATACACACTCATTTACATATGTGTGTGTGTGTTTGTGTTTGTGTGTGTGTTTGTCCAGCAAGAAATAGAGGTGAAACCACGGTAGCTTTCAAGCAACCATATAAAAATGACCAAAACCTCCAGACTGAGAAAATCCTTAGAAACTTGCGGATAACAACTTTTAAAACAGAGGAAGATAAGGATGACGTGTATAATACACTTATTAATCATTGCAGAACTTCAGCAGAGAAAACGCAGATGTTAGATTGACAGTTAATCCTAGGATATGCATTGGAAGAGTGAAATGGAGAAAAAATGTTAAAGTGGCCCAACATGGCATCTGCAAAGTAGCCGATATGATAGTTACAAAAACTCATGTTTTGATATTTCAAAAAGGTTGATCTCCTTGCTTCTCTTGTGGCAAAATCATCTTAAGAATCATAAGGTCCTCCCTTTCTCCTCAGTCCACAGAAATGAAAAGTTGAATTAGGACAAAGTTAATTGCTGAAAGCTGATCTAACTATAATACCAACATATAAGGAATAGTGGTTCTTGGTTACACAAATGCCCAGTATAACAGAGTATCTTTTCTAATTAAAGACTGCAGGCTACATGTCAAATTCTTGCTTCACCAAAATTTGGAGATGACAACTAAATTTCCCAAAAATCTAGTATCAAAGAGAGTTTCTTGATCGAACTATAATAGAAGCTTAAGTTTCAAGAGACATCTCGTAGTTTTAAAACTGAATCTACCTGTGTTGGCAAGTTATGGATTTTGCCCACTTCTTTGAAAAGAAAAGCGGTAATGCCACTGGTGGCATAACGCTGATTGGCATTGTGCTTAATTACTAGCCCCTTCTGCATTTCAGGTCGATGGTGTTCCTCATGCTTGTCCATAAAATTTGGGTGAACTCCATGAGCCATGTCTGCGGAAACTGCATAATCCTAGATGTCAGCAGTTATGGAAGTACACATGTAAAAAAGAAAAAAGCTTATTGTTGTTTGCTGTTAACCCATATTGAACCCTCTAATATCTACGATATTATTTAAAAAGTGGGTAAGATTGAGCTTTGTGGTTGAGCCACTTCATCACAAAGGTCCATTGCCTCGCTACCCTTTGCAATTATTAGAAGCCACCACCATATAGATTTTTTCTTTTGCCACACACTATCTTTTACATTTATTACGCGCGCACACACACACACACACATAAGGACAAGCCAGCCTTGGAGCTAATCTAAAGGACAAGAAAATCTCTTTAAATTCCATGTTGGCATAAATTTGCATAATATGGATGTAATTTGATATATAGTCAACAAGTATGAAATAATAAATAGGACGATGCAACACCAATCTCATAATGATAAAAGCAAAACATACCAAGAAATGATTTCCGTATCGCACGCTCAAAAGCATTCTCCCCAACAAACTTATCAGCTAAGGAATCAATGATGCGTCTCATGGCCTGAAACATGGTCGGTGCACCGGCACCTTGAAAGGAATCTGAACCCACCTGATCAATAGAGTTAAACAGCTTTACTACTACATTCAAAGTAGCACATCAAGATCAATGCATAAAAGCTGATCCATCCACTACACTCTCCCTGCATGAGTGTATCTGGTGCTGCCAATGTGAATCAGAGGATAATGAAAAAATATCTGAGAACAGTTTCCTAACAATATAAATGGTTAAGTATCATCTTGTTAATTATCTAGCTCATGTTTGATACAGGTCAGAGTGAAGATAAATCTACCGAAAATATCTAGACAATGAATTTGGATGTTCTCTTCCTTTACAATGGGGACAGATTTGAATAAAAGTCTATTACAAACAGCACTTACATAAGCATAGCACAGTTATATGCGTAAGCATAACTTTCTACTGATCTTGAAATGTTCGTGTATTAACAGAAAGTCTCTCGCAGCAAAGCAGTCTAAACCTTCTTATTTTCCCTCAGTCATAACAATATTCTAAGTAATCAGAGGAAACTTGAACAGTACTCTTTCTAAAATATCATCAATGTTACTAAAAACATCGAATCAATGGCTAAATCAGCAAAGCAAAAAAAACTATCTGAACTCTTAAACTCCTTTGTCAGAAGCAGAAGCAGGTGGACACCCTTGCTTTGTCTGCCTATTTTCTTTTAGGTAAGAGAAGGGGGGGAGTATAAAATGGAGACAAGCATATGTTAACAGCAGGATACATATATGCCTGAGAACTTTACCTCTTCATTGTCAAATAAAGCAACCATCCGAACAGCATGCTCAGTTGATAAATCTGTGGGTAGTCTACAAGAGTCAATTAGAGCTCTCAATGCACAAAAGCTTGAAGCAAGATTATCCAATCTTCCTGAAAAGATGAACTCATTGTTTCCACCCCCAAGGCAGCTAGGTTGGGTATCACAAAGGTTCAACTCAATACTGACGATATCATCTGCACAGCATCCAAGTTCATTGGACAATATCTGGAAGAGAAAAAGAATTGTTAAATAGTTGACATAAGGAATTTCTAAGCATTCTCTCTAAGAGTTCGGAGACAACTCCAACAAGCAAGCAGGTGAAACTGATGATCAAGTGTCAGAAATACGAACTGAAAAAAAAAATACACCACAATAAACAAAGAGAAAAGGAAGAAGAAAGAAAAAAGACAGCAAAGAAGACAGCATGTTACAGTAGAAAGTCATCTAAATTGAATATCACCAATCTTCTGGAACAAATGGGAATAGATTTTTCCACCTATACTTTGTATAGAACATATGAGGATACAATCTCAGTGACTCTTTTGCTATACCTCGCCATAATTTAGGAACTTAAGAAGGACATTAGCATAACAATTGTTTGTACACATACACTCGTAGAATTTAATATTTTGCAATTTTCCTCCAAAATTGCAAATAGAGACAGTTACCTGCAAAAGCAGGGGATGATGAAAAGGCTTTGAGGAAACTGTGGCACCTTTCTCTTTTGACTCTGCAGATGTTTCATCGGGTTTTGTGGAAAGCAGTGGAATGAGGTGCGTTTCCAGGTTAGGCTTAAAACCATCCTTGTTTGCTGTGCTAAACCATCAGAGAAAAAGAATAATATCCCAGCACACTGTCAGCGAGGCTATGGCTTTGTCACCAAGTGACCAGACAAGATATATATCAGAAACAAACAAAGAAGAACTGCAATATGTGTCAAGCACACAAATGAAGACTAAAGCAGAGTAACGTAACAACAAAAAGAAGGCCCTACAGATAATTAGGGCCTATCCTCATATTAATTATTCAAGGAAGCCAAACGTACCGGTCAAGGTGTATGGCTAAAGTGGGAACGCGTAAAAGAGGTCTTTTAATTTTGACAAGCTTGTGCAGAAAGGAACCATCACTATCTCTCACTATGACCCTTCCTGCAACACTCAGATCTCTGTCAAACCAAGTATGCCATAAACCACCACCATAAGTCTGCACATTGACCATGAGATAATTAGACTTGGTTGATGCAGATTTTGGCTTCAGTTTTAAGCATGGGCTGTCTGTGTGAGCAGCAATAACATGAAAACCACTGCCAACGTCATATCTGCAAGCTAAAACCAAAAAGGCATAGTTCTAAAAAACAATGAAATGGAATATTTGCTGCCAGTAATGGAAACAAAGTGGCCAATTACTTTCGCAAATTTAGAAAAAACCAACTTAAAAGTTTGTAAATATGATTCCTAATGAAGGGAATATCAACAAGAGAAAGCCCATGAAAATCTTACTTCAAGATGAATAGAAGCTTCAAAAAGCACTAGTTACAATATTTACTTCAGTTTCAGTACTTAGTCTGCTGCCTAGCGCTATTCCTAAGACATTAATCAGGCAATATGTCTTGATGATTTTTTACGGCACTTCATGGAACCAACATCAAGTATATAAGTTTATTGCAAGCCTGCCTCTCCACCAGCCGATTCCCTCTACCAACAATATGATAATTAAATCAAGAAGTTCTTCACTGACCTTTCTCCAACAGCAAAAGCAATTAAACAAGACATATTCCGTGTAAAGAAGTAGCGTCCTCCAGGCTTTAGGTTCCATTCATCATTTTCATTCAGCAAATGAAATCCAGCATTGATTAGTTGTCTTTTCGCTTCAGCTGGAAACACAAAGGTAAAAAGCATCATTAGAATGCTATGGAAAAGCACATTTAGTTGTACGAATTGGATATGTCAATAACAAACAAGACTATAGCCTCAATACTGGCTATGTACTGTCAAGACCAATCTCACCAGAGGTTTCAATGAAATCTTACATTAACTATTTCTGCACATGGAGCCTCAGTGCAATCATACTACAGATTGTGGTAATTACATGTTAAACTCTGCTATATAACAAGTTCCACTTACCCAGTGGAAGGGACTTGCGGCAGTTCATCTAACGATGCTCACGCAGGAAGGGCCTCTCTGTTATTCACAACTACTTTTCTTTCTAAAATTCTTGCATCAGAACAATTGCTTAACATTCACCACACAGAGAAAGTTGTCAGAAAGTCTAAAACTCCTTCCCCTCTCAAAAGCTGATTATGTAAACAACTAGGATGAGATGAACCTCACTAGAAGCAATCAGAACATCATGCTTATGGCATAGAACAAATTCTTGGAAAGCAGATCAATTATGCCCAATATTAAAATCAGAGTAAAAAACAATAAAAGCTACCCTCTACCGTTTGGTCCTCACAACAGGATCAAATTAAAGCAGATCCACATAGCTAATTTTTACTGAAACAATCCCATGGCTACTAATATTACAACTACGGCTGCTAGTACCATGGCAATATATTACGACACAAGGATGATAATGAGAAAGCTTCCATCAACGGGTTTGGCTAGTTACTTATATTCCACTAAAAATAACTTGTATGACATCCTCTACGAGATCCAAATAACCAATGTTTTTTCAGAGTATCTCAAAGTGGCTCTACTTGACAATATTCTCGTATGTTCATGCTTGGATCCGTCCAAAGAAGGAAGTTCAAAATTTCTCCGATCCTGAATTTTTTACAATTAATGAAAGAATTATCCAAAAAGTCAAGGAAATTTATTCAACTTCTGTGTAATACAGTTAACACTGTGATAGACTATGATGTTCCTGCACTTGAATAGTCAGAACGGTAAACGAAAAATTGTGAATGAGAGAAGCCATTGCATCAGCATTTGCAGTGTTCTCTAACTCTTCAGATTGTGAGTCAAGCCTTGATACCTTGAATTTGTTAGTAAGAAATTCAAGAGCAAGAATATATCACGACACTAATGGCAAACCACACTGCCTAATACAAAACACACTGGATTTCTAAGACCAACCGCTACTTGCCCAAAGCAATGGTTTGACCGAACAAAGGGAAGTTGATTTAATTGTGAGGATATGTGGCCTTGCTGCAGTACCATCCATATATTAAGCTAACCATACAAAGGAGTTCCATTCATGTGCAGGTTACGGAATATGGATGGCTTCATACATTTTTCACCTTCTTTTAATTAGAACCACACACTTTTGATGGAAAGACTACAAATAAGCAGAACCCTGAATATTAGATAATAAAAACTGATCCAAACTGCAAACTTCTGGCATAACATATCAGCTCTCTTTTTTGGGATGGTATCCATTCCAACAATTTGACTAATTTCAGTTACTCAATATCTTCAAAGAATCTGTGGATCATGTACCTAGAAAACTCAAAACTTTCTATACTGATTGCCACTTATAGATTGATGGATCATTTAGGAATTGCGGCGTCAGAATTATGACCATTTGAGAAAATTCAGGAAGCAAATTCAGTCTTCCAAAACATCAAAAACACCTCAAGCTTCTAGAATTCCTTTTACAAGTACTTTACGCATGTTTAACAACAACTAAGCACCCACAGGAGGAGCTCCTACTCCTACACGAGAAGGGAACCGTAGTGAAAAGCATTGCAGCTTTCAAACTCTTACTAGGCAGACATATAAACCCATTCTGAACAAACACCGACAAACTAACAACATACTCAAGCTCAACTATCTTAAACCGAAGCGTGAACCACAAACGACATAATTTGAAGTACCTGTAGCATGAAACTGAGTCCAGGACTCGTTGAGATAATCCAAGAGGTCCCCGACAATCGAACCGCTCAACGCAGCCGACGAAGAAGGGCTCTGATTGCAAGCAAATGCGTCAGAGAGACGGATGAACACAAAATCACACGCACAGGAAACACCAAACGCATCGATTCAGAGAGAGAGACCTGAGGTGATTGATCTGCGTTGGAGCAGAGACGAGGAAGAGTGGAGAGCTTGCGAATGCGCGAGCCACGAGGAGATAACGAAGGTTTCAGGAACAGAAGAGAAGGTCTGGAGATGGTCGGAGGATAGAGGAGATGCAGACGAGCCATCGCTGCCATTGTCGTTCTGTTCTGCGGTTGCTTCGCTTCCTATCTGAACTGAGTCGAAGCTTGACTGTGCTACAGAACTGTGTCTTTTTCGAGGAAATTGCAGAATGGTCCCTGTACTACGGTCACCGTTTCATTTCGACACACATACTTTATCTTGTTAACAGATTTAGTCCCCAGACTCATCTCCGATCCCAATTTTTGGATCAAATCCACCCTTTCGTCCAACTATCGGCGAATACGCTGGCTAAGCGCCGGAGGTATTTATACACACGATGCTGATGTTGAATGAAAAATAAAAAGTACTTAGCAAATAATACAAGGACAGTCCCCATATTATTGCTGATGTTTGATTTCGGCCCTTATAACTTGATTTTTGATCTCGTGTTTAAGATACTTCCATCCAAATTTAGATAGAAATTGCTGCATAAGTGTTAGATCGGAAAAATTATCAAAACAGTCCTAAATTAATTGCAATTGTGCCAACTCAATCCTAAATCTTTGTTTTTTTTTTTCTAATTCAGTTCTAAATCTTTTGCATTTATGCTAATTCAGTCCATAGTGCCGACTGGCAAAAATAATAATTTTTTAATATTTTTTTCGAATTCTTTTATTTTTTATTTTCTATTTTTTTCTTCCATCTTATCTTCTTTCTTGTGGCTGACGAGGGCTACGGACAAGGCCATGGCTGCCTTCGCCTGCAGCCGGTGAGTCACAGGTGAGCCTCACCTTACGACTTCCCCTCCAACCTCGTGACCTTACAACCTCGTGATGTGCGGTCACCTCACCTACAACTCACTGGCTGCAGGCGGAGGTTGCCATGGCCTCACCTGCTACAAGCGAGGTCGGGCAAGGGCTTCGCGACCCTCACCCAATGGTCAGCAAGCTTCGACGACCCTCATCAATTAGCTCATTGGCCACAAGGAAGAAGACAAGATGGAAGGAAAAAAGAAAAGATTAAAAAATTAATTAAAAAATTAGTAAAAAATATTAAAATATTATTATTTTGGTCAAGCAGCGTAGCACGTCAATGCCGGCTGTCCAAATTGACTGAATTGGCACAAATACAAAAAGTTTTAGGACTGAATTGGCACAATTGCAATATGTTTGGCAATTTTCCCAGTGTCGATGGGTCTGCTAGTTTACTTGAATCCGGCCATATGCAGTAAACTTGCACGTATTGTTCTGGTCGAGCTTTCCTTAGGTATCCAATAAACAATTTAGGAGGGAAATTTAGCTAAGCGTTGTAAATTTTTGTCATGTCTGCATTGGCCTAGTCCGGCAAAAGTAATACTCAAGAAATGATCATTTAGGAATAATCGCTCTTTGGCCATCAATTTTTTCACCGGCCTCACATTTTAATCTTTAGCATTTAGGCAAACCTTTTTATTTTACATTTGAATGGAAAACGCGAAGTTTGTGCAATAATTAAGATCAAAGATTAGTTGATGGACCAAAATTTGTTAAAATAATAAAGTTTGATGACCCAAATTGAATAGCGCAACTAGCATTGGGACTATTGTTGTAATTTTCCCTAAACCTTTTATATTCTTCTTCCATGCCGGCGCCACGCGTTCGTTCAAATGTTTAGTCAGCATTTTCCGTCAATATATTTACATGGAAATTGAGAATTTGTTTCAAAATTGTGACCGGAGATAAGTTTAATAGACTAAATTGGTCACACACTATAGTGCCATGGATCAATTGTGTAATAACCCCCCGTTTTTTCCTTTTCACTAGAGAATGGGGCAGTGCTATATAGTACCTAAAGAACTGAGTTTGGAGCGAAAGAACGGTAGAGCAGATTGGTAACGTTTCTGCAATTTTTCTGAATTTAGAATAAAAGAAAACTGACTGTTAAAAAAGGATGAAGACATATTTGAACTTTTGCAGTTTATTTCAGTTTGGTCCTTGAAATTAATATTTTGTCCAATTGGATTTTTCAACTGTAAATTTTTTATGTCCATTTGGATTAAAATATTGGCATTACAGATCACGTCAACATCACCCTATTTTATGAACATCCTATCGGCAACGCCATATCGACATCCTCACAAACTTATTGCTAACTTGAGTTATAAGGAAATCACAAGGCAAATTGCACAATGGAAGCTATGGCAACGCCTCCCAACCACTTACCATGGTCCAGCGACCCTCGTTGCTCGACTAAAAATCTAGAGTTGCATGTTCTATTCAACTGGTGAACCACATCGGATCGAGGATAGCATGCATCGCACAACCCTTTGAAAGGGATTAGCAGCTCGGATCATGAAATCGATGAATCCATCACATTTGCAAGCTATCTCACTTAATATAGATAATTTTAACCAAAATTAATTAACATAAATAATTTCGAATTTCGAGCAAAAGTAAATACGCCACTTGTGGATTTTTTCATATGGTTGTACTCATCGGCTAATTATAAAATAATTTTTTTTGGTAAAAAAATTATAAAATATTTGCCTCCCCCATACAAACATTGGAAATGACTCCAGTGAAGTAGAGGGGGGAAAGACAAGCACCAGTACGTTTCGGAAAATTGACTAGAGAGAGTGCAACGTTCCACAGGCGAATTGCCATGGCGGGAACGCTTCAAACCCTAATTCTCTCCCCTGCAACCTCCAAGACGGTCCGGCTTTGCCCCCGGAGCATGCGATTTTCCTCGCATGGCAATCGTCTCTCCGTTCGCCCCGTCAAGACCGGTCCGCATCGCTCGACTTCGCGGCCCATCAGAGCCTGCGAGGCGTCGGGTCAGGTTAGTTCGGCTCTTGCCTCAGACCGGTTCGTCGTAGCTGGGAGCTTCGTTCGCGTGTTCTGAGAAGTCGATGAGAGAATGACTGTTTGGTTCGACGGATTTCAATCTTCTAATACACGATGGGGTTGAGGGAGAAATGTTTCGAGAATGAATTACGTTCTGCGCTCAGTTGAAGTGGTGTTTTAGGTTCGGCATTGTGAGAATTTCTAAAGAACACGTCTGTTTGACATTATCTCTGTAAAGGATGTGAGTGCAAGAAGAACGAGTTAGAGCCCATTTTTCCAATTCATGGGTAAGATTGTTGGCTGTTTTCAGGTAGGTGGAAATGATGATGCTCCCAAAATTCCCGGGAAGGTAAAGGCGGGTAACCCATTCTCGAAGTTTGTTGCAGACAACTTCCTTCCGTTAGGTAATGATATCTGTTTGATGGCATGTATCTTGGCTGGTGCAAAAATTGCAAATTCCCTGGCTTGACCACAGTACACATTGGGATAGCATTAGCGATCTCTTTAGTTTCCACTCTTCATCTGCATAACCAGTTCACTCCGATATGGAAGACAGCGATTATGTAAGCCTTTGTCTGTCATGATCTTGAGCTTCACCGGTTTGCCACGCTTATTTAACGCTTAGCTAAATTTAGAGAGCTTTAACAGCTTGAACCAAGGTCGTTTTCCTGTTAGTGATCTCGTTCTCTGCTATAAATTCCTTTATTACTTGAGAGTCAATAATGAGTTTAGTCTGACAACAGTACCATGGCTTTCTATTTGTATGAAATGGGTGCAGTAATGATAGATTAATGCCATTTCATCTCATGTCACAGCTCTTATAGGTGGAGTTGCCCTAGGACTTGCAAATCCCAGTCTTGGTTGTCTTGCAGATAGATACTATTTATCGAAATTTAGTACCTTTGGGATCTTTATTATATCAGGTTAGAAAGTGAACCTTTCTTCTCGTACATATTATTCCTTTATTTTTGTGATGCCATCTTTATGGAAAGCTTCCTCCATGTTCTAGGATTGACATTGCGGAGTGGAGAAATTGGTGCAGCTGCAGAAGCATGGCCTGTGGGAATGTTTGGGCTTGTATGACTCCAAGTTTCTTTTGTGGGCTTGTGCATATTGTAGGTCGATTGTAAATGTTATGCGATATTTTGATATTGTATATCATTCATTGTAGTAAGAAATGCATTGTTTAGAACATGTCAGTTGTTTTATTTGACATATATTTCATGTAGTTGCAGTCGCATCCATCTTTTGTGGAATCTACCTTTTCAAACTCTTTTAATTTTGCATACAAGATACAGCGATGGCATGCATATAGAAAGGAATTATAGTCTGGCAGTGTGCATCATTCTTGAGCAGTCTCCTTTAACTCTACTTGCTTGACGGCTAACCTAAATGAAATCTAGTTATCCCGCTATAGTGAGTTTTAACTGTTATTCATCTTCTCTATGTAGGGATCAATTCTATTGTTCACTCCATATTTGTCAAAGCTAATTTTGCAAATCCAGCTTCAGCCTCAAGAATTTGTTACAGGTTGGGCATTGATTTCTCTCTCTCTCTCTCTCTCTCACACACACACACACACACACACACAATTAATTTGCAGATAATCTATACCATATTAATTGGTATACTACTGGTGCATCTTTTTTCATGTTGTGTTCAGGAAGACCTTTTTCCTAGCCTGTTTTCTGGGGTAGCTGCTGGTTCCATTGGCAATATCTGTTCATATATCCAATATTATGATAAAATAGACGTGCAAACTTTCTCAGCCTTTTATATGTACATAGACGTTTGTTATCTCTCTTTTAGGATATCTTTCTGTCATGCCTTCTCAATCATATATTAGATGATGTCTCTATCTGAGCGTTACTGTATTAAGCAAATTAAGATGACGTAGATTCTATTGACTATGAAAAGGAAATGGTTTTCGTTGGGGACTTGATGCTGTACATGATTGTTGAGAGCGAGCTTTATATTTGCATTGACTTACTATTACTATACTTTTAGAGCTCATAATCAATTTAAAGAGAATTTTTTTATAATTCTGTAATGCTCTGTCTAAATCCTGCAGGACTGGCCATATTTAGCTGTATGCCTACTACATTATCAAGTGGAGTGGCTCTTACTCAGGCATGCTTACTATTCTCTTCTTTCAAAGTTGTTGCTATTGATGATAATTCATCCATTGATGGAAGGTTGTGACTGCAGCTTGCTGGAGGAAATTCTGCTCTTGCTCTTGCAATGACAGTCATATCAAATCTGTTGGGAATTCTAATTGTAAGTTATAATATTGTCTTTGTCAGTGTACTTTCATTCTCAGAACAAGAGGTGTTGTGCCAGATGTTACCCGATCTACTTTTACTCAGCAGCTTTTTCTCTGCTTTTATAATTCGTTCTGTTTTTCCTTCAAGAGCTGTTGTTGATGCAGCTTCTTGTACTCTTTCCTTTAATCTTCCTCTTTTCATCTTTGAATAATACCCAGAAGATTTTCTTTGGTTTTTACTTAAATGAAGATTTGTAAGTGCTCCTCATGCTTTATACTTTGGTCGTTGCAATCAAAGAGCGTGATTTTAGTTTTCTACAATAATTATGCAGCAATAATTCCTAAGAGATGGCTGCCTTTAACAACTCGTCTAGAATTTTGTACCAAACTCAGTTTTGTAGAGCAAGCTTGGTCCTGCTTTCTAGATATTAAAACTTATTTTCACATGCATGGCTGTCAATGCGTGATAGTTTACTTTAAATACTTAGAAGCATCTATTTGCTATATATTTTCGACATGATCCTGGTATTATATGACTTAAGTTCAACACTGTCATGCTTGTACACAATCTGACGGCATGAGTATCTTTCTAGGTGCCATTTTCTATCTCCAAGTTCATTGCTGATGGAGTTGGAGTCACTGTTCCGACTAAGCAATTGTTCAAAAGTCTAGTTCTCACACTTCTTTTTCCATTAATCTTGGGGAAGGTATATAATCCTTGCGGTATATGCGTTCTTTGATGACTTTATGATTGGAACTAGTATTTTACCTCATATATATAGATCATGGGTAAACAGGCTGTCAAAAGCTTACCACCTTTCTGGTTACTGATTGCCTGAAGAAATACCGATTAGCAAGAGAAAAAAGGCTGATTCTTAATTAAATTTATCAGCTGGGAGTACTTAAAACTTGATGTTCTATTTCCAATTAAATGACGTAACCTTTATGTTTGCTGCCATAAAACAAAATGTTGAATCTTGTGAAATAATTCAATTTCTTCACTAAGTAGTGCTGGCATATATTTCTGATTTTTGGCTACCTCACAGTATATCTTTACCTTGGAGGATTAGCTTTTGATTGAAGAGCCTGCAGTTACCAGATAGGCAGATACCTATTTGGCTCCGATATGATTGCTTCATGATCTGATTATTAGTATTGCTATTATATGTACTTTTAAAGTATCCTTTGGGTAAAGAGTGCTAAGAGTAAAGACTTTCTTCATTTTGACTATGGAAGTATGGTCAATGGAATGCATAATTTAATTATGTTACCTCTAAGTTTATCTATCTTATCATTGTGGCGTTGATGAGGTACTTGTTACATTCTTCCCTTAAATCCTACCTTTGGATTACAATTAAGTTTTCTCTCCTTTCTGGAAGTCTTCGTGCGGCAGTATGGAGATCCTGTCTTTGTTTAATTACTCTTTCATGGAACGACAGGAAATGGTTATTATCCTTCAACAAATTGATGTTCCTCTTTTATTTAGATAATCTAACATCATGATTTTTTTTTTCCCTACAGATATTGCGAGAATCTTTTAGAGGTATGTCTCAACAATCATTGTTTAAATTTATTTCAGAGAATATTATAGATTTGGTGGATTTTGAGAAACTGTCAATTTATAAGCTGAATTGCTTTTCATTCTTCACTTGTCGTTGGGAAAAATTGCGCATGAATATTGCTGAGACCTGAAAAATATGTGTGGATAAAGTACCTGACTTTAATTACAATGCTGAATACAAGTTATATCTCAGGCTTGGCAGATTTTGTTGATAACAATCGGAAGCTTTTCTCAAGGATCAGTGCAGTTTTTCTCAGTTTAGTAAGGACCCCAAAATTTCCTTGCTATTTCATTTTGTGATTTGTAGAGGGTACCATAATTTTCTGATGACAAGCAGAAGTTCAAAGAACAGCGTCATTTCTCAGTTTACTGAAGGAAGTAAAGGGCCAAAGCTCTTTTTTTTTTGGTCAATGTCAAAAACAAAAGATGTGCGTCATGGTCCATGTCTAGACTGTGGTTACTATAAGCTTTACAAGCATATGATATATCTGAAATTCTTGGATACTCCATAAAGAATCTGGCTTTGTGATAGCTTTGTTCCTTTATCTCGACTATACTAGTTTCTTTATTTCTGCCAGTTCATCTATTTGATAATGAGATACAGAGCTGGGGAAAAAAATGTAATTGTGAAGCTCATATTTTCTTTCAAAAAGACTAGTGTGACTTTCTACAGCATTTACTAAGGCCAGTTATATATTCAGCCAATATCTACTATTTGGGTTGCATACTTGGAGCTAAAATCTGCGTGAGATCGACTGTAAGCCACGTTTTAAAGGATCTGACAGTCTCTACATGGTTGATTCATGCTGTAATTTAGGGAGATGTTGAAGGAGAGGTTAAAATGGCTGCTGAGATTTATGACTACATGGAGATGTTACAATTGGTGTTAGGAAGTCAAGCTAGCCGTTTTCTTCTTAAAGAAGAGATAGAGCTCTGTGAGCGTTTTGTTGCTAGTCAAAAAGACTGACTGGCATTGTCAGAGAGGAAACTTACCTGTTTGGGTTTTTCAAGGCCACTGATTTTGTGCTCCGTAAATTGTGTTATATGACTAAAAAATGATTTTCCAGTTAAATGGTTGCTAAATTATGTAAATTTGTTTTTGCTTTAGCTACCCTAGCATGTTATGCTTACTCTCTGGGGGAAAAGTTGGTCTTACAATCTAGTGATTTAGTGTATGTAGGTTGTTGGTGATGAGAATTTGGACTGTTTTAGTTGATCCCTTGGAGGTTGTTGGTGATGACATACTGCTTTTCCTATCCTTTCAGGCTCTTCTTTTACCTTTTTAAGTGCTCTAGAGGCACTCTGGTTGATCTGCAGCAATGAGTAAAGATTTGAAGCGATTTGCTGAAAGAAAATAGTTTTCTCTCTTAAATGTTGGCAGTGAAGAGATATGTTGGTAGAATAGACGGATATGCCAAGAGCTTTCTGTCTAGTGCTGTGCTTGATAAATTTGTGCATATTACTTAGGTGGGCACTTACCAAATGGCAAATTATCAGATTTCATTGCTTTTGTTGGAGGATGATAATGTGTCCTTGATGACTTTGCTGGACATGATTCGTTCATGGGTCCATTCCAGTTTGGATGATATCACTAGATGTTGTTTTGCAGGTTCCATGGATACAGGTGAGCAGGTCAAGGTCACTTTTGCTGATGGTCCAACTGGAAATTTTCCTTGTTGCGATTGGGATGGGAATGTATGCCCTTCATTCTGGTCCAATATTTCTTTCACAACCTTTCTATGATGCCAAATAGCTATTTACTGCTTTGCAAATATTTCAATGCTAATGCGAAGTAGGATGGATGTACTAATTTGTTCTTCAGGATTTCCAGATTAACGAGTGAAGTTATTCCAGAGGGGGTACCATTAGAGTATCTATAGTAAGATTACCTGTCGTGAATGAGTAAAGTTGCTGCATTTTCAATAAGAAACTACCTTCTTACATTATCAAAGCACAAAAATGTAGCTACAGGTGGCCCTATATCACTGTAAAAAATAACAATGTCCTTTTCTGATTATCTTTTCTTCAACTTGTCCTAGATTCTCTGCTCTTAAGCTTCTCCAAAGAGTGTAGCTGAGGGCTCATTGATAAGTTAATTACAGAAAACATTATTGTTCCTTTTTAGTTGTTTTAACATTATATTACCCGACCATAGATTACTAAGCAAAAAAAAATTCATATCTCTAAGCATAGAAACAGTTACCTTGCTTTTCATATCCTTTAGATTATTCTGTTGATGTCTCTCTGAAGTTCATTGGTCTGGCCACCATTATAGGAAGCCAAACCATTACAGTTGTCTCCTGGTTGCAATGTCTATCCTTTAATTTCACTAGTGTTATTTCCAATAGGATTCATTATTGTGATTTAACTGCACTGAGATATGACATGATTGTTATATGTGACTGCAGAGTTCTTCATCTCTTCCTATTAGCATTTAATGCTTTTGCCGTACAATGTCTCTCAACTGTCACTGGTGGTGGTCAATCTGTTTTTGCAAAGAAAGAAAATGCAAATGCTGCTCTTCTTGTGGCAAGCCAGGTAATATACCATAGGGATTTTGTTAAATTCTTTTCTTGTGCAGTATGAGTAGCCCAAGTCAAAAGTTAGAGAGTAATACACCCTGCATCTGAGTTAAGGAATTAGAGGAAGGATACAAGTGTGTTTGACGCAGAGATAGAATATCATTGAGATCCTATAAGCATTTTCCTTAAGAACATAAACTAAGTCTAATGTTTGATATTTAGGATTTTCTAGGATTTTATTTTGTGCCAATTATCTTCAATCCTTGTTGAGAATGTGACATTGCTGTTCTACCATTATTCATTCCTTTAAAAGAGGTTGTGTTTGGTTAGAATAAATCTTCCATTTGGTATTGTCATTCTGCACCAAGTTCAATAATTGCAGAGACACGAGAAAAGCTAAAAAAACAAAGAAAAATAAAATTAAAAGAAAGAAAGAAAGAAGGAAATTTGTTTGGAATTGACTGGAGATTGTAAAACCATCTGGACATCCTCTAGCGATAGCAGCCATCTTGCTGATTTTCGGAATGAAAGTCCCACGGCATTTCATTGGAAATTATACTGGTTGGATGCAAACTAAAATGAAATTGGAATTTTATATGGCATGAATTTTGTGGCAATGGAGGAAAAAGTCCACGAGGGTGAGCTTCTTGGTGTGTTTGACCTTGAGTTGTGATTGTTCAGTTAAGGGATCAGCTATTAGTAACAGCTACACTTGTCTATTCTTCTGAGGAACACAAAGCGCATACCTTTTGCTCTATGATTAACAATTCAAGGGTTACTTCCTCAAGAATGATAGCACTAAAGCTTTGATCACAATTTGCAGAAAACTCTACCAATAATGGTGGCTGTCGTTGAGCAGCTTGGTGGTGCATTCGGTGAATCTGGTCTGCTGGTTCTTCCTTGTGTAGCGGCACATTTAATTCAGGTAAAATTTTCGTTGTTTAGATAATGACATAAATAGTCTTTGAACTTTGGCTCAATATGCAATGTGATCCATGAACTTTTAATTTGTTCCATGTGGTCCCTGAACTTTAGCCCAATGTGCAATGTTATACACGAACTTTTAATTTGTTCAATGTAATCCATGAGCTTTTGATAAATGTTCAAACTAGTCTCTAGACTATATGAAAATATCCAATGTTAACATTGAATATTTTCATATAATCCGAGGACTAATTTGAACATATACTTAAAGTTCAAAAGCCACATTAAATAAATTAAAAGTGCAGGGACAATATTGCATATTAGGTTAAAATTTAGGGACCATGTTGAACAAATTAAAAATTCAAGAAATACGTTACACATTTGATCAAAGTTCAAAAACTATTTGTGTCATTTTCCCTCATTATTTCTATCGGTCGCATGTTTGGAGAGTTGATTTACTCACTTCTCTTCCATGTAGATTATAATGGACTCCTTCCTTGTAAATTTCTGGCTGCGAAAAGATGCTGCTTCCAACAGTCTCAGAGTAGCTTGATGCTTAAGCATGTGCTATTACCTGATTCATTCTGTATGTTGTATATCAATCTGTCTAACCAGGGCTTTTTGGAGATTTAAGTTTCGATTACTGCATTGTAAACAAAATTTTCGAATTGAAAGGGCAGTCAGACTCAGATAGGCAAGGATTTAATTCAGTGGTCATTCTCATAAACAGCACACTGTGTCAAGTCGGCAACAATTTTTTGTTGTCCTTTTGGATGAGAATTTACAACTACCCTTCCATTAGAAAATTAACAGAAAAAGCAAAACAAACAAAGCATGACCAGACAAATTTTGGTACTGCAATTCATAAGGGCTAAATTATTGGAAATGGTTAAGCATCTATAAAATCAAAGAACTTCATCAAAGAGGATCATTTGCATAATCTAAGCTTTTCCATTCCACTCTTGGTAGAATTGTTCCAGATAATCGATCATCAACTTGAGATAAATTGTGCACTTGACAGCATTGAATATGGCTGATATCATACTTCAAAAGTCATTAAACATGAGTAAGCACCATAATTGTCACATTTCACACACAATAGCAAGTGCAAATAAAGATCATAAGTTTATGACAAATACGCCATTTTTGTCTTTTGTGCTCTTTAATTTACATTTACATCAATAAACCAACTTTTTATTTCTCTGAAGGAAGTGGAAGATATGAACTCTTATTTACCAAGTACGAATTAGAAAAAAACATACTTAGAAGGTTTTTCTAGAAAAACGTCAAGACATGCTTAAGGAGGCAAAGGAATGGATGAAGCATACATCATCATCTTGTAGCATCCTCATGACTCTCATCCTAACGGTAGCTTTCATTGGGGCCATTATAGTACTCTCATCCTCGCCCCAGCGAATGCTACCATTAGCATGAAAGGATGCTACAAGATGATGATGCATGCTTCATCTATTCCCTTGCCTGCTTGAGTATGTCTTGACGTTTTTCTAGAAAATCTTCCTATTCGTACTTGGTAAAAGAGAGTTCATATCTTCCACTATCTTCAAAGAAATAAATTGGAAGTATATCAATGTAAATGTAAATTAAAGAGCACAAGACAAATAAGGTAAAATAGACCTAAAAACATTATAGTTCTCTCTGCAAAAGGAAAGCTGTGAACATCCTTGTGCCCATTCTACCATTGGGCTCATCAAGCTGTGGCGCTCCGTCACATAGTTACCCAATTGTCTCATTACTCTGTGTGTTGAGTAGTCTAAACATCTCAACATTCGATTCTTTCAAGGTTGCCATTATCAGTTCTGTCGTGAAATCTGCTTCCCATAGCAATTCTGGATGATGCACAAGCCATAATATTACATTGAGTATTTGAGGAGTTGTCAAATGGATCTTCATCTCGTTAAGTGCTACACATGCCAACTCAAGTGTGTAAATATGCATCAACTTCAATTTTCCAATCCTTTTGATGTAAACTGCACGTGACATCACACAAGTAATTTTCCCAAGGATGAAAATATTAATCGAGAAAGCAAACTTCATATGGCTTGAAAATGAAAAGGCCAGAAAAATCTGTCAATGAACAAACAATGTCATGAGAAAAAAAAGAGTTTTTTTCTTTTTTTGGAATAATGCGTAAATTCATTCGATTGAGTAATTCTTTAGATTCACCTAATGGATACATATCCTTTAGATTTTGAATTGAATTGAATTGAATTGTATCATAATATACAAATCGAGCATCGGTCCATATTAATCATGCGCTTGAACTCTCAGCCAAGACATTAAGAAACAAAGTCAATCAGGCCAAAACTTCTTTGATATAATTCAATTTAAAGCTGAAATCACTGAGATCAAAACCAAGACCGAGATAGATGATACGAGATCGCTTCGCAATGCTTGAGGTAGAAAAGCTTTCGATCTAAACATGGAGAGACAGGACCGAGACAAAATAGAAGCAAATCGATACGTAAAAGTCAAAAACAAGAAACACAATACGAAGTTTAAACCATGGAAATGACAACTTGGCCATAGCCGTCGAAACCTCAATACAAATACAAACGCGTGAGATTTGGACCTAACCAAAAGTAGACACGGGCCCAATTTTAGGGTCCGGTCCAAATGCAAGTTAGACATGGAACTCACGGATCCGGGCCAAGGATGTAATTGGGCTTTTATATCAAGTCCGTGCAATCGAATTAAATTCATCCCACCAAAATCAAGCTCAGCCCAAACTCTTTACACCTAGGTCATGCCCAAATTTCATAAAACCCAATTTGAACCCATTTATTGGTTTACCTCATTTTTCCCTTCTTAGTAACTTCCTCTTTCTCAATCTCCTCCTCATTCCCATCTTTCCATTTTCTCATTTTCTTTATTTATCTTTCCGCTCGTGGCCAAGCTTGCACTCTCATCTTTTTCCTCCTATTTTTTTATTATCATCAATTTGGATTTTTTATCATATTTTTATTTTCTTATTTCTCTCTTGAGCTTGTTACCTCTTAGTCTCTTTCAGAACTTCATGGGTTCATCATTGCCAAAAAAACACCATCAATGAACAACTATGTCCAGACCCCGTACTAAGAACGCCCTTACGCCACCGTCGCCTACCCACGGCCAGTGTTAGAACACCGCTATAAGTCCTAGCCACGTGAATCATAAATCCATTCAAGCATGACAGGCTATAGCATGGTTTCAACAAATTGAGTTTGAGGTTTGACGCGCAAAGATTATATGGCAATCAAATCAATATATTGGTTAATAGCGTATTAATCATGTAGCATACTAATCATGTTATTATGCTCTCAAGTCGACCAACAGGAAGAGTGAATCCATATTGAACTAATTGAGACATACGAGTTGGGGACAAACAGTTCTCAATCGGCGGGGTTCTCCCAAACCCTCACCTCGCGCGACGTTGGAGTCTACAACCGAAAAAAGATCTATCTATGAAGTCCAACCTAACCAAGAGTCGCCACTAACTTATTAGGGCCGACTAAAAGCCAAGTGAGATACGGAAGGACATCTCACTTCCTACGCAATTAGAGAATCTAGGATCAGGGACTTGATTACACTAATTGTGTAACTAGTGCCCTTTCGATACCCTAACTTGATGATTTGTTACCTAAATGATTCATGCAGTCTTTGACCATTTTATTAACTTACGCCACTACATAATGTCCAAGAAAGAGTATACAAACACAATCAATACGATAAAAAGTAAGGTCTAAGAAAGTAAACCCAATAAAGTAATAGGCAAAGAATCCACATGATCTTGTTAAGTTCAAATTGAGTGCAATTTCTTGTCCAAAAAGATCAATATATCTAAACCTAAGCTATATCAAAGGTAACTATTAAAACCCCTAAACCAAAGGTGTGCTAACCGTATAAAACTAAGCTACATCCAGCACTAAAACATAAACAACTTAATCAAGACCTATTTCTAAGCTATTTTCGGATTATTTTTTTTAAATTCGAATTTTTTCGAATTTTTTAAAATAATAATTCCGAAAATGGGGAATCTGGCTGGGCCCTTGGGCCCGGTGCGAATATTAACTGTTGTGGACTCTTGGGTCTGGGCCATGAATCGAATCACGAACAGCGGCGAAAAATGAATGCGCAAATCGGTATCTCCGAAGCACAGCCTCCTCAGCGACCGCCATGAGAACATCACGGAGTCGTGGAGATACAAAAGCAAAGCAAACATATAGGCGTGCAGATCTCAGCAACCATGATAAACACCTCAATAAAAACTCACCCAGTGATCGGCAAATCGATTTCTAACTTGTAACACACATCAACTCATTTTCAGTTTCAACAATGGCGTGAAGTATTTCACATTCGTGTATCAGAGGCATTTTGTCAAACATATCGCAGGCGTTCTGCTGAGGATTGAAACCGGGCGTTAAAAGCTCGGGTTATGAGCCAAGTTCATGACGAGATCGGTTCAAAATGTGCACAATCACCGACACAAACTCGAATGGAGACGATTCAATCCTAATCTGTAGCATGCCATTTCGGTTCCTAATCTTCATCAAAAACAGGGGGTGACAAGGAGGAGGGATTACCTGGTTCATCAGCGGTGTCGAAATCCACGGTTAGTTGCCGCGAAGCAGGGGAGAGAAGGTGCGGCTCCGAGATGGCGAGAAACAACGGCAACATTGGCTAACCACGTGGAGACGGCGATGTGCGTCGAAGAATAGCGATGAACGGTGGGCGACTTTTCAGGTGAAACACCATAGAAACGTCCAGGGCTTTCTGTCCTAGCAGTGTTTTTTTCTCTACGTCCCCCTTCGTTCTCTGTTTCGTCTTTTTCCTCAGTAAACGTCGCCTTGAACAAGAACGAAAGAGGACGAAGAATAGAAGAGCGACTGAGAGAGGACCGTCGGGAATCACCGGGAGGAGCAGGGACAAGCGGCGGTCGCAGGCTGAGATGGTGGTTGCGCGGCCGGTGGCCGCGGGCTGAGATGGTGGAGGCGCGTGGGAGAGCGAACGGGGGAGAGTGGAGAGAGAATAAAAATTGGATCTTGGAGAGCCGTTTGGGTGAAAGAAAAATCAAACAGCCACCTTTTCTTCTTTCTCTTGTGCGGCCAGCCCCCTTCCCTCACGCTTCAGATGTGAAGAAAAACCCAGGAGGAGGACTTGAGGCTGGGCCTTCTTTTACTCGATGGGCCGTATGTCCGAATGGGCTTGAATGACACCGGTCCAAAACCGTATAGTGTCCTAACTTCTAGGCTTTTTAGGGCACGCATGACAAAATTTCTGTTCCAGAAGTCAATTTTTGGAAAGAAATTGATTTTTCTATTTCTGTTTCAGAAATCAATTTCTAAGAAAAGATATGTGTTTGATAACGACGCAAAATTTCTATTTCTGAAATAGAAATTCGTTTGATAACAACATAAAATTTCTATTTCTCCGGCGTCCGGCGCCCCGCGGCCGACGCCCGGCACCCGGCGTCCGACGGCCCGCGTCCGGCGTCCCACAGTCGACGTCCCGCGTCCGACGGTCGATGGCCACCGACGGGTAGCAAATGGTGGTGGGTGGCGATGGGTGGTGAGGGCGGTCGGCGGGCAAGCGGTGAATGGCCGGCAGTGGCTGGCAACAAGTTGTAAAGAGAGAGAGGAGAGAGAAAATTTCTGATTTCTGATTTATGTTTCAGAAATTAAGAAGCTGAAAATTTTAACTTCTGATTTTTGTTTTAGAATGATTTCTGAAAAAAAAAGTTGTTTCAGAAATAGAAAAAT
>BCNH02000010.1:9162458-9174488 GCA_001662345.2 Metrosideros polymorpha var. glaberrima | reverse complement strand
CAACTGAGGAACGAGATGAGATGTCGACGGGCTCTAATTCAATGACCACATAATGTGGGCTACAACTCAAGCAAAAGCTTTAGATTAAAAAACTATTCGCAACTAATCATGCAGAAAATCTCAGTCGTATCCCGCGCACGTCGATTCGCATGCTCGTTACGTAACCATTAAACCGACACTACAACCATTTTATTTCTCTGGCTCCCAAGTTATCACGTTGAAAAAGTACAAAGAACACGCAAAGAATCATCTATATTCCCGTGAAAGACATAGCTCGCATTCCTGATTTGGGTATCGCTCTCTACCTCATCTAGAGAATGTCCCATTTTCGACGAAATGCACTGTAGATGGCAGTGCATCTTATATCATAACAAATATAGCCATACTGTTAATATCGGCAATGGTGACCCGAGTTCTAACAAATTCAATATATGAGTTAGGGCACTCGATAAAATAGTAGGTCGCGTGTGTTTATGATTGCACCACATTAAGTTATTAAAAACTGTCTCAACAAAACAGAATTCACCAATAAAGCATTTACTATATATAGAGAGAGATATTTTTCACTCCCATATTAGTTATTTTTTTTAATGATATAATATTTAATTTATCTCGGTCAAATCACATGCTACTTTCGAAAGTTGTATTCATGTAGTACTGGGATGGATTATCCATCATTATTTGCATTAGAATAGTTAATTTTAGACTAATCCTTTATTTTTTGTTCCATTCCCTCTGATAAAGATGGTCAACCATTCCATAGGCGCATGTGTAACCAACTCTCTATTGCATGAGGATCAAGTCTGGCTCGACCGAGCCTATAAGGAACGCGAAGCTATGTCTGTACACGTAGACTTGTCAAAATGGATGACATCATTTCTTAATCTATATTTGGTGGGATGAGTTATTATTTAGGTTAGTTATATTCAATAAATGAATCATAAATATGTTTAAATGGTAAAATCCAAAATAATATGGGTATTAAATGGTTTCACAATCTACTTACATACAACCCACATCTATAACAGTTTCTTCACTCTCTCTCAAGCCCGATCACTCTGCACTCTTATTTCAATTTGGATACGAGTTTTCTTAAATTGAGTTAAATATAAAAGTGTTTTAACAATATGAATCGGGTCGGATGTGTATCACTAAATTTGTATTGTATAGAAATGAGTTAAAATATGTCAATTTGGGTATGAACATTTTCGACCCAACTCGATCTATCTTTTAGAAAGGTCTACACATAAGAGACACCAGACACACGTGGCACTTGATTGCTGGTGGATTGTGGGACGCAACATCCTGACCGTGTATCCATATGTAAGCAATTTGTCTAGTCCATGTGATCTATCCGATGGTGTCATAAATTTCTCATGGCTCCGCTAGGTGTTCACTCTTTTTGTTATTTTTAGCATGAGCTAAGTTTGGCCAGTATCTCCATAGGTGGAGCTCGTCCATTGATGTTCTTATTGTGTACTTGTGTATCCGAGATGTAGGGCTAGGGTTGTCCTTGAATTGGAGTATTGCAAATGGGTAAATGGCCGAATTGGGTATTCTCCTTATTTGTTATTATCTATTTTTGTTATTTTTTATTTTTGTACTTTTACAAGAATGAGAATTTAAATTGTTGATCAAAATTCAAGTGTCAACATGAGCCTCACTAAATATCTGATGGCAACCAGAGGGGAAACGAAACATAGTCATGCAGCCCATTACATTTCCAATGTTTTAAGCAATGTTCAGATTTAATTTTCTAATACACATTGCATGAACATATTGATATTATAGTGAGAAAAATAGATATAACCTCCAATATGTGAGATAATACTACTCCATGAGACCCTTTTTTAGCGATTGCTTTCTCAAGTTAACGTCATTGACTTTTTGGCTTCTAAGGACAGTTGAGTGCTTTAGGAGTGACACCTCGTGAACTAAAATCAAACTAGAGTGGAAACAGGTCCTAGGAATGAGTTAAATGGACTGCTAGCTCATCTGTAGAGGATAAGTGTTTGCAATGTGAAGTGGATTCATAAAAGTTTTGCTGAAGAGCAACAGTTGACCAAGAATAGTAGTGTCTCTGGATACCAAACTAGATGTGGTCCCGAACTGAAGTCGACAACCTGTCAAATGTAAAACAACGGTCTCAATTGAAACTACACACCTGTCGCCGTCCCGCTTAATTTTTGGCAAAGACTGCATTTGAGAATTCAGCAGTGGTATTTCATTGATGACGTAAGGCTACAAAAGAAATGAGCTTGTGATGCCAAGGACAAACTACAAGTACACAAATACAGAAAGAAACGGAGAGAGTGGCTTCTCGATTATTTCGAGGGCCTTCCTTTATGCCGCAAGAAAAGGTACTTTGAAGTTTACAGATGAAAGAGATATGAAGCTGAAAATGTTTATTTGGGCAACCCCGTTTTAGGGTCAATAAGAGCGTGACTTTCATCTGAGAGCTCAACCGGACCCTTCCCAGGTCTAGTGCAGATGAAGTAACTAACTTCACCTCTGTTCTTCTGGACGGGGATCTTATCCTTGATCTCCGGAGGAGGTGGCAAAGCTTCCACATCATCGATCCCTTGGATTCCAGCATCTTTCAGGATTGACTTGTCACCGATAACATAGCTGCAGATAAAGAGGATCCACGTGATTAGTAATCATTTCCCAAACTTCTTTGAATCTTTCAAAGAGAACAATGACACGATGACTTCGTAGAAAGACTAGAGTGTACCTGTTCATGTCGGTGTCTGCGCTGGGAGGGAAGTAGTATAGCAGTCGCTGAAGCAACAGCGAAGCTGCCTTTCTATTGCGTGCAATAAGAACCGCATTTGGCCCCGCATCAAAAGTGTATGCAACCTGTCATATCTTCCAGTATTAGCCACTTTCTCACCAATTAAAGGCATTTCGAATAGGGATAATGACACAAATGGTCCCTAAACTTTGGCTCAATGTGCAATTTGGTCCCTGAACTTTCAATTTGACACAAATGGTCCCCGAACTTTAGTTCAATGTTTACAAATGATCCCTGAACTTTCAATTTGACACAAATGGTCCCTGAACTTTTGGTACATGTTTAGACTAGTCCCTGAACTTTAACTCAATGTTCACAAATGGTTCTTGAACTTAAAATAATGGAAGGACCTCATTGAACATCTTCATATAGTTCAGGGACTAATTTGAACATCTATCAAAAGTTTAGGGACCATTTGTGTCAAATTGAAAGTTTAGGGATCAAATTGCACATTGAGCCAAAATTCAGGGACCATTTGTGTCATTTTCCCTTTCGAATACTATGTCAAGGAACAAATTAAAAATTCTGTATATACTGTGGCTTTTCCAGACCTTTTCAGTACAATGAATCTTATCCTAAATCAACCCAATTAATACAGAAGCTACAAGTCTTCCTTTCTAGGTATTACTGCATGGCCATCAGTACTGGATGCAACTGGATGAAATTGAGAAAAGAAAAGAAGAAATTATCTGACAAAGATGAACTGTCTGTCAGATCTAAAGAGGTGCCTTGTTCTCCTAGAAGGTGTGCTATTTCAGAAACTGAAATGGCATCACAAGTCAAAATATATAATGTCATTTTGTATAATATGAGGCACCATTCAACTAGATTTAGAAGTAAAAAATCTTGATCGAGTAATGTATTGGCTTTTGAAAATATTTTATGAGATGAATAAACTTGTTAAACCTCATCAGTTTTTTGTACACGCCAGAAAATATTCCTCTATGTCTTCAAGCGTATACCACGATTGGTAGAAAGAACTTCCAAGAAGCTATTTTTAACAGCAATCTCCATAAAAAGCAGTTCCAGGAAACATTTATCACGTTGCTTTATATTGACAAGAATGTATACACCAAACTTTAGAATTTTGCGCAAGTTACCATGACAATAATGATGCCAATTTCCTTGTTCTTTTCTGATCAATACAGAAGGTTTAGAATTACATCAAATACTTCTACTATCTCAACATGCAAAGAGGAAGTGTCCAAGTTAATCTGCTAAGTAAACATGAATAGAACGATGATAAACACGAATGTGCCTCTACTTAAGCTAGGTGCTGCAAACCCCCAGACAGAACTTAGTTATCAGGATGGAAGAAAGATAAGACAATTTAAATACCTGAGGTGCTTCTTCCGAGCGATTCCATTTCTCAACACAGCTAATTACCCTGGAACATAGCGCCAAGTTTTTTTTAATGGAAGCGAAAGTATGGACAAACCAGTAAAAACCAGTAGTATGAACTCAAGTTATCTAGAAAATGGGTATAACTTGCCTGTGGGATGTGTCATTCATGTAAAAAATTGGAGGACATGTATCAAGGCACACTGCATGGAACTGATTACTGTCAGTACAGGTTAATCCTGCAAAAGATGCAAAGTCACGATTTTGAATGGCTTCTTCCATCTTTACAATCCGCTTGGGCACCACCTCCTATTTTATTTAAAACAGAGGAGAATGAGCTGGTGAGTGTTTACTTCAGAAGCTTGCAGAAACTTCAATTGAAAGCTTTAAGTCAAAGGAAATGACAATAGGATGCCTTGGAAAAACACTAAATTCATTCTCGAAGAAGCTACACAGGTGGAAGGGCATGAGATTTCATAAATTTTTGTTATGCAGCTTATGAAATTCCCCAACCATCCAACTAATGTTAAAAGCTTGGGGAACTTTCCAGACATAAACAATTAATGACCACTTCATTGAAGGAGAAGAAGAGATACCTTTGCTCTATGTTGCAAAAGCAAACTTGTTTCAACACTTTCACGCATTCCTGAGGTGCTACTTGTTTCCTTTTGCCGGGAACTTACCTGACATCACCATGCAAAGACTGCATAAGATTGAGGACGCACAGTAATCATGGAGCAACATAATTTATAAGTGTCTTATGTAAGTGTTGCGTGAATGAAGATTGTAGGATCATTTAAAACTCATACTAACCTAACGGTAGGGCATATGACAAATATATAGTCACTAATCAGATTTTCATGCTACACACAGGACTAAAACTGTCTATTAAGTACTCTATAGAAAATCTTACTGTTGGATGGGAAAATCATAACAAAACAATGTCAAGAGAGTGATAGAAAATCTCCTAATAATGTTTCGTTTCAGCAAGATAAAATTAGCTAATAAAGAACGCCACATGTACTGTACAGAAATGTAAAAAAAAAAAATACATAACAAGCAGAAATGACGGGTCCTCAAAAGATGCAAACTGCATAAAAGAAAAATACAAGTAAATTAACAAGGGAAGTAATCCCACTGGGGAAGATTAAAATAACAAATACAAGGGGCTAAGAAGTTAAGAAAACATTATAAAATATCACAGAAGTACAAGAAAAATTAAATAAATATCATCTTACACTTGAAAAAAGAAAGAAACGACAATGGTAACTTGAACTACATCAATGCAGTAGTAACAGAGAATTCTATCTTAAACAAATAAGGCTCAATCAATCAACATGCCAAGGAAGTAGAGATCCAGACCAATAATCAAATTATAGTTGATGAAACGGAAGGGAATTGCAAGTTCTTAATTGAAAAAACGAGGTATGACTAATAGCCTCTTTGCTGCCTTTTTCCCCCTTAAGGCCGAAAGCTTGTTCTCTGCATCTTAAAAAATCACTTCGTAGGTCGCAAAAACGTCACTAGTATAATAAAGAGGAAACATACCACAGCAATGATAATAACAAGTTCATCCCAGTGTTTTTCATCTGCCAGCTGAACAGCGAGGCTGTCACTTCCATTTTCCTCCTTAAAAATGCAAGATATTAATAATCAGAATCGCAGAGAATAATGGCATATCAAGTTTTAATGGATGGTAAGGCATGACTTCATATAAAACTCACTTTTCCCATTATCCACTTTACGAATCCACCATATAAGCTGCGACAAGCGCTACCTGAACCTTGCCTAAAATGGAGAAAGAACAATTTATTTAAAAATCCACCAACCTACCCCTGAACCCACCAATTGAAAGATTGGAACATGTAGACAGAAGGGCACACACTACCTAGCAATAGCAGAAAGTTGGCTGTGATCTTCTTTAACATTCATTAACTTTGCAAGAGCAAACACTGCAAAAAGAGACAAAATAACAAATTATAGAATTGTCCATTCTTTTCATAATAAAAGAAAAAATGTCATAACATAATCTCAAGGCAAGAAAACAATGTCGCCTATAAAAGAATTAAGTGGAACAATTCATTCAGCAAATGGGAATATAAAAGTCCAGTATACATCAACTAGATATAAGTCTAAGGAGCAATGATACTTCTAGAGACCCTTTCTAGTTTTGATCTGTATCACGGGCATTCTTGTATATCCTCGATGTAAAATTTAATCCACCAAAATATCTTGTTCTTTTCCTTTTCCTAGTTTTATGCACCTGACAATCTCTAATATTACAATCACTCTGTCTTTCCTTTAGTTCTGTTATCTACCCGCATGCTTCTTAACCTATATGATTCTGTCTTTTCTATGGATATTTGATCAATTTTATCTAATTTTACCGCTAAAAAATTAACCGAGCATATGTGTACATGCCCAATGCAAACATGCAGCACTGCACAAATGAGCATTTGCATAAGGTATTTGCTAAGGCATTATTTGTGTTTCTTATCCTAATCCTTCGGATGATAGCCATGTTAACTCGTCCTTTGTTTTTTTAACTTTTAACATTGTTCTATCCATATTCTTGCTCCTGAGACTCCAACTCAGCAGGGGATGTGGATACAAATCATTTGGGCTAGAGAAGGGTTAAATGCAACTGAAGCATAAGGTCCTGCTAAAGATCACTTCTTATTTAAAAGTATGCCACGAAGTTTGACCAATTGGTGGAATGAATCATGATAGTATCCCACGGACGACAAAGTTCGGGCTACTATGTTAGTCATGTTCCGAGCTAATTGATGGAAGGAAAAACAAAAGCATCAAATTGACAAAGAACTTGAAATAGGCATCAATCCACAGTATGGGCGGAATAAACACTTCAACCTACAAGTTACACTAGAAGGAATTGAGGAAAAGATCCGTTACCTAAACAGGCAAAGCCTGCAGCTGAGGAAGCTAAACCAGCAGCCGTGGGGAAATTGTTAAAGGAAGAAATGTGGACGTGCAGTTTCTCCCAATCTTTCTTCGAAATTTTAATTCCTTTTTCCTTGTTCTCAACATCAGTAGCTCGGGCTCGAATTTCTCTCAAACAACTCTGAAATCTACCTCCAGAAAGGGATATCTCCTGTAATAACCAGAAAAACTATTATGTGCCATAAATGGAAAAGTAGAAGATGCATGTGACAGGAGACAGAAAAAAGAAAAATGGCAGTGTTGTATTAACATCAATATCAACGCACTCAACTAAGCGACAAACATGGTTTTCCCAGCAGTCCAACCTATCAAATCTAATACGATCCATTCTGCAACGGCTCAGTTCAATCTCAGCTAAATCAAGCACGTCTCTTTTCCTTGTCAATTCTTCCTTCTGCTAGCTTTAGGTCCGAACGACGCTCGTATCTACCTACCACGCCATTTCGTTAAGCGAGTAATCTTTGACCAACGTGAATCCAACTCCCCCCTCTACACGCTCTCGGCCACCAAACGCCAAATGAAACCTACGAAAGGCGAGCGGCGACGAATCGTACCTTGCCATTGAGCCACATGCAGTCCTGCTCGAAGCCGGGGCTGACGGCGACGGTGGTCGTCGTGCACAGATGTTCGGGATCCAAAGTCACGCTGATGCTATCGTTCACGGGCAAGATGAGGGATTCGTCTCGCTTTCCCCAATACTTGATCACCGCGATGTTCGTCGGCGTCTGCGCGGTCACCATCAGTATCCATTCGCTCGCCATCTCCGGGAACGAGAGGAAACCGCAAGACGAGCGATCGCCCCCGAGCCCACGCCGGAATCAAACGACGGGAGAATTCCCGGTGGGGATCGGGGATTTTCTCGGGAAAGTGAGAGGGAATCGAGCGTGACTCAGATCTCGAGAGAGAAACTATGGAGAGGAAAAGGACAGGGAGTGCATGAGAGTAATGGAGAGTGGTTTGGTTGTTTATATATACAGGGGAAGGAGGAGACCGTGAGGAGTGGGGCCCATAAAAACAACTGTTTGAATTGGTTGTTGGGTTCGGAATTTTATTTTGTTTGGATTTTTTTTTTGAGTTAATACCACAAAAAATCATAAATTAATGCACATGTGATAAATTTATCAATAAATCTCAAATTAGTACATTTGTAACAAATTTATTCTCTGTAAATTTCCATTAAATTAAGTTAATATCATAAAAAATTTCAAACTAGTACACATGTGACAAATGGAGGGTAAAATCTCAAATTGGTACACTCATCAACTGTTATATATAATCTAACTTAGTAATTTAACGGTAAAATTTAACAGAGATTAATAAAGGGTAAATTTTTTTATAGATACACCAGTTTGGGATTTTTGGTAGTTAAAAAATTTATTTGAGGTAAATTTGTTATAAGTGTACTGTTTTTCGTGATATTAATCCTTTCTTTTTTGGGGTAGGCAAAAACTTTTGAACTACATTAGAGTCTTCAAATGTGAGGTGGGACTCGTATAACAAGCGTGACCAGTGTTAACGTTGACAATTCCTTAGTCGTTATTACAAGAGTTTCACCCGCGATAAAATATTGGGTTCGAGTCATAACTATCACTCAATTTTGATGTTAGTGGGAGTAGACCAATGTTATTGAATGACATGGCATGGCCGAATCTACGTCATAGACAAACCAAGGCCTTCGGAGATCGATGAGCGATGAAGAGATTCGAACTTGTATCCAGGGGGTTGCAGACTGTTTAAGAGTAAATCCTATTTATCGTTAGGTCAATCACTAGGGTTTTGTTAAAGAATACCGTAAGACATTTTTGTTAAGCAAACAATCGAGGAAAGTTTGCATTTTCAATGCACTATTTTTTTAGTTACGTTATGTGTAGCCACTCTCTGAAAATTGAAATGTTCAGTGTCTCGAAGACACTCGTTAACAACATTTATTATTAATAAAAGTCACGTAAACGAGTGTCCCGCGCACTTATTGAGTATATTTTATCCACGAGTTTGTTAATTTCGACATACCTAATCTATTAATATGAGAATAGTCGGTGCATTAAAAATCATAAAGTTTCTTTATAGTAACAAATACTCTTGAGACACTCGTTAATGAAGTTCTAATTTATATTTCGGGAGTTGCTTGTTCGAACATAACAATAGTCGAATTCTCCATTGGGAATTTTCCAAGAATTGCATGGATTGAACAAACTCCTCATAACAAAGGGACTCCTAGTTGATAGGAATAGCTTGAAATATAAGTTCGGGTCCAATTCTTATAATACGGTTTCTATTTCATAAAACGACCCATATGAAGTAGCTAAATCTTTTCTTTTTATTTTGGCATCATTAAATCTGTCCTCCAGAAGTATTACGATTTATTTTAGCAATTTGGAGTAATCATTTTAATTAAGCCACCAATTTACCTTTATCTTCTTTTCGTGTTCAACGATAGAGCTTGGCGCATCAAAGGACAATGAAGAGAATATTCTTGGAGATGTCCTCGGTCAATTTAGTCCAATAGTAAATAAATTAAGTAGTGGCAACACAGTTTCTCGTGTGGTATAGGTAAGAGAGATTCTCTTGTTTGGATTGATGAGGTTATGCTCTTTATTGGAACATCTCATAAGCAATTAAAAATGTTCTTAAAAATTCAAGATGATTCCATTAAGGTGAGGACAGTATACAGCTCACACTCATATTCAATTAGTAACAAATTGGGACTGTTAAAGCAATATTAAGGCTCCGTTTATCGGGAAAACATTTTCCTCATTTTTCGTTGTTTGGATCGCTTAAGTCAATTAACGAATAGACTAAACTTAAATTTAGGAAAATGATTTCTTCTTTAAAAAGTTGAAAATCATTTTCCAAACATGACTAGATATAAGTGCTTGGATCAAAAACTCTGAGCTTGGGTACGGGAACCCTAACGCTTGTTCCCTAGTCCCCAGCACCCGGGCTCGAGTCCATTGACGCTAGGGTTGGGACCCTGGTGCTCGGGTCCATTGAGGCACCGGTACTCGGGCTCAAGTTCATAAAGGCTGAGCATGGGACTCTAGTATCGGTGCCTGGATCCCCTGCACCCTAACCTGAGTCCCCAGCACTCGAGCTTTGGTCCCCGGCACCTAGGCCTAGATCCACAAGGGTCGTGCCCAAGTCCTTGGCACTCGGGTCCATTAAGGTCGAGGCTCGAGGCCTCAGTGCTCGTGCTCAAGTCCTCGACTCCCATGCCCAGGTCCATCAAGGCCGGGGCCAAGCCTCGGTGGCTGGGCCCAAGTTTCCAATGCCCGTGCTCGAGTCCTCAACACTAGGGGCCGGTTGACAGAGGTTGAGCCCGAGGTTTATTGAGGCCGAGTGCGGGTCCATAGAGGTCAGACACGGGCACATGGGTCTTAAGCCCTAACATCGGGTACCCGAGCATGGGCATTGGAGTTCAAAGTCCATGCACCGAGGATCAAGTCGAGGAATCGAGCATGGGCATTGGCATCGGCATCTTGAGCCTAGCCTTGATGGACTAGGGCGTGAGTGTCGAGGACCCGAATTCGAGTGCGACAACCCGGGTCACCGAGGTCCCCAACCTGGCCTCGGTGAACTTGGGCAGAGGGGTCCTATTCTCAGCCTTTGTGGAACTGAGCCCAGATGTTGGGGATCCAGGCATGGGCACAGCGACCTAATGCCTGGCCTCTGTAAAATCGGGTTAGGGGTGCCAAGAAGCTGTGCATGGGCACCAGGTTCTTGGTCCAACTTCTGTGAACCTGAGATCGATGCTTGTGCTCTTGTTCATGACCTAAGTGGCCGTGCTCAGGTCCCTAGCGCCTGAGTCAGAGTCCATCAAGGCCATACTTAGGATCCCAGTGCTCGTGCCTAGTTCTTCGACTGCCCATTCGCCAGTCATTAGCGCCTCGAATAAATCAAATTGGATTTTCTTTTCCAAACGACATAAAATATTTTTCGATTCTTTTTCATATTTCAACCAGACACCGAAATATTTTGTCATTTTCCTAAAAAATACTTATTGTAAAATATTTTCTAGAAATGTAATAATTTTCGTGAAAAAAAAAAAAAAAACCTAAGCTAGTTTTGAGCTCTAATGAGAAATTTTGAAACACTTCTCGTCGAATCATGACATCCATGTGCATTCAAATCATTCATTACAAGTCAGCAGTCATAAATTTCCAAATCTCGTTTCCTTGCACGAAAGGTATCGCGTGGTAAATGGGAAGTCCACTCCCCTTGTCCCTGAATAAAGACAAGCTATTCATGTGCTGAGCAAAATGACTGCGCCGAGTAGGAATCATCAAATGTTTTTGCCACTTCGAAACATAATTTTACTTCGAATGAAAGCATCTTTTTATCTGTACTAATTCAAAAGAACATGGGAGATAAGTTAACTAATTTCTTTTTGAAAAGTTAGCACAAGTATGATCCGTGGAGGGGAGAGACAATGAGATTAATTTTACCGAGAGCGAGAGAGAGAGGGATAATGCTAATTAAATATAATCAAATCCTGTAAACGAAGGGTAAGTTGATCAATTACATAGATAAAAAAAAAATGATGTATTTTAGTAAAAGAAAAAAAAAGATGTGAAAGTTGTACAAAAGCTTTGCATTTTGGTTGACCAATGAATGGTTTCCCACGGCCATGTGGACACAGCCGAGTATTGGTAGGCAGAGTGCCATTTTCATGATCAAAACTCTCAATTTTGATGGCAACACGCAACGCATTTTGACAAAATAATTAAAATAAAATAAAGAAGACAAAACGTGACTTTGACGGACACGCCATGCATATTCCATAACATATTTCAACTTGTCACCATTTGTAAGAGCCCATAAATGGCACAACGTGAAAATCGATGTCGAGGGCTCAAAGCATTGAAATTTCATTGGATGTCTCGTGCTCTTGATTGACTGGTTTTTTGAGCTATACTCAAGCCAAGAAAACATACAAG
>BCNH02000010.1:9125112-9162437 GCA_001662345.2 Metrosideros polymorpha var. glaberrima | reverse complement strand
CCCAAAAAAAAAAAAACTCAAGAATTCAATCAAAGAATATGAAATTTATTCAATGCGACTCTTGCGACCTGACCCGTTTCGTAAAGCCCAAGCCTCAAAAGAAGTGCTCTAAATGACAATACAAATGGTAACTGTTTAGGGATGGATTTTGATTTATGAATCACTCAATAGGACCTCTCTTATTCGATGTGGAATTCTAAACGTCGTGAAGTTTCCCACTTGAAAAACCGACATCTTCGTTGTTGGTACTCGTATAATTTGTTAGAAAGGTAACTCCTTTCCTATGTTATACTCAAATTATATGATGATGCCTTGATGGGGGATAACGGAAGAGTAAGATATCAGTAATGTGAAATAGTAGCACTCCCAGAAGTCAAAGAATACAATTGAGAATCTTGAATTAAGTTCAAAGAAAGCCAGCTTCACATTAAATTAATTTTTTAATCAATGCGTGAAGCAAGTAGGCGACCACTTTTTTTAAGCATTAAATGTGGATGCCTATGAATCAGGAAATCAAGTCGCCAACCATACTTTGTGACCTCTTAAATGCCTCAGAAACCCTTTTCCCAAACTCTGGCATACGAAAGTAATTGCGGTTGAACCAAATTCTGGTGCAAAAAGTCCCAGCTAGGGTTCCATGTGGGCCTATTAGGATTCATCATGCAATCGTCCTATGGTAGTAGTTTCAAGATTCTATATTCCACACTGGGATTTTTCCAAAAATCTAAGAACTTTGCATCCTTAACTTTTATAAATTTCTCAACCCTTTCCTCCATAGCTTCTGACCGCGAGATGCGATGTGAATTTTCTTGAAATCTCGTCGGGTTTCGAAGCTAAACGCCACGAAACATCCACGTCGAAAGGTCGATTCGATCTTTCGAGGGACTTCAACGTTTCGTAGCAGTGTTGTTGGTAGCTCAATGCGAGAGTTGAATTAGAACACAACGATTCACGGACTCAACAGCATTATTCTTCAGCAATACAAAAAAAAAAGTCCATCATCCCACATAATGAAGATAATCTGAAAAGAGAAAAGGGCAGAAGATGGCATCTTTCGTTCTTGTAAGGGATTCCTTTGGCCACTTTCCACCAACCCCGGTCGAGTCTCACTTGGCAGTCAGGAAATATAATGATATACTCCAGCATCGTCAAATTTTGCACACTACAAGTCAACGGGAACAACAGAAATAAAACTATACTTCCTCGGTCAAATTAGAGCAGCCCCGCACTCCATTGTGGGCTTCCATTCAATTTATGTTGACCACCACTACTAATTCAACATACAACTCGTGTGAAATCGCCAGAAAAAGAAAAAGAAAAAGAACTGGGGTGTTGAGAGAGAGAGAGAGAGAGAGAGTTGATTTTTTGCAGGGGAATAATAAGGTATGGTGGGATGGAAAAATAGGTTGAACACGTGATAAAATCCGGTGGAAGAAACAACAGACGGATGCATTAGTGGGTGCAGCAGATCTGCATTCGAGGGAATAGTAAGTTATAGGGGGAACGAACATTTTACGTGGCTACCCAATTTGACCAAATTTATTGTTTTTTCCTCCAATTTAGTGGGCTTGAACTTGATTCTTTGGATAGTAAGCATCGGGCCTAATTCCCTGCATAAGACCCCAATCACAATTCTGTCCCAATTTTTTCTGTCGGAAAAAAAAATTCTCAACTTTCACTCTAGTCTCAAATTTGCCCAATGTGTTAAAAAAATCACAGCTAGCATTTTTCAAATTTATCATCATTAGGGCCATTTAGAGATCCACGTGTCTTCATCAATACCCTCACCTTTGTATGGAACAAGAACAGCCTTCTGAAAAAACCAGCGATGATTTCTTGACGCAGGGGTATATTTGGGGTTATAATGAAAGTTGGGAATTTATCTTTTGAAAAAAAAAGGTTTGGGGCAAAATTGAGACAGAATCTAAAGTTATGAGTTTTTAGGAAATTAGCCCGTAAGTATAGACTTGGAAGGGTTCTTTTCAAATTTTTTCTGGCCAACCATTTTCCAGGAATGTTGGGTTGGGCCATTTTATGTTGGGAAAGTTTGGGTTTGGCTTCAATTAGCTTATCAAAGCTCCCACCCGTCTAATCCGACCGGACCATGGCAGCTCCTCCCTGGACATAACTTGTTTTAATGTCCGCATAGGTCAACGAAAACGAATGCCATCTCCCAGCTGCGAACCTGCTCAGCAGATGCCGAATTTCATGAAGCAATCAGTCTGCATAATCCTGCAAATGACAAGAATCCAGTTCGCTTCCCTAGCCAAAGGGTCAGTCACATGCATATCTACCACTTCGTTATCCATCTTATATGAACATGTGAAGATGGGTACGGATGAAACACAGCTAGGAATGCACATTCGCCACAACAGGATGGGATCCAAAGCTGATACAGAAATTAATGTAAGACAATTACAAGTGCAGGACGGGACTCAAATTAATAAAAGATTGGACTCTCGTGTTTCGGTTCTGCCTTTTATGCGCTGAAAAATATGCCTCTCAATCCCCTTCATCACGTGAGTTATAGTTACTCCTCATCCGAATCTGGTTCTACGTCAATGATATCGGGAAAAACGTCCATAGATGATTCGTCGTCCGGGTTAACAATTATCTCCTTGCCCTTTCCAGAATCTGAAGTCCCCAGCATAACCTTTTCACCTGAAGCGGAAATGCCATCACCTCGAGTCGCAATGACATTCCCCTCGAATCCGATTGCTCTATTTTCATGATCTACAGTACCACTGCTGGGTGGATCTGTTTTGGAATCTCTTTCAGCACCTTTAGAAGTAGTCGCTATACAAGGAATCAGTACAGGCTCCTGTTGCGGAGGTTCTTGAACTTTCCTAGTCGAATCTTCATGCTTGGGCGATTCCACAATATTAGGATTCCTGTCTTTCATTTCAATGTCATTCGCATCTACTTCGGGTGGCGATGTCCTACTTTTCTCGGTAGTGCTTTTATCTAATAAGTTGTCATGTTCCTTTTCCGTGCTAATTGCTCGGGACAAGTCACCGCGCTGTTCACTGTACTTAACTATCTTAACCTGGTCATCTAGTGGAGTCTCAGGCTTTTCCTGATTTTGAAGCCACTTGCTATGGAGCTCATCATCATACGAATCAGGCAGAGTAAGCTCGGTCCTTTGTGATAAAGCAACTAAAGGCTGGCCACCAGAGTGCATGTTTTCCGCGAATCTGCAGGAAGAACCCCCAAAGGAGTCGGTGGTTGCGGGGGAGTAATCTTCCACAGGAAGTGCCCGAGGATGAATAAGTACTTCCAAAGCTAAAAGAGCGTGTGCACAAAATTCAGCTACCTTTGTCCCTGTTTCTTGTCTTCCTGCAGAAAACCATTATACTAAGTCCATGTAAAGAAAAATAGAACATTTATAAGAGAAACAATTCAATGGGCAATGAGCAGCAATTGCACTAGTAAGGACATGGCGATCTGGATCTCATGATGATGAAATAAGATATTGCAAGGATATGTCTAACCAGTGAGGACAGTAAACCAAAGCAGAAGGAACCACAATTGCTTCTGTCAATTAGCTGAGTGCAGGATAGATGGATGTTAATAAGTTTGGGTTGATAGGGATTGTTGAAGAATCTTAGAAGAAATGAGATAGCAGGTCATTTTGTCAATGACTCCTTTAATCAAATAAGTTATCTCAAATCACCACAATCTAATCTATCCTTGCCGAACCCCTTAGTAAGTATTTCGTCATTCATGCAGCACATCACAAAGTCCATCGTACATGTCCTTAGAAGTTCACCAATGACAACTCTGAATTCACCTTTTTCTTTGTGGACCAAAAAAGGACGAAAAGAAATGATTTAGGTGAGGATTAAAAAGAAATGCAAAAAGACAGACTACATCAAAGAGGAACAATTGACTGGAAATAGAAAAAAGCAATTTTCACGTGTTGCATTTGCTGCATATGCATGGAATCTAATAGAAATTTCACCGTAAAACTTCTATATAATGAACTATGGTTCTATAATGAGGTAAACAGACATTAAAGAAAAAAGCAGCCATGCGACCTCACTGAAAGGAAAAGTGACCATGGGACCACACAGAAAGCTTCCATTGGAAGAATACTTTCTCCACCTAGCATCTTCTATAAGTAAAATAGAATATGAGCAGTAGCATGCTCCTGATCGAAGCCACACCCAAGAATAACCCTGCTCATTTATGACTTGATTTGACTTCCCAAGAGGGAGGCTTAACCAAATGAGCTCCAGCCATGATACGCCCTATTACTTATCATATCCCCATTACAATCTACGGGGAAGAAAGGAATTCCTTCTTTTTGTACACTATCACCAATTTTTTGAACATGCTTTTCTGAACAAACTTATTGCCCTCTTGGCTTTCCAGAAAGAATCCTCTAGACAAAATTTAGAGATAGTTTTTAATATCCAATCGTATCAAATATGAAAATCTCACTAATCCAACATTGAGCTCAATATTAGACAACTGGTGTAGTTTCCTCTGTGTATGAATTTAGTTCTGCCACTGCTACTTCTATCACTATAGCCAATCATATATAATCACACAGGAAGGAAACTACGTGTCCGCCAATGAGAATTACCTCTTTGAAAGAGCTCAAAACTTCTGGCTATATTTGAGGGCCGTACATGAGATTGGGAAAGAAGTGATGCCAATAGTGCCCTCAAGGCTGCAAGTCGCAATTTCTCCATCATAGATATTTGTTCATTGGGCATGCAGATGCTATTTTCCTCAATGTTCCATCCATCATGAATTGAATTTGTTGCTATTGAAATCAGGAGTGTATCCACATTTTTCCTCCAAGAGTCAAACTCCAGAGCACCACCCTGCAATCAACATGTCGAAAACAAGTTATGGAAATTAGACAGTCATAGTTTAACTAGATCAACAACAAAAAATGTATGCCTCCTTGATGAAACATGAGATACTTTCCCTTGATATTTTCGTTGAAAAAGCTCAGACTTCGACACAAAAATAAAGCGGAAATTTCACATTAGCCCCTTTGAACTTCATATGGCACAAGAACGAAATATTCCAGAGTTTATTCCATTTATCCGTATCCCCAAAACACATTTGCTAAGTTACAGAAATAAATCTCTTCATAAGAGGTCAAATATTCAGAATTTTTAGTTGAAAAGAAACTCTTCCAACATCATTGTAATAATATATCCAAACAGTCTACCCAGCAATTTATCTCTATGTCAAATGATGAGGGTTTCCGACCAAAAAAAAAATGATGAGGGCAGAGTTCTCTGTATGGACAGCAGTGCACATTTATGCAGCACTTACCACAGTAAGAAGAACCTCTAATGCCTCCAGTGCAGCTATCTTAACACTGGCAGGTACCACCAGATGATTCTTGGGTGCTTCTCCAAAGCCTGTTTCCTGCTTATCCTCTAAAGATCTAGCTGCAGAAGCATGCTTCCTTTTTTTCTTATTTGGGTATGACACTTCATTGGCCCTCGACAGTGCGATGGGAAAAGCAAGGCCATTTTGATGATCAGGATTTAAATCAATGAAAACATCATCGATTACTTCCTGTGTCAGGAATTTTGCTATACCTGTCAAGAAATTATTTCCAGGCAATTACCAGTAGAGCAGAGGTAGAGATATGAACATAAGAAAAGAAAGTCAGGTTCTATAATAGAACTATATCGTTAGAAACCAATGAATAGAACCAAAAGGTGGAACAGGAAAAAGGCAGAACAAATGACTTAACTGTTATTATTGTCAAGGGCCTTACAAATAATTGCAACACCTTAAAACAAGGATTGAATGTTGAAGTGCTGCAGAACTTTTAAATCAATCCTTTTGGATGAAAGCCATAATTAACTTGCATCACTAATATTAACCCATACGTGGGTATTCCACAGTAGCAATCTGCAGCAGATTGAGCTGTAAAAGTCACAAACTCAACAGATGCTGAATTGGCATATGATTGACTCCTTAAAGTTTGGGTTGGTTTTTACTTTTAATTTTTGTCCGGAGAGCCAAAAGGGCCTTTAGTTTTGGTTTAAAGCCAGACCAAACACCACATACAATTCCACTTGTGTGCACACATTCACAGAGATGAAACTCTCTGTTGCCAATGATCAAACAGGTTCCTTCCTTACATATCCTGACAAGCATCACAGCACCATTTACACCAAGACTCAGAATTTAGTTTGCATTTTTCTTCAAGAAAAAGAAGTTCCAGTTGGTGAAGAGAGAGGCCAAGTTAACTGATTTAGAAGTTCTATATCTGATATTTGATCTCTTTCCAGGCCAATGCTTTCAGGTAAAGCAGGGTAACAAAATATTTACTTTCTAACCTAACCTGAAAAAATAAACTGACTTTATCTAAACAGCCAAAAAGGGAAAAAGCATGTAAGTCCTAAAACAAGTGCCTTACCTACACCCATGGACATCAGCAAGGTTCTTATGATTGAGTAGACCTTTACCCTTAATTCTGGCAATGAGCAGTTCTTGAAATATCTCATAATAAGTCGGACAATATATGCAGCATGAGGCAACATTTGACTGCACAAGAATGAAGACTTGATGTCATTGAACACCAGAAAATAAAGAGAGACCAATGAGGAACATGAGGAAAGAGGACAAATACATTGCAAGATTTTACTATATAGAATCATTGTAAGAACCTCTATCCAATTTTGCAGAAAAAAGAGCATAGGACAAGCAGCACTTAAAGCAATCATATTGTTAAGTTGAGAAAAGTGCCACCTAATATCAAGCACCTTGTTCTTCTCGTCGTCCAAAAACTCAAACTGTGCCTTGGTACATTCCCAATTCTCACCTAACTCAAGCCAAATCAGTTGACAACCCACTGATTTTCTTCATGATGGCTCAGTTACATCCTTGCCATGCCCATTATCCCATCACTTTTTAGTCTATTCTTATATGGAGGAAAAACCAACTGTGCCCCAAAGTAGTAGATGCACATACAAGAAATCATATTACATAGTTCTGGAGACCAAATCACTGCTTAAGCAATTAAAAAATTCTACCTTAGATAAATGCTTACTTTGTCCCACAAAAAGACAGTAGAAACACAATAGAGAGAAATGGATTACCTACGCATGCCTTTTGTCAAAGCAATTAGCAGATCCAAACCATCGGAGTGAAACATTGGAAGCTCTGAACAGAGAGACTCTTGTTGGGTGGCCGTGACAAAGGGCAATAAGCTTTGAGAGACAGAGCCATCCACCATTAGAACTCTTTCTATAATAGCTAACACTGCTTTAACGGGAATACTCACCTATTCTCACAAAGAAATATTTGTCAAAATTAACAAAACCAAGAAAGAAGATTTGTGATAAATTCTCAATCATCAGTAGTTCTAAGATTGCACTTAAAGATTAAACCTAGGTTCTTCTCTCTCATAATGAAGTTGACAAAGGTGCAGAGAAGATAGTCACTACCTGAACAGGATAAGGATTAGTAAGCATCTCACAACTGCAAAGCATAAAAGCAGACACACTGGATGTTAGCAATCTATTTGGTCTTTTTGTGGCCTCAACAGCCGCTTTCTCAGAAGAGTTGCAACATCCTAAGGGTGTTGGTGGATCTTTTCCTGGTGGAACCAATAAGTTGACAACTTTGGTACTTTTGGTTTCTGCGACATGCAAAAAACATAAGTCACAACACCAGATTTCCTGCACTAACACCAGATAATATAAGTAAGTAAGTATGTATGTATGTATCTTTTGCTAACCTTCCTCTAAGCATTGAAAGGCATCATTCATATGGCTATTAATCAAAAGAAGGATCTTCTGCATCAGTAAAGACCAGGTCTCCTCATCTCCTTTTGATTGGGGAAGAATTGCTAAGCAGTGAGCAAGCTTCTGAAAGGTGAGCAGCAGAAATACAATAAGAGAGGATATACCTCAGAACAACCCATCATGTGCTCTGAAGCTTTCCAGTCGATCTTACAAAAGAAACAAAGAGCCAGGAAAGAGAAGCACACTTACCTTTAACAAGCAAGTACTGCACTTCCCTGACATTATCTTCGAAGCAATAGTTGTCTCAACCTGCAAAATGCAGAGGAAGTATGTCATAGAATGCATGAGCGACTGAAAAATTAACCCAGTTGGGAGGTCTAGCCCACTACTGCAAACTACTGCCTCCACATAAATCTGACAACTAGCTCTACCTCATCCATTGCCTTACCTTACTACTCTTTTCACAGTTGATGTTTGGACCACATAAGGTTAGGGTAAAAGACACCAAAAATCCCAAACTATGCCCATTGTAACACATTTACCCTAAACTTTTATTTGTGACATCGAAAACTCCAAATTTGTACTTATGTGACACATTTACCCAAGCTTGTACATGTGACATGTTTACCCCAAACTTCTTTTTGTGACACCAAAAATACCAAACTTGTATCCATGTGACACATTTACCCCAAAAAATTAGTGTCAGAGACAAAATGTTTGGGGTTTTTAGTGTCACAAAAAAAAGTTTAGGATAAATATGTCATACAAGTATAAGTTTGGGGTTTTTAGTGTCACAGAAAAAAGTTTGGGGTAAATGCGTCACCCGGGTACAAATTTGAGGTTTTTGGTGTCACAAAAAAAAGTTTAAGGTAAATGTGTTACAGTGACCAAAGTTTGGGGTTTTTTGTGGCTTTTTCAAATGATCTCAGAAGTATCTTTACTATAAGTGATTCTTAAGTTCTCAAGTGCTTTTATATGTTGGGGTGTGGTTCATACTCCCCATCAACAAGAAAGTACTAGGGTCCCGCTTCCAGATGACTGGGTGAGGGTCCAAGGGGGTTGCCCTGACAGGGGTTAAAGGGGCAGCGCCCCTAAAAGTCAGAGGGCTTTTATGATTTAAGCCCATATTTTCTATTAGTAGTTTGGACTTAGGTCCATGGATAGCTACTGCTTATATATACTCTCTTTCTCTTGTAATTGAGTGATATAACTGATAGGTTCAAGGTGCTAGTTATAGTGGAATCATCTGCTGGATGTAGCCCTAGTTTAAGGGTGAAACAGGATAAAACCTTGTGTCTCAATTTCTCTCTCTCACGACTCTTACTCTTTTTCGTGTGATTGGCGCCGATACCTAACATTATATACACCTACAATCTCCCACTTCAGTATGATAAAAGGAACCAACAAAGAATGTGCAACAGCAGCAGCAGCAGAGCAAATATCTGTCATTCAAAAGAATTTTTTTTCACAAATGTTTAAATATTTCAAACTTCAATTTATTTTTTACTGTTAAATTTCAAGCCAGAAGGCAAACATGACTGTGCTCTCACATGCTTAGCATATGAGTACATCTGACAGAAATGACTCTGGCTAAAGTATACCCAGAAACTCACACTGTCACAATGGCGATGCATGGCAGAGGGAAAGTAACATATAATGCTGCATAACATGTTAGCTCCTCCATCCTGCAAACATCACAATATCAATAGCATTTGGAAATCCAAAAAGAAGGCTAAAACTTCCAGCAGATAAACACAATAAACTATCACCAAAAAGAAAGTGTCTGGCATTATTATGCAGAAAACTGTAAACACGTTGAAGAACGTGTTCAAAGCTCTGAGAGAGAGAGAGAGAGAGAGAGAGAGAGAGAGAGAGAGAGTCGTCATCATAGACTGCAAGTATGCTATGTAAGAAATGGCATGCCATTGGCAGGAATACCAATATTTGGTTTGCACTAAACAACAAGAGTTCAATTGCCACAGCAGTCTATGTACTTCCCAAATTCTGAAGAAGTTGCATCGCACCTTTTACAATTAAGACCCCCAGCACAGGTAACTTTGCAATTATGTTAAGGGATGGTCAAGTGAAAGCAGATACATAGCTACCAGCCACTTGCATTGCATAGCATTAAGGGTGAAAATGTAGTTTACTTTCCCCGCGACTTCATATGTTGCAGCCAAGATGTGAAAGATGGGTAAATTGCTAACACTACAAGTACACAAGCAAGCTGCAGTAATCCAAAAATATAAGGACCATCATATTCAGACCCACCAAAAGTTCTGTTAGCTGCTTACAAGATAAGAAGTTGAAACAATTTTGCCTTAGTTCTATCCAATAAATTAACATTCAGAACGAATGACAAGTTTCGAGCATGCTTACAAGCAAAGTATTGCATTATATAAAAGCATCACGTCAGAAGTTGCAATCCTAACAATGTAAGATCTCCTTAGAGTGCCTCCAATTGAAAAAACCTTCAGTTCAAAAGTTCCATTTCATAAGTGTAAAAGCTCCTCAAAGTAGATTGTATACCATTGGCATAGTGCAAGTTACCACATTGAGTATATCACCTTTAAGGATAAATCAAGAAACTAGACATAAAGTACCAAATTGTGACCTGGGTAGAAGAGACAACTTTTTGAAATTGCTGTTGTTGTGAGCACTTATATGAATCATAAGCTTAGATCACAATGAGTTAAACAGCAATTGCAACATTTACAACCTCTTAAGTTTAATCTAATAATCACATCCACAAGCACAAAGGCCTTTTGTCCACCTTTCAATTTGCAGTTTAAAAACAAAAGCAAAGTATAATAGAATATTTAGGGTTGACATTGTAGAAAAAGCAAAAAAAGAGAACTACTAACCCATAGTTCCTCCGATCCATCTCCATTTAAAAGCTTCAAAAATGGTTGAATTAGCTTCCCAGAAAAGCTAATACCATCTTTCTTCACATTGGGAAACTGACCTAACCTAGTCCAGGAAAGTAAAGCACGTGATGACCAAAACCTGTGAATGAGGTAAACAAGAATCTACGGCTCTCGCATTGTTCAAGGTCAACCAACAGATGGTGGCATAGGTGTTGCTTGAAGTAAGAATATAACAAAAAATGCTTGAAGTGAGTTATTATCAGCTGTCACTTTCTCATTGCCTTTTGGTTTTTCTTTTTCTGCAATTTTGATGGAAAATGATCAGTTAATCTCATAAAAACCTTCCATAGATAAGGTTTTCAATATCCAATAACCTCACCAGGAACCTCAAATTTCATCACATTTAAAACGAAGCTAAGTCATCATTTGTCCTATTAAGGAAAAACACAAGGATCATGACACTACTGGTCAATAGGATTGAGAAGATGCGACTAAGCACCATATTTATCAAATGACAACATGATCGTCGTCATCAGCAACTACACTGTCTCCATCTAAGTTTGGTTAAATATACGCCTGTACACTTGCCTTCTAGACAATAGCATGAGAACTCTTTTTTAAGTCAAAATGCAGATATACTATTAGTCACCCAATCAAGACAGTTATTCATTGAAAATACACAGACATGCCTTCTAGGCAATAGCATGAGAACTCTTTTTTAAGTCAAAATGCAGATATACCATTAGTCCCCCCAGTAGCAATCAAGACAGTGATTCATTGAAAATACAGTGTTTTCTGAATTTTTGGATCTATTTATTGCAAATAGTTTAGCATAAGTCTTGCACACCCTTGATGCTCTTTATGAGAAGCTAAATGTTTATAAAAAAAAAAAAGTTCTTTATAAATCCTTCATTGACATTCTTGATAATCAAGAAATAATATATGAGATATGTGAAGTAGCAGACGAAGTAGATCCAGATTCGATCATACTTATAATGAACTCTTCAATGACGTCTGATAATACAAAATCTGCAATTATTTGATTTTTACAGTGCCACGCTTTCGTAGGTATCAACAAGAAGTGGATGAGCTGGATTTTCTAATTCCATAAGTAGAAGGCCTAAGGAAAAACAGAAGACAGCTCACCTTGTAAACAAATCCGAAAGTGAGGCAATAGATGCCACTCTCACAAAGTTGGAAACCCCTGGTGCCTATCAAAAAAAGACGAAAGGAAGAGGCTGTTTAAACACTTATAACAACAGTATACACTTCTTATCATTTTCTAAGCCTAGCATCTTATCATCAATGATGACTGACAAGAATGCAATCAAATTACAATGAAAAGCTTGGATTTTCTCATACATGGGTGCTATATGTGGCAAATTACGTAGGTAATAGTCAACCTTTGCTTACAGTTGGATTGTGTCTTCTGTCTTCGACAAACATGGCATGACACTAAAATTTTCATACCAAATTCACTAGAATGGAAATCTGCCAAGCAATTGCTACCAGTATGTTGTGGAAGGTAAAAGTCCAGAAGTAATGAACTCACGTTTAACAAAAAGCACTACATTAATTGCAGGAACCTTTCAAAAGATTACTCTTGTTGGTATTGCTACTTGTGCAAAGAGATGTGCATTTTGAAGTGCACAATTCATAACAACAGCCAGCGTCACTTGGAGGCATCCTTCTTACACCTTTATGGGCTTTCCTTCTGCCTTGCCTTTTCTTTCAATTTGGTCTTATCATGCAAAAGAAGTTACTCAGCACTTTCCAAAAGTGAAAGATTAAAGCTTCCAGATAGATACTTAATCTCTACACATTTAACAGTTTAACAAGCAACCGCCAAAGAGCTACAAGGTATCGATGCCTGGTTTGTCGGTTTTACATCAAGACAACACCAAACACAGTCAGTCAACCACTATGACACTCAGCTGGAAAAGAAGAAAGAGAAGAAAATATAGGTATAACTGCAATACAATTCAGATACCTGAACGTGCGCATGAAGTTTCTGAAACCAAGAAGAATAAGATGCCAAGAAACGGTGAGAGCTGCAGTCTTGGCAAGTTATGCCCAGCAAACAAACTCCTGCCCAACATTTGTCTGGCTAGAAGAGAATCACATGCTTAGATATATTAATACTGAGACTAACATTCCAAAATTCCAAAAAAGCAATTGCAAAGCCATTGTAAAAGGGTTTAGTCAGCTTTTATAAACAAAATCCGTGTTCCGCCAAGGGTATACATAATTCACAAAACCCAACAGATCCAGTCTTCTGCTCTACATGTAAGCAACAAAAACTTCTTCACCAGGTTGCAACAGATTACATAAGACAGCAGAAAAAAGTACTATTTCCTCCAAAAAGGAAGAATAGCCTAAGAAAAGAAGTACATTCAACCTAATTAAGCAGTAAGCAGTCATATTCATCCTTACTTCCCTTGCAACCCGGCCATATGAATACTTTTTTTTTTCTTGTACGACAGAAAGGACAGCCATAGAACTTCTTTTTGAATGAGCTAGCAGATAGCATGCCATTCACAATTCCTAACATCATTAGAAGCAAGCAACACTAAAAACAAATGAAAAAGGATGTCTCATGCTGCCAGTCTAAACTACAAAAGCATTCTAACAGGGGAAAAAGGAAAAACAGGAACTGTAGTCAAACAAAAGTATGAGTTTCCTTAACCGCCGAGCCAACATTATTACAAAAAAGAAGACAAAGGCGGAGATCGGTACCACGTCGCTGGAAACCAGGAGCAGCAGCCGGTCGACCCAAGCATCCACCGCCTTCTTCCAGCTCTCGGCCAACTTCTTGTCCGTGGACTCCTCGAACGACTCGGACAGCAACTTATGGACTCTGAGAGTAGAAACCACGCTCGCGAGCTCCGAGGGGTCCGAGAAGGGACGCGAATCGTCGGGGACATGCTCCCTCAGGAGCGTCGAAAGCAGCCGCGGCTTCAGGGCGACATCGTGCATGTTACCGAAGTTGCCGTAGGCCGCCATTGATCTCGGAGGTCCAAGCCTGAGTCGACTATGACAGTGACGGATAGGGGGGGCTGTGTTTGATACGGGTGAAGAATCGGAGGAGCGGCAGGAAGCGCCGGCGGCGAGGGGCAAACGTGGCGGGGTTTTGGGTTTTACACAAGGGACCGTCGCGTAGAAAGAGATTTTGTAGTTTCAGTAGGGGAAAAAGTGGACGGTCACTAAACCTGACCCGGCAAAGCCCAAGCCGGAATGGGAGGATTTTGGGCCAGGTGAACATCCGGCCCAACAAAAGAAAAGAAAAGGGCAAGAAAAAGAACAAAAATCAGAAAATTCAAAAAATTACTTAAAATGACGTCGCTTTGATGACAGGAAGTCCATGTCAGATCGCCGGTCGTGACACGTAAGATAACCAGCAATGACTAAACCATCACATCAGCAATTTCCGACCAATTTAAGTCGGATAAACTATATTGGAAAATTTTGGAGGTTCACGGCTACATTAGCCAAATTAGAAAGTTTATAACCAAACAAACATCTATACATTTGCTCAGGGTTGATTGGGTAATTTTTTTCTCAAAAAGAGCTGGTAACTTAAGCCGCACAAATACATATTTGTAAATTACTGGAATAGTCAGTTATTTTCAAAAAGTATAATACCTTCGGCAAGAATTATTCACTTTGCTCAGCATATAATTACCAGGAGATCATTAGAAGAGTTAGTACTTTTGAAAACAATCAAATAAACGTGATAACCAAGTCACGTATGAGTCGGTAATCTTATATGAGAGTTGGTGTCTTTAACGAGTTGGTAAGTTGTGAAAATAAAAATTTAAAAATTATTAAGAACAGTCGGTTATATCGAAATAATCCAAAAGACATCGATAATTGACTCAAATAAGAATTGGTAATTTCATATGAGAATTAATAACAAACAATAGGCAGATGGAGCCATTGAGTTCAGTAAATTATGTTAAATTTTGAGTAATTTTCTAAAGTTGGTAACTTTAGATGAACTCCCAAATAAACATTGGTAAAATTCATGGAACGGTTCGTACTTTTGAAGTGATCAATAGACATTGGTAAGTGAACTCAAATAAATGTGTTAATTCTGTATAAGAGTTAGTATCTTTAAAAGTAGGTTAGCTCCGCAGATAATTGTTGGTAAATCATTTGAAATAATTTGTAATTTGAAAATAATCAAATATATATTGGTAATTAATTCAAACGAGAACTACTAGCTTCTTAGAATAGCTTAAGCTCACCAATATTAGTGTTGTAATGGTCAATAATTTTCAAAATTGTTTGCGATTTTGTATAAGATTGGTCGCCACTTTAATCCGTTGGCAAGCTCTTCAAGTAATTGTTGATAAAGTATTGGAACAATTGGTACTTTTGAATCTAGTTATTTTGGACACACATGATAACACTTATAAAGTAAAATTTCTGTTCCAAAAGCGCTTCTAGAGTAGAAATCCATTTGTTAATGCAATTTCAATTTTTTACTTCTTGAGCACTTTTTTACTTATGGAATAGAAATGCGTTTAATAAAACAATTTCAAATTTTTGGTCCATAAGTGTTTTTGCCCTCTAGAAGTTGTTTTGGCCCAAAAAATAGAAGTAATTTTTTTTTTTACTTTTCTACTTCTAGAGCACTTTTTTTTTGCTAATTGAATCCTAAACCTTTTACATTTATGCCAATTCAGCCAATTTGACTGGCCGACGCTAACGTGGCACGCACGGCCGGCCAAAATAATAATATTTTAATATTTTTTATTTTTTTCTTCTTGCTTAGAGTGTGACCACCGAAGGTCTCGGCCTTGCCCAAGCACGTGAGGTCGCAGGCGAGGCAACCTCGCTAGCCGCGGGCGAAGGCAGCCTTGCCTGCGGCTGGCGAGGCCATGGCTAGCTTCACCCATGACCGGCAAGTCACGGGCAAGGCCATGGTGAGGCTCACAGTGGGTCGCGATGAGGCACGATAGGTTGCCAAACTTGCGATGGGTAGCGAGGCTAGCCTCGCAATGGCCTTGCCGATCGTGGGTGAAGCCGACCATGGCCTCAACCTCTGTGGGCGAGGCTGCCTTCACCTTTGCTCGCGATCGGCGAGGCCATTGCAAGGCTGCCTTGTGCGCCTAGGTGAGGTCGGGCGAGCTCCGGCTACACTTCTTGCTGTGCAATTCTTCTCTTGCATTTTGTAACGCGATGTTGTATTGTAGGATTTGTTTTATGTGTAATTGAGGATTTGGTACCAAATCTTCTTATAATGTGATGTATTTTTGAATTTGCATTCTTTCCATTGAGGATTTCCTATGTTGTACTAAATTTTGCCTCGAGTATCATCATACATTGTAGGTTAAAATAAATAATTTTTTGCAAAAGAGTTTGGATTATCTTTGTTGCGGAAATAGAATTGACACGTCACTATCAAATGTATTTCTCTTCAAGAAGCAGAAATTTTTTGCTAATTCATCAAACGCATTTTTTCTCCAAAAATCTACTTCTGGAGTAGAAGTAGAAAAATTAACTTTTGGCCATAAGTTAATTTCTAAAGCATAAGCGTTGCCATTCGTGCCCTTTACATTCAAGTGATCCCGAGGTCCGAACGAGAATTCAAATGTTTCTTTTTAAGGGCTTACTAAGTTCCACATAATGAAAGTTAGTATGTGGAGTCAAAAAAGAGTTAGACACTTTCATAGAAGATTTGGTGACCTTATCACATTAATATGCTATATGAATATCTATCTTATCATAAGAGTTGGTAACTTTAAACTAATCAAATAAACGTGGGTATTTAGCTTAAACAAGAGCTGATAATTTCATATAAGAATTGGTAATTTAAACTGTGCAAACACATGTTGGTAAATTATTAGAAAAATTGGTAATTTTGAAATGAGTTGATAATATCTTATAAAAGTTGGTAACATGTGTAAGAGCTGATACTTTTCAATCAATCCAAATGAAAATTGGTTTTGGATAAAAAGAACAAGAACACTAGTGACATAAAAATTGGTAATTCTACATAAAAGCTAGTAAATTTGACACCTTGGTGCTCCTAAGTTCCGAAAATAAGTGTCCGTAGATTGTCGGAACAACCATATACAAGTTGGTTTGCATCTCAAATGTGAGTTCATATAATTTAAATTAGGGCAACAACAATCAAAAGACGCCAAAAACCCTAAACTATGCTCACTGTGACATATTTATCCTAAACTTTTTTCTACGACACCATAAATTCCTAATCTGTACCTGTGTGACACATTTACCTTCCGTCAAAATTTTGTCAATAAGAACCATTAAAAATCTACCTACACGGATGCCAGAAAGCAAATATTATTGACAACACTAAAATTCCCTCAAAAAATCTGTTGTTATTATGACGACAACTATTAACTTTAATACGTCGGCAAAATACAAAGATAAATTTTGAGTAGATAATTAAAAGGATGGGTAATTTTGGAATAAATAAATGGCTCTTCTTTTCAAAACCTATTGGTGACAACTCATTTCCCAAATTTGCTAAAACAGGGAACTCTATCAGTAGAACAAGAGGAAGCAGCCAGATGCCAAAAAACTCTCATCCACAGAGAACCTGCGTGAGCAAACAACATCCATGTACAGACCAAGTCTTCGAACATGGAGGCCTAAACAGGAGTCAGCAGCAACTGAAAAAAAAATACTTTTCCTGGTACAAAGGGAACATGAGATACAGACCTTTGTCCGACGAATTCACCTGAGAAGGTTGGCCTATAAATCAAGCATTTCTTTGCAATGCCAGTCGAAATACAACTTGATAGCATCAGTATCCCAATGAACTTCACTCCACCAGAGTGCATCGCCTCTAATCTCCTTTATCGAGTTGCCGTTCATGGTCCTGAATGGCAACTTCTTGAGCGAAGGACAGCGCACGACTTCGAGTTGCTCGAGACTCTGCCACGACTCCTCTCTCCTACAGAGGCATTGTAATTGGGGTAGCCTGCTCAAACGTGCCGCCTGCAGGTTAGGAACAGCAGCATGTTCTTTCACACTTCCCGGGACGTGTTGGAAGAGCTCATTTAGATGGACACAAGTGTCTACCTTGATTTTGCTTAATTTGGGCAGGCTCGTGATCCTACCCCCCAAGTAGAAAAGATTCTCCAATTCGTCGCATCCAGTTACCACCAAAGCTTCCAATCTAGGAAAGCTCAATCCCAAGCGATCGGCTAATACTGATATGCTCTTTATCTTCCCAATGTTATCAAGATACAGCTCTTCCAAATTCGGTAGTAGGTCGAACTTAGCATTGCTGCCTTCGTTCACCATGGCATCTTTCAGAGTCAATCTCTTCATATTAGTAAAACATTCCACTCGGTTTATGACGAGATTTTCCAGAATCTCGTGAAGATTGCAACAATTATCGAAGGCTAGAGAAGTTGTGTGAGATATGAACCATTCTATACTGTCTCCTGAGAAGTCTCTTACCATTGGAGCCTTCTCGCTGTATTTTGTTAGTCTTTGTATATCACGCGGTGAATATGTCAGAGAAACTGAGCAGCGAAATGTTTTCAGCCTTTCGATCCAATAAACGTCGCATTCTTCGAAGGCCTTCACTGTATCATGCAAGCATAGATGTAGGACGGATAACCTTTGCAAACACCGTAAATCCTCCAGGGTCGCCCTTTTCTCCGTGGCGCACTCTTGCAAGTAAATCTCGAAGTAGAGCAGTGGAGGTCTTTGCTTGACGAGCCACCGGTAACTGCTTCCTGTCATGTCTAAGAATTCCAGGGAAGTTAGATTAGAAACTGTTTCTGCTCGAACGAATTCTAAGTTGAGTGTGTATGATAGATCTAACTTCCTTAAGTTTGTTAGTTGATCCATCCCTTCTGGAAGTTGCTTGATACTTGTATCATGGAGATCAAGTATGTTGAGTTTGGCAAGACTTCCCAACGGAGGCAATTCTTCAAGATGGTTACAACTCCTCAGAAGTAGAGCGCGAAGATCTCGTAGATGGAGGAGAGAAATGGGTAATGACCTTATTTGGGTTCCTCCTAAATTTAGTACTTTCACCACTTCAAATGCCCGCAGAAAGTTCTCTGGAATATTGTGTAGGAAGGAATTGCATTGAAGAAATACAGTTATCACATTCGGACATTCTATCTCGTGATCAGACAATGCCTCTATACTATTTCTCATGAAAGAAACCCTTTTCAGATTACTTTGCAACTCGACCTCTGAAATTTCAGTCATTCCGATGTTAGCTAGAACAAGAAACTTGGATTCTGGATCTGCGCATGTTGCAATCCATATCGCAACATCACGAACCACGTCGTGCATCTTTATGCTATTATCTGAATCGCCAGTCTCCAGTAAACACGAGTCTTTCAAACTCTCAATCAAGGCAGTTCCCCTGTTTAAAGCGGCATGATAGGTAAGTTGATCGCCGATCAGACCTTCGGCCCACCAGCATTCAACAAGTTCGCTTATGAGAATGGAGTAGTCTTCTGGATACAGGCAACAGTACAGAAAACAAGATTTGAGCTTTTCGTTCTGCAGCGAGTCATAGCTCAACTTCAATGAGCTGTACAAGTTGGGCTCTATACCGTGAATAGAAGGTCTTGACATTCTCCACTCATTTATAGCATCCTCCCACAGGCCAACCTGCGTCTTCCGTCTGATCGCTGAACCCACAGTGATGAGAGCCAGCGGCAGCTTTCCACATTCTTTGCAGACAGTTCCCGCTAATGGTTTGATGCTCTGCAAATCAGCTACTTCTCCGGCATGTTCCTTAAATAATTCCCATGCTTCTTCATCCGTCAAGACTTCTACCTTAACTTCAACATCGGTCATCATTGTTCGACATACATCCACAGACCGTGACGTGAGTATAATCTTAGATCCCAAATGGTTTTCGGGTCGTGGAATACCGACAAGATCCAAGTTGATGGCTTCCCATACATCATCAAGAACGAGCAGAAACTTTTCCCTTCTAAGCCTTTTTGAAAGTTGTACAGCTGTCCTTTCCATGGTTTCTTCCTCCTTCAAGTTCAACCAATTGGCTATTTTGTCTTGCAGATTCTTCATATCCTTCTTGGGATGAGGTAGTTTTCGAAACAGTCGCCCAGATAACCAAGCTGAAAGGTTGCCATGACGACGAAGTGCTGCTGAGCTTGTTGGTTAGGTTCTTCACCAGGTAGCTCTTGCCTACTCCTCCCATCCCCCATATTCCAATTCGCCGTACTTTATCATCGTGCAATGATTTTAGAATACGAGCCATTGTTTGCGATGCAGTCGTGTGGTCTCTAATCGAAGGGCAGGGAATATGCTCCACCACCTCCATGTGAGCACCAGTAGCATCTCCAATTGTTTCTCCATGCCAGCAACTCCTCATCTTGGAACTGATTGAACGATAAACAAATTTTCCACCTTCTACGACGAGTGAAGACACAAGCGAAGCGACAATTTCCATATCGGAGACGAAGAACGTAGGCCGACGAGATTAAGAAGGATGGCCTAAATTTGTAACAAGGATTGATTGAAAGTGCCCGAAAACTCTCGGACTGGATTGCAGAAAAAACTAAGGGGCAAAAAGATGAGTCATATGTGGCACGGATTGAGCTTAAGACGAATGGATGCCAGAAAGCAAATATTGTTGATAACACTAAAATTCCCCCAAAAAATCGGTTGTTATTATGACAACGACTATTAATTTTAATACGTCGGCAAAATACAAAGATAAATGTTGAGTAGATAATTAAAAGGGTGGGTAATTTTGGAATAAATAAATGGCTCTTCTTTTCAAAACCTTACTGGCTAAATAAGTTGCCAGTGACAACCCATTTCCCAAATTTGCAAAACAGGGAACTCTATCAGTAGAACAAGAGGAAGCAGCCGGATGCCAAAAAACTCTCATCCACAGAGAACCTGCCTGAGCAAACAACATCCATGTACAGACCAAGTCTTCGAACATGGAGGCCTAAACAGGAGTCAGCAGCAACTGAAAAAAAAAATACTTTTCCTGGTACAAAGGGAACATGAGGTACAGACCTTTGTCCGACGAATTCACCTGAGAAGGTTGGCCTATAAATCAAGCATTTCTTTGAAATGGCAGTCGAAATGCAACTTGATAGCATATGTATCCCAATGAACTTCACTCCACCAGAGTGCATCGCCTCTAATCTCCTTTATCGAGTTGCCGTTCATGGTCCTGAATGGCAACTTGTTGAGCGAAGGACAGCGCACGACTTCGAGTTGCTCGAGACTCTGCCACGACTCCTCTCTCCTACAGAGGCATTGTAATCGGGGTAGCCCGCTCAAACGTGCCACCCGGAGGTTGGGAACAGCAGCATGTTCTTTTGTGCTTCCTGGGTAGTGTTGGAAGAGCTCATTTAGATGGACACAAGTGTCTACCTTGATTTTTCTCAATTTGGGCAGGCTTGTGATCTGACCCCCCAAGTAGAAAAGATTCTCCAATTCGTCGCATCTGGTTACCACCAAAGCTTCCAATCTACGAAAGCTCAATCCCAAGCGATCGGCTAATACTGATATGCTCTTTATCTTCTCAATTTTATCAAGATACAGCTCTTCCAAATTCGGTAGTAGGTCGAACTGAGCATTGCTTCCTTCGTTCAGCACGGCATCTTTGAGAGTCAATATCTTCATATTAGTAAAACAATCCACTCGGTTTATGACGACATTTTCCAGAATCTCGTGGAGATTGCAACAATTATCAAAGGCTAGAGAAGTTGCCTGAGATATGAACCATTCTATACTGTCTCCTGTGATGTCTTTTTCCATTGGTCTTGGTATATTGGGTGCTAAATATGTCAGACTCATTGAGCAGCGAAATGTTTTCAGCCTTTTGATCCAATTAACATCGCATTCTTCGAACGCCTTCACTGTATCATGCAAGCATAGATATAGGATGGATAACCCTTGCAAAGACTGTAAATCCTCCAGGGTCGCCCTTCGCTCCTTGTGGCGCTCTTGCAAGTAAATGTCAAAGTAGGACAGCGGAGGTCTTTGCTTGATGAGCCAGCGGTAACCACTTTCCGTCATGTCTAAGAATTCCAAGGATGTCAGCTTAGAAACTGTTTCTGGTAGAACGAATTCCAAGTTGAGCGTGTATGATAGATCTAACTTCTTTAGGTTTGTTAGTTGATCCATCCCTTCTGGCAATTGCTTGATACTTGTATCATGGAGATCAAGTATGCAGAGTTTGGTAAGACTTCCCAACGGAGGCAATTCTTCAAGATGGTTGCAACTCCTCAGAAGCAAAGCGCGAAGATCTCGTAGATGGAGGAGAGAAACGGGTAATGACCTTATTTGGGTTCCTCCCAAATTCATTACTTTCAAAGCTCCGAATCCTCGCAGAAAGTTTTCTGGAATATTTTGTAGGAAGGAGTTGTATTGAAGGAACATAGATATCATTTTAGGACATTCTATTTCCTGATCAGACAACTCCTTTATGCAATTCCTCGTAAAAGAAACCCTTTCCAGATTTCTTTGCAACTCGACCTCTGAAAGTCTAATCATTCTGACGTTAGCTCGAACGACAAACTTGGACTCTGGACCTGCGCATGTTCCTATCCATATCGCAACATCACGAACCACACCGTGCATCTTTACGCTATTATCTGAATCGCCAGTCTCCAATAAACAGGAGTCTTTCAAACTCTCAATCAAGGCGATTCCCCTGTTTAATGCGGCATGATAGGTAAGTTGATTGCAGATCAGACCTTCGGCCCACCAGCATTCGACAAGTTCACGTATGAAAATGGAGTAGTCATCCGGATACAGGCAACAATACAGAAAACAAGATTTGAGATCTTCATTCTGCAGCGAGTCATAGCTCAACTTCAGTGAGTTATACAAGTTGGGCTCTATACCTTGAATAGAAGGTCTTGACATTCTCAACTCATCTATGGCATCCTCCCACAGGCCAACCTGCGTCTTCCGTCTCATCGCTGAACCCACGGTTATGAGAGCCAGTGGCAGCTTCCCACATTCTTTGCAGACAGTTCCCGCTAATGGTTTGATGCTCTGCAAATCAGCTACTTCTCCGGCATGTTCCTTAAATAATTCCCATGCTTCTTCATCCGTCAAGACTTCTACCTTAACTTCAACGTCGGTCATCATTGTTCGACAAACATGCAAAGACCGCGACGTCAGTAGAATCTTAGACCCCAAATGGTTTTCGGGTCGTGGAATACCAACAAGATCCAAGTTGATGGCTTCCCATACATCATCAAGGATGAGAAGAAACTTTTCCCTTCTGAGCCTTTCCAAAAGTTGTATAGCTGTCCTTTCCATGGTTTCCTCCTCCTTCAAGTTCAACCGATTGGCTATTTTGTGCTGCAGATTCTTCAGATCCAGCTCTTGGGATGAGGTAGTTTTCGAAACAGTTGCCCAAATAACCAAGCTGAAAGGTTGCCGTGACGACGAAGTGCTGCTGAGCTTGTTGTTTAGGTTCTTCACCAGGTAGCTCTTCCCAACTCCTCCCATTCCCCATATTCCAATTCGCCGTACTTTATCATCGTGTAACGATTTTAGAATACGAGCCATTGTTTGCGATGCAGTCGTGTGGTCTCTAATTGAAGGGCAGGGAATATGCTCCGCCACCTTCATGTGAGAACCAGTGGCATCTCCAATTGTTTCTCCATGCCAGCAACTCCTCATCTTGGAACTGATTGAACCATAAACAAACTTTCCACCTTCTACGACAAGTGAAGACACAAGCGAAGCGACAATTTCCATATCGGAGACGAAGAACGTAGGCCGACGAGATTGAGAAGGATGGCCTAAATTTGTAACAAGGATCGATTGAAAGTGCCGGAACACTCTTGGACTGGATTGCAGAAAAAACCAAGGGCAAAAAGATGCGTCATATATGGCACAGATTGAGCTTAAGATGAATCGATTCCATCGTACGAAGTAAATGATCAAGATGAAACACGGCAACGGAAATGGTACCCCACTCCAAAAATGGAAAGTACGGGGCCCTGCTCCCCAGTGAGCGGGCAAGGGTCCAAGGGAGCTGATACCTAACATCATAAGATCAATGAAGTTTAGTCCTCCTGTTGATTGATACTCTTGAGAAGCATCAGTGGCAAGTGCAGGTAAAGCTCGCGGAAGAGATGGTGGTGGGAACAGAGAACTCCTAACACGGTTTCTTCTGGTCAGCGTCACGACTCAAAACGACTGAATGCAAAAGGCTGAAGGGAAAATTCGCCGAAAGCATGGAACGTGACGGACTGAAATGCGCCCGACCCTCTTTTGTCGGCATCACCCTTAGTAAGGAAAAGAATTGTTCGGCTCCTGTACAGTATTGTTTTAAGGTTTCGATTTTTATTAAGGATTAATTAATATCACGAAGAATCCCAAACCGATATATCAATGAGAAATTTTTCAAAATTAATTTTTTGACCAAAAAAAAACTCCAAAGTGGTACACACGTAACATATTTACTTTCCGTTAACTTCTGACAAATATTGACGTTAACTTGCTGACTTGGATCAATAAACGGGTTAATACCATAAAAAATCTCGAATTTGTACACTAACAAAATGGTACATCTATAACAAATTTATCCAAAATTAATTTTTGGATCGCTGAAAATCCAAAACTAGTACACACACGACATATTTACCTTTCATTAGCTTCTGTTAAATTTTACCGCTCTAGGTCGTCTTTCCTTTCATCAAGTCCTTCTTCATTGTCTTTGTCTAAGGTCATGGAAATTGTGAACACCATTTAGTGAGAACACTCAGCCACCTTTATGGGAGGATCAGTGGCATCTCCAATAGTTTCTCCATGCCAGCACCTCCTCATCTTGGAAGTGATTGAACGAAAAACAAATTTTCCACCTTCTACGGAAAATTCGCAGAAAGGCATGGGTGGCGATGACTTTGTTAACAATGGGCCCCACCCTCTCTAGAACGCGGAGCGCCGGCCCGGACGTGATACAGTCCGCTCCACCTTTTTTTCTTTGACATAAAATAATAAGTCAGCACCAACTTTTGAACTGAAAATTTGTTAAAAAAAATCCTAAATCACGGCTAATTCATTCATAAACTTTTCAATTTGATCAATTTAATTCTAAATCTTTTTACGACTTTCCACTATAGCCATTTCATCCAATTTTGATCCGAAATTACTGACATGACAATCCAGTTACTACTAATCGTTCAGCTTTGACGATGACTAATTTTGTAATTTTTTCGAATTTTCTAAATCTTTTATTCTTTTCTTTCCTTTTTTTTCATATTTCCCTTTGCCAGTTGTTGGGCCTCAGCAAGGGCCGGCCACAAGCAAGGGCCGCCTATGGATGGCAACCTACTCTGGCGATCGCCGAGACTTTGGTGATTGGTGCAAGGAAATAGGAAAATAAGAAAAATGAAAAATGAAAGAAAAGAAAAAATTCAAATTTTTTTTAAAATATTTGCAAAAATTGTCCATGGTAGTATTGACTGTGCCACGTAGGACAGACAGCATCCACGTCAATAATTTTCGATCAAAATTGGCCGGAAAGATTGCATTGGAAAGTCACTAAAAGGTTTAAGACTAAATTGGTCAAATGAAAAAAATGTAGAACTAAATTGATCCTCATACAATAAGTTTAAGAATTTTTGGACAATTATCCCTCTTTAGAACGAAAATGGTTGTTTTGAATTTCCAGAACTGCCAACTTTTCTAAAAACTTAAATTGTTAAGTGAAGATGTGATTTATCATATATAATATCCTGACATGGTATTTTACAAATTTAAAAAAGAGAAAAGGAAAATTTTCGGCATGAACGGAGGTTTTAAATATAATTTTTTAGTTCCGTTTTTTCGTCTTTGTTCTCATTTTAGCATTCACTTGTGTATTTGTCTCAAATGAAATATCTTTTTTACAATTAGTTTGCAGTTACGAAAAGTGAAAATGGTTTTTTTTTCTTACTTGAAAATAGTGTTCAGGAATTAACCATTTTCAACACTGTAAAAGGAATATTGGATGATTTATTTTATATCAAGCAAGTTACTTCTCATCAGTGGGCAAATGGATGATGTGGTCGTCGTGGTTGGGATCAAACAGATCCTACTACATGGCACGTACTAACTTTTCAGCACCACAATAGTAGTGTGATAGCTTCGATTCGATTCGATTCAATTCAATTCAATTCAATTTAAACATGAAATTGGCAGTGCGGTGGAGGGGGCCATTTTGGTTCCATTCATGTGATGTGAGTTCGAATCTTTCAGCTCGCCTTGCCCTTTGAATTTTTCTGAAGCAAGGCATGGGGACTTCCTAGCACTCTCTAGAGATATACTTGCCCCAACCAATGCAAGCGAGCCCGACACGGTTTCTCCTCAAGGTCGTTAAAAAAGTAGCATTTCACAAAATCGCGAAATCAAATAAGACCTGACATGGGTCTTAAAGTGAACCAATCAAATCGAATTAGTCTAACCATTTCGTTTTTAATCCGAACTCTATTCTCTCGCCAAAAGGTCATTCCATCACTTAAGATTAGGATGACTCCATTTCAAGAAATGGAAAAAAAAAAATGCTTCATACCATGTTTGCACAACATGAGAGTATGAGGTATAGATAGACATATATTAGTGAAATTAAAATGTCCTCACAAAAAAAGAAAGCAAGTCTGCAAGTAGACCAACAACTCCAGATTAACTAGGGCTCGACGTGCTGCCAGGATACCAACAACTCCAGCTTAGCTAGGGCTCGACCTGTCCATTGGGCGGGCCGAGGCAGGGCCTGCTCGATCTCGAACCATTGGAGGCACAGCCCAGGCCCGAAATTTTGGGCCAGGGCAAGTGCCCAAGTCCGCCCAAGTGAAGAACATGGGCAGATCTCGCCCACCTACTACGCTACGTTTATATATATATATATATATATTAGAATTTTAGCTTAAACAATGAATAGATTGTTATATTAACTACTTCATCTATGAGTTTCATACTATTTCTCTGTAATATATGTTGGAAATTTGGGCTTATTTTATTCTATTATTGTCCATAAATTGTATATTGAATTATTAATAGAACATAATTCTATATTTTTAAAATAAACATATGGGCAAACCAGATTCGTCCGCTGACTAGTCCCTAATCTCTTTTTGCTTCTATATTTTGAAAATAAACATATGGGCAGAATGGATTAGTCCATGACTAATCTCTAATCTCTTTTTGTTCAACTTGGTCCTTACATTTTTTAAAATTGATGCAATGTAATCCTTCTATAAAGTACAGTCCTAGGTCATATGCTTTATCACTTATGTGGGTGCCAAATCAGCATTAGAGGCCCCCCAATATATGGTGTGGACTATCCCAGGTGCTACCATTAAAATGACTAAGCACAACAGCTTAGAGGAAGGTGAATTAATTGCTCTAGGAGAAATTAAAAACCCTTTAATGAAGGACGTGTAGAATGTGCTGCTATAGTTAGAAAACAGGTATGTAGAAGTAGGTTCTTCTATCAAATAGATAATAAATGAGTTAAAAAGTTAGAAAAGAAGCAAGACAAATTTATAGGGGTTCGGTCTTCCAGTTGACCTACTCATTCCAGCTCTAATGGCCACATACAAAGTTAGAATCCATTTTATAATCCTCGATATTTTACAATTTGTAGAGATACTTGCTTCTGCATGAAACTCAATAGATGATTTTACAAACACAAGTATCTTTCACGACATTATAAACATCTCTCTTTCTAGATTACAAATATTCAACCCACGATAGAGAATTACAATTTAGAAAGACTCAATTTTGCACAAGTGAAAGCTAGACAATTCGATGCCACAAAGAGAGAATTGGAGTGTTTTCCGCTAATCTTCACAATCATATTTGATTTGTTTGAATAGATCTCCAATTTTCAAATTGTCATTTAGCAGCTATCCTGATGTGTAATGTGGTTATTGAACTTTTAATTTGTCCAACATGATCCCTGAACTTTAGCCTATTGTTTAATGCGGTCCATAAACTTTTAATTTGTTCAATGTGATCTCTGAACTTTTGGTACATATTCAATATAGTTCCTAAATTATATGAAAATGTTCAATATAGTCCTTCCATAATTTTAAGATCAGCAACAATATTGAACATTTTCATATAACCCAGTGACTAAATTAAAAATATACCAAAAGTTCAGGGATTACATTGAACAAATTAAAAGTTCAAGGACTACATTGCACATTGGGCTAAAGTTCATGGACCACATTGAACAAATTAAAAATTCATGAATCATATTGCACATTGGGCCAAAATTTATGGACCATTTGTGTCATTTTTTCTTTCTAAAAATAGAGCCCTCTACTTCTGCAGTTTGTCTGACACTCTGATATTAAAAATGACAATTTTCCAATATTCTTCAAGCTACTTTATGTGGATTCCAAGGCTTGTTTTAGCCTATGGTTAAATGCCACTAAATTCATTTTTAGTAGCAAATATATATAGTGCAACTAAAATATTTTCATCAGCGGTACATGTTTGGGCGGGATATCACAATCACAGTGCTGTTGCAGGAGAGAAGAGTTGGGGCAGAGTCTAGAGCAACTCGAAGTGGCACAATGTCGTTCGCTTGAGAAGTTGCCATTCATAGCCATGAATGACACTTTAAAGCTCTGTTTGTTTTACGGAAAATCAATAATTTGAAAAACATTTTTCTAAAAATGATTGCATATATTGATTATAAAAAATGTTTTCATTATGGATAATAATTTATGTCTAAACATTTTCATGGACGATAAAAATATTTTTCAATCATCCATTTTTGTAAGTGATACAAACAATAATTTATAGGAAAATATTTTCGAAATCATTCATTTTTCGCGAAGCAAGCGGAGCCTAATAAGCGATACACATTGGCAAAGTGAAGCTCATTGGGACACCGATGACATCAAGATTGTATCTTTGATCGGAATTCCATTTACAAGCTAACCTTCGCAGATGAAGTGATCAAAGGAAGGTCACAGATGTCGTGTTCCTTTGTATCGGGAAATTTGGCAACTAGTTTATCTTGCAAAAGGCATAAAGACACTAGAAGTGCCAAAAGTTTTTTACAACACCCACTTTAGTGTTGAAAGTTTCTTTTCATTCACTTAAGTGCCATTTAAGAAAAAAAAACGATCACTTAAATGTTAACTCTAATTTGGGTCGCTGAAAATCAGACGTGACCATATTTTATTAATTTCGTCAACCGACGTGGATCGTGGGCATGCCCAGTCAGCATATATACCCCTAAACGACGTCGTCTACACATTTTGCCCCAAATATAAACCCTAAATCGCAACTTACAAGGAAATTCCCAAATTGAAAACACTAAATCGACCACAACCCACAATCGCAACTTCACTGTTGTGCAATTTCACTTCTAGCACTATCCTCCCCACAATCACACCAAGAGTTGAGCCCTAATTTTTTCCTCCTAACCCTAATTTTTCTAGCCAATTGAGCGAGTGAGAGAAAATGAAGAACTTGACTGAGTGAAAGTGACAGAGACAGTACACAAGCAAGTGAGCGACGGTGATGATAAGCAAATGACAATGACAAGAAGTCGTTTTTTCGCGTAGGAGTGACAGCGAATGACGATGACCAAGCCCTTATTTGAGACTCAAGCGTGTGACATCATTTTTTCTCCTGGAAGTCATGTGATGTCATTTTTAGACAACTCAATCGAGTAAACTCGTGCGACATCATGTAGACTGTTCACGTGGAATGGTTTTTAATAATTAAAAAAATGCCAAATAATATTAAACTTTTTATTACAAAAGCCACATAACAATTTTTGTCGAAATTTCTCGCTGGAGGCATTTAAGTGATCGTTTTTTCTCTAATTTGGCATTTAAGTGAGCCGGCGAAAACTTTTGGTACTAAGGCTCCCTTTGTTTCGCGGAAAATGTGAAATTTCTGAAAAACATAAAGTCATTTCTAGGAAAATGACCATATTTTTCAATGTTCGGTCGAAACATGAAAATGGATTGGAAAATAAGGAAAATATTTTCATGGAGAAAATTACCAAAAAATTCAAATTTTTTAATTTTAATTTTGATTTTTCTTTTTTTAAATTGAATTTTTTATTCTTTTTCTTTTTCTTCACCGGTCGCTGGCCATGGCCATGGGCATAGCCGGCGATCGGTCAAAGAAAAGGGAACAAGAAAAAAGAAGAGAAAAAATAATTAAAATTTTGATTTTTTAAAAAGAAAATAGAAAACATAAAAATAATTAGAAGGAGTTGTGCTTGGTGTGGGTGAAAGAAAGAAGAGGGAAAATGTTTTCCTCTTCTCAAAAGGTGAAATCATTTTCCCCATTTTTGTATGTGTGTTTTTCATTGGTGGAAAATGTTTTTATTGACTCGTTAATTTTCCTCTCCCCAAACTTTGGAAAATTCGGAGAGCTTTTTTTTTTCCGCAAAATGAACGGAGCCTAAAATGAGCATTGTACGAGACTTTTGGCACTTTTAGTATCCTTATGCCTCTTGCAAACCTTGGAAATATGTTTGTGTTTCGGTTGGTGCAACCTCAAGGATTTGTGGCTTGATTTTAGGTCGAGAGACCAGATTTCCCAAAGCGAGTGCTCCTTTCCTCGTCAAAGTGAAGTCCCCACGTCCGCAATCTACGGGGCGAGATGGTCCATTTGCTTTTTCCACCTTTCACCGCTTCCATTTCACCTTTCAACCGCACCAACTCCTTTACGACGAGAGTAGCATCTTATGCGTCAAGTGCTCTACAGTAGATTCGCCGAGAAACAAGCTTGGAGCAGAGCAGGTGTTGATCTTTGAGAAACAACGTTGGTCGATGCACAAGTCTTCGTTTATTCAGTCTCCGTCGTGGAGCAGAGCAGGTGTTGATCTTTGAGAAACAACGTTGGTCGACGCACAAGTCTTTGTTTATTCAGTCTCCGTCGTCTACTTTTTGAAGGAGTTACATCCTTAGATGGCCCACATGGTTCCACTACTTAAAGCAAAGGATGATCACAGTCGACAATGGCCAGTGGTGGAGATCACCATTACAAGAAATCATGGCAATCATGAGAGAGAGAGAGAGAGAGAGATGGGGGACCTCACGAGACCGCAAGTCATGCCTTGATGGAATATATTGCAGTCAACTTCCTTTTAAGTGAACGTTTCTCTTCGCTACTCCTTTCATGGGGACCCTTCAGCTCTCCAAGCGCTCTCTAATGGCCGAACCGATGAGGCCCAAGCTCTTCTCGATCCTCCTCTTCTTCTGCATTGCCCGTCTCGTCCGCTTGGAGCGCTGCGAGTCCACGCGCTTTGTAAACGACCTGGTGGAGGAAGAAGACAGCTCCTGGCTGGACGAAGAAGATGGAGTGGACATGGTCCAGACGAGGCACGATGCTCGGAAGCAGAGCTGCGACATGTCGACCGGGAAGTGGGTGTTGGACGCCTCGTACCCTCTCTACGATTCCAACTGCCCTTACCTCAGCACCGCCGTGACTTGCCAGAGAAACGGACGACCCGATTCGGACTACCAAAAGTGGAGGTGGAAGCCCCAAGCATGCTCACTGCCTAGGTATCATTAGCATCATCAAATTTCCTACCATCTACTTTTGTTTGGGCAGAGACTGAATTGGTATTCTTAAACGACGTAACTGTTAGAGGCGGATGCAAGAAAATAGGAATGGTCATTATGTATGTAAGACAAATGAGGATGGTTCTGAAACTTGTCAAGACCTATACGATCCATTTTCCATACCTCCTCTTTCTGATAAAAGAAGAAAAGAAACTTGGGAATGTTATGACTTTGTTCTTGCTTTGCCTGAACCATGTACAGGCCTTTATAGTTCTTGGGTGTGTTAATCTTTCAGGTTTGATGCACTGAAATTTCTGGCAAAGATGAGGAGGAAGAGAATAATGCTGGTGGGCGATTCCATAATGAGGAATCAATGGGAGTCTCTCGTGTGCTTAGTCCAAGGCGTGATTCCGACCAGCCGGAAAACAGTGTCGTACAACGGCCCTTCCATGGCTTTTCATGCAATGGTGAGAGACCTTAACATTGAGAAGTTGATTCTTTTTGCCCACTTCCCAAACTTCTTTCTGTGATAATATTAGTGCCACGCAGTCGATCTTGCACAAAAGAGTGAAAGCTATGGTGGAAAAATCATCGAGTCAGAAGCACCGCATACCAACTCATCTAGAAAAAAGCTCAAATTTGTTGCTTGATCATTATGTGCTTTATAAATTTTATCCATCTGTTGATGCTTCTAGTACTAGAAAACTCAATTCTACTCGACTTTTTCCTTAAGGTGCGTAATTAAAGGAATTTTTGACAGGATTTTGAGGCGTCGATAGAATTTTCCTGGGCTCCGCTGCTGGTGGAGCTGACCAATGGACCTCAAAACAAGAGAATCTTGCACTTGGATATGATTGAAGAGAATGCCAAGCATTGGAGAGGAGTTGACGTCCTTGTGTTCGATTCTGCTCACTGGTGGACTCACTCGGACAAATGGAGTTCGTAAGATGAATACCTTCCTCCTACCTTTTTTCTGTTTTAATCTTCCGAAGAATGAAAAGCAAATTGCGATGAATATCAGAAGCATCATTTTGTTGCCAATATGACACTTGTACAGCCAAAAAAAAATTATCCTGCTGAATTTAGAATGTGGAACCATCCAATTTCAGGTGGGATTACTACATGGTGGGAGGATCCATGTTCAAGAACATGAATCCAATGGTGGCTTATGAGAAAGGACTCACTACATGGGGCAAATGGGTGGACTTGAATCTGGATCCTCAGAGAACCAGAGTCATTTTCAGAAGCATGTCACCTAGGCACAACAGGTACTTGCACTGGCTCTCAAACTTTAAAATCTCCTAATTGAACACTAAAAAGAAAAAAGAATTGCTTTTTGTAGACAGAGAGAGGCAGAGTTCAGAATTTGTTTGTAAAAGCATTGCATGACCTTATAATGAATTGAGACCTAGAGTACAATATGATACACCGTCTTCTTTTTAAGAGAACGTCATATTGACTAGTCTCCCTGTGTGGCTAGGGAAAATGGGTGGAAATGCTACAACCAGAAGCAACCTCTGGCATACTTCAGCCACCGGCATGTCCCTGAGCAGCTGGTCGTGCTACAACAGGTGGTGAGGAAGATGAGATTCCCTGTGTATTTGCAGGACATAACAGCGATGTCCGCACTGAGGAGAGATGGGCATCCCTCAGTGTACAGAAGAGCGATGAACCAGCAGGAGAGGCAGAACCCAAGAGGCTTCTCGTCTGATTGCAGCCACTGGTGCCTCCCGGGTGTGCCCGATACTTGGAATGAAATGCTAAATGCTTTGCTCTAAGCGTTGGAAATCTAGTGCAAGTATTTGAGTAGGAACTAGTTTTCGGGATTGTAGAAGAACTGCTTCTACGAATGATGGTGTGTTTCTGTGTTACATCTATGTAAATTCGAATGTGATGTTTGTCATCGACGGTTTCATCGTGTTTGTTATGTGATTGCTGCTCTGCGTCTGCTTTGTCATGCTCATCTTCTTACAAGCAGATATTCTTGCCCAGATGCACATGCCAGGTGAGGAGTGTCATAGGGCGTGTCAAAATCTAGATCGGACCAAGCTTCTCTAACTTATTATTTGAATGGTATTAGGACTCAAAGGATAAACTACCCAGGTCCGGTGCGTAAACGCTGTTTCAGTCCTCGAATGTGACCTCACCACAATGAAAAAAATCGGTCCTGCTAGTATTATGCAGACAAGTCTCCACAATCATCATTCACGAGATATTGAAATCTCTCTCTGAGTTTGAATAATGTCATCTAGCAATAGGTTGTAATTCATCAGAATTGTAGGAAGAAGCCGACCGCTCCTCCATGGATGAACCATAAAAGAAGCACAAATTAGGGATTAGGTGATCATCTTAGCAAAGTAGTTTGAATTGAAGCTTTACTTTCTCAATTTTGAGAGAGAGAGAGAGATGTCCATGGGAGAATGCTTTGGGGCATAGGATCCCACTTTCAAGGTGACTAACGTTGACCACTAGAGGTCAGAAGGAAAATAATTAAAGAAGCAGAAGAGATCTCTCACTAATAGTGATTAATGTTCTTGTCATGATGAACATCATTTTTCTCACAGGTGAGAGCAGGAATCAAGGGACGCGAGAGACGCATGCTAAGGTTTGCCTTTACAATTTGGTAAAGGAGACATGATGGCTCTGACATGAGCAGATATGATGGCTTTTTGAGTACAGACCTTCACATTCGGAGTAACAAAATGAGTTACGCTCCAGCCTTTTTCCCTCGTACTCAATCCTGTTGCCTCGTCTTTAATCATACCCACCGGAAGAAAAAAAGTCTTAAAGAAGAAAATGAGAAATCATTATCGGTGGGGAACAGGTGACCAATCTGTACTCATGATCGCGTTTGTTCCATATCGAGTCGAGATCGTATAGGGAAATGGGTAAATCCAAGAACTAGGTATAAATTTTCATGTTCGGAACCATCAATTCGATCACTTCATTTTATTGTATAGATAATACCGCGGTCCAATTGACTTCATTAGAAAAGGTCGGACTGTAGAAGTGCGTTGGTGTCGATGGACTAATCACCTTAAAACCAACCCGTGCGAACATAAAATGTCATTCCATTGCAATCCATAATGAACTCGAGCAATTTATGAAGGCAACGCTGGTAACAGTTATGATTGCTTACTTCCCGTCACTAGCCACACTTCTTGCTTACATAATGATGTTTATTCGGCCAGGTGGTCGTCGCGCTTAGCAAAAGATCTACAGAAGTTTACCCACCCACCAAAATACCAGTAGACAGAAGACTTACTGGAAAAGATGTCCGGACATACTGACCAAGAAATGCGATAGAACGAGTAGTCAGGTGATCTTTTAGCAAAAAAAAAAAGTCAGGCGATTATTTTCGTTTTCCAGTAAAAGTCACCATCTTAATCTAATGACAACTCAACCAAAAATAAAAAAAACTAATGGTGAGAAAATTTTCAAGATATTATTACAAGTTCATCGTATTTAAATCGATTCACCTGTTTATGGTGCTGGTCAATGCATCTATTGACTGGATCATAAAACACAATAAGGTCAAATTTCGGTGACGGCAGAAGACACTGTGCTTCAAGAAATTAATATGTGAAGAAAGTCAAACCGATGTATAAGATGTCCACTATGTAGATATTACTTAGGTAGATGTGGGAATTCCAATCAAAAAGAGTGATAGAGCTACTAATAAATGTGGGCGAGACGTCAAAAGGATAAGAAGTGAAGTAGCAATATCCAAGCAACCAACATTCATCCTTTTCTAGCTGAAAGAAATAGAATCACACGAGATGATGTCGATCGATTACCTCCTGGGAGAGAGGATGCACCTGAAGAAAATGGCAGCCAAACTATGGGGCACAAATGGCACTTTAAAATTTGACACCACATTTCTATCTACTGCTTTCTCGTTCATAGGTTCCTGGCGGAAAAGTTTGCCATGTATCTTCCAAAGATCCAGATTGAACTTGACACTGATGAAATGTTATATTTAGTTGAGCCGAGACAACAGAATTTATTCTAGAAGAATGGTTACATTGTGTTTACATCACAATTTCTTGGTCCAGTTGTTAGTAACTATCAATTTCCGTTTCCGGCCTTCGAAGGTAGTATCGCAAGCAATTAACTAGCACCTGCAATTTCAGAATGATATTGCAAGTAAACCCTGTGAGTAATAACAGACTTCATTGACATTGTTATTATACAAGGTGCTCAAAGATGGTAGTCAAAATTTTGATCCTAAATGGTATACAAACATAATTATTTGTAATTGAATGATGGTTTTGATAAGATTGAAACCCATGAGTAATTTAAAGACCCCCATCAGTTCTAGAACTAGAATAACAGTAAGGTCTATATATTTTAGTTCAGGAACCTAATATTTCAAACTAGAAATTTTCTTTTAATTTTAACCTATTCTAAAATTATGTAAAATTTTAGCCCATGAGATCAAAATCAATTCCATGTTAAGAATATCAGTAAGGTCTATATATTTTAGTTCAGGAACCTAAAATTTCAAACTTTTTGTGTTTTTTGAATTTTAACCTATTATAGAATTATGTAAAATTTAGCCCCTGAATTCTTGGAAATCTTCACCAATTACCTGAGACAATGAGTTATTCAGTGCTGCTCCTCCATAGCTTACGTAAAATTTATCTTTAGCCACCAACCCCTGCAAGATGAGAATAACTTTTAAGTGCGACCATAGTATTCAAACAACTTGAACACACATGGATCTGCAAACAGAAGCGAGACGGGAAACAGGCTAAAAATTTATCATACTTCTGTATCTATCTCTGCCGATTCCACTTCAATATTAATGTCAGCAAGATTTTTGATGATGTCTACAAGCAATCCAGGTCGATCTGCTGTCTCTACATAAAGCAAGCTGGTCCAAAGCAGGATATATTTGCATAAGTGATCTATTAATCACGTCTCTTTAATAATGTGCAATTTACCAAAAACCAAGGGAACCTAGTATCTGGCAATACAAGGATGATCTGGTGAAAAAACATACCTTCTCTTCGGTCCATCTTCCTTCACATGAATGCGAGTTGCAATGTCAACATCAAGCTGTTACAAGATAAAGAATGCCACTCATTATAGATAACTTTACAGCACAAGTGCAAAATTTCTATCAGTTAAAGTAGAAAGTCTTTGTAAATCTTCTGATATTATACAGTCATAGCACAGCTCTGAACATGAAGCGCCCAAACTACCAGTTGCCTAAACAGGAAGTACAATAAAGCAGTAAATGAAATCTCTTTCATGCCAAAATAGAAAAAGGAAGTGGAACCTTTGAAATAGATTTTGTCATGGCAAAAATGTTCAGACAATTATTTCTAGGTGTGGAGAGATTTTATTGGCCTAAAAACAGAAATTCGCATCATTGTTTCCTCTTCCTGCAGTCTGAACATGGAAACTTTTGCAAACTATTAGTTCCTAGGGGACAGTGTCAGTCTTGATGAATTTCGCTCCACATGTACAAAATATCAGACTACTATGGAATTTCGTGTAAGTTTAAACTGTTAGATGACCGCATGATTTACTACTTAAATGCTCTATCACTCAAAGCTCAATTTTGATGTATGGCCTGCCATTATAGGGCAATTACAACTTGACCGAGATATGGTTCTGGTGTTAGGTTGTCCAAGCACATCTTTCCTAACGCAGTCACACAAGGTGCAGAAGCAACAGTTAACATAAGAACGCGTATGGTGAGGGCAAATAAGAGTCAGAACCTATGAAGGAAAAACCAACTCAGCATTTCCAACAGATGATATCAGCATCATTGGAATGTGTGATATTTAAAGACCTCAAAATTACCTAGAGACCATTCTCAATTGCAAACCCAAGCAGTCCAAACTAAAAGCAGGACTCCCAACAAAATCTAGGTTGAAACCAGGTGGACCAACCAAACTGAAGCAAGAATGGTTTCAGATGATAGGTTCAGTCTATGTTGCTTAGACCTAATGGATTCTTCTAGTAGTGTTTTAGATAGTTCTCTCGCTGTTCCTTATATATATTTGATCGAATGAGGTTCATGTTTCCAGGGGAAAAAAAAAAAAGAATAGTTTGACACAACAGGATAGAGTAGAAACCTTTTTAACTCTATTATATGTTTATCAGCCAAAAATCATCCGCAATTTCACATAGATTTTAAAACCATGCATCCATACCTTTTGCTTTAACTCCTAAAAAGCTTGGGAATCTTCATTAATCCTCTGCCTCTCCTCAACAGACCCCCAACACACACCACAACC
>BCNH02000010.1:9105181-9125094 GCA_001662345.2 Metrosideros polymorpha var. glaberrima | reverse complement strand
CCCCCCCCCCAAAAAAAATAATAAAAAAGAAAAGGAGAAGAATGAACAACCTGGATCAACCCAATTGAAAAAAAAAATACTTTTTCCTTTTTCTTCTCTCCAGAATATTTTTCTTCTTCTGTGAACTTCTCCTGCCAATAGCATATTATAGTGTGTTCGAAATGCTGGCTTAGCAATGGTGCCAAACTTATTAACTTCCTCTGTATGGACATATCAAAACTAGTATGCCCCACAGCAGTTACAAAAGAAACAATTCCTTATACCTTCACAGAATAGGCTAATCCTATCAAGAAGTATTGTGCTATTCTTAAACACAGGATAGGATTTACAGTGGCCTTATATACACAATAATCCTTAACCTAAAAGCTTAAGTTTTTCGATAGGACTTTCTATTACTAGGACGAGCGAAGAAGTGCCAAAGTACAATTGACACATGCCAATAAAATGAAACTTGTAGAAATGTAAAAAGAACATCACCTTCTTCTCTGGAGCTTGTATTCCAAATGCCTCACCCAATGCAAGTTGTGCACTGGACTCCTACAGATGAAATAGCAAGGGTAACAGGAAATCACAACCAAAATTAATGTCCACAAGAAGATTTTTCTATGATACTCTCACCAAAGAACTCAGTTCAATAAACACTACGGAGCAAGAATCCAAATTCATACTGGATGATACTTCAAAAGATTGTTGATAATTGTCAGGCGGATCCTCTCCAACAGCTCAGGATCCTCAACTTTGCGGCCAGTGTCCCTGGAAAACAAAATGATATAAATGACTGCTTACCCCTTTTTATTTGTTTCGATAAGTGACCGTTTTCCATAATGTGATAACAAAAATGACCTATGTTTGCACACACAAAGGAAGAAAACATTCAAAAGACAACCACAGCTAAAATTGAGTGAATGAAAGAAACATAGTGCCTGCTTGGTTGAAGATCCAAAAATTTTGTTCTAAATCACATTTTACTGTGATAATAGGTCATAACAAATGTCTGGTAATATTTTCAAAACAATTTCCAGCAAAAACACGTGAGCTGTTATGCAAAATTAAACCTACAAATCATTCAAATGACAACAAGAAGGTTTGATACAACCAAAGTACAGCTTCTCATGATTTTGATGGATACCAAGCATGTTCTCACAATTTTTCCTTCCTATTGAGAATTTTCATTCCCACTTACCGAACCAGTTTTCAAGAAGATAGAAAATTAAAACAACAATGCACTCATATCCTTGAAAATATACATAAACAATGATGTTTAAAGCCTTATCAGGTCTTTAAATGCAGCGCTTGCTTCTTTTTCCACAGGGGTGGAAATATATATGGGCAGAAATAGGGCACTATGCCTAGATTGTTCACTCACAGTGCTTATCTAACCACAACAGAACATGGTAAATGTATGACTGCCAACCGATAATATGAGCCAAAATCTACTAGAAGTCTAGAAATTTGACCCTCAAATATATAGTTTATACAGTACCCAAGGAAGTTACTAATCGCCTTCTCTTATGGCAACATGCTGGAAGTAACTCAGCTGATTGTTAGGCGATCTCCCATTGCCTCACAAACACAATTGCTATAGACCACCAAGAGGTGCATCCATGTAAAAATCATCTCTAAGAGAACTAATCCAAAAAACTCAAAGAGATATATATAACGATCTACCCTGATCTACGTGGCCGAGCCAAACCTCCCAAAAGGGGCACTCAAGTTGGTGATCATTTGGGGCTGGACCGCTACTTGTGTGTCACTCAACCCTCTCCCTCCAACAGTCCAACCTCATGTGGGACTTGGGGGTGTCATAGAATGTGTGTCGAATAAGTTTGCCTAAGTGGGACCAAAACAATCCAGTGGACAGCAATTTATCCTCTCATGTTCCTACACAAGCCCTTCTAGTTATCTCTTTCCAAAATGGCCCAACAAGTAAAAGCTAGAATGAATGACAAAATGTTGAAAGCCCTTCTACCTGTCTCCTTTTATATAACCCGAAATGCAGAAGCTAGAATAATAGATGAAAATATCTTTCAGCTAGCAAGTCTATTTTTCCAGGTGACAAGTTCCTCTCTCACTGATCTCTGATGAATAAGAGTACAAAAGCAGAATTTTGTAAGAACCAGCAAATAGCGCCCGACAATTTCAGTTCTTTCTTTTCAAGGATAATACTCTTAGCTGATACTCAACCCAATAGACTATACGCCCGGAAGATAAGACAAACACTTGCAACAACATGGCAGAAAGCCAGAGAACTCAGGCATAGGGGACAATAGTCTGTTTTGTTCTAGAATTTCTACCAATGAAATCTTTAAAGCATGGATGATAACAGACAAATAGTCACAATCATTGTAAGTGCAAGATCTATTCACCAAATAATACTGAAAAGTTAATTTTCAACACAAAAACATAAATAAAAATGAACTACACGGAATCTGAAAATAAGAGAACATGCAAAGAGAACAGGGATCAGCAATTCCATAGAGCAGACTAAAAATTTATGTCAAAAAGTACATCAACCGTTGCTGGTAAAGATGGAAATCTCTTACAGTCTTGTGATGTGGAATTTTGTTTGCTTGACAGGTCCCTCTGTGGTAACACTTCCCTTTGATACATCCAATCCCAAATCCTTCAATGCTCTCATCTGTCAACATAAATCATCAGTCTAATCTCATCAGAAAATACACAAGGAAGCAAACCTCTACCCTGATACCTATGCCATTAAAAACTCTTCAGGTAAATCTACTCTAGTACTCAATGGATGTACTCCAATCATGTCCAACCCTAAGAATTTACATATTTACATCTGAAAGAATCCAATTCCAAGGAAAACAACCAACTTAGATCATCCAATAACCAAATACTGTTGTCTGTAAATACTGCATATTTGATTCCATCCATAAATCGAGTTTCTTCCTATGAGTTCTAGTCTCAATAAGAATTTGAGTTCTTCCCATCTGTTCATATGTTGTGATATGAATATACCTCATCAATTCGTTATGTGTGGATGATGAGATTCCCAGTGAGACCCAAGATACAAGAGACTCTGCTCACAATTTAATGCTTCATAGTCCTGCTCAAATCTAGAGGGTAAAAGGGGTTTAAAAGAAAATTTTGAATGAATTGGTTCCTAAGACAAATTATCAAAATGGCAGACCAATTTAGCCCAAATTAGATCAATTTAGCAAATTTAGCCACAAGGCAATAGTAATGGTACAGTAGCCATCATTCTTCTCTTTCATACTCCTCATTTTTTGGGGCATATATTTGGCAGGATGCACACAATTTTGACAAACAAACAGAGATATCCATTCACCCGAAAAAGAGGGGGAAAATCAGAGAGAATTGTTGCTGGAAAGAGCATTGGCAGCACATGCTAGCAACTGAAGCACCCCATAACTTATACGAGCGCAGCCTTTACAGCAGTGAAGCTTTTGCAGCACTGCAAACACAGAGGTTCAACAGAAAGAGTAACAAAGAAGAGGCAAAACTTGCCATGCAATGCATTTGGATGTGGGCATTTGGATTCAATTTTCAGTTCGGAAAACAAATCTTCAAATTCATGTTCCATACCTGAATTCGCCAACTATATTTGATTGACAATATTTTAATTCTCTACTCTGCAACCATATTTACCAAGTGTTGGACAAATTAACTACAGCAGCCACCAAGGTCGAGAATAATTGAGAACAAAAGCAAAACTGTAAAACCCTTTCACCTCCTAATGAGTGGATGTTTAAGAACTATCATGCTCTTCAGAAACTTCATGATGAAGATTATGACTAATTTCCAAGTCTAATATTCCTGAAACTGAAACCAATATCCCTGCTACTTTTATGAAAGATTTGGCAATAAAATCTTTATAAAAAGCCACTTCACCGTGTCAATAAGAGCCCCGAGGCGATCCCCAAAGCTGAGTTGCACTATAGTTGCATCTGAATCTGAATTTTGATCAATCAGCACCACTGGCATGGGAACATAATCAGCAGTTTCATCAGACTGCAGAAAAGTTGCAATTGTGTCCTGTCATCAGAACAGATGCATCTTGGGACTTTTCATACTCTCTACCAACTAAAATGGCACCCATGCTTCTATTGAAACTAATGTCTAGATAGGTGAAGTAGCTTTAATAGCACTTCATACTTCGAAGAACAAATTTAAAAATCCCATTATCGCAGTATTGAGATTCCTATCAAAGAAAACACTTGAACAAGTAAAGGACTAAATCATGACGGATTATTACATTTAGGCTATTGTTTGTACTTCATCTAGATAAGAGGGAACGAATATATATAAGGACTGATAAGTGCAGTATAGTAAATCTCAGCACAGTTGTGGAAACAACCATAGCAGAATACCAGCTTCTTCATCTCACAACTGGATAAAGTAAGCAGAAGAGAAATTAATTGGTGAACAAAAAAGACAATAAAAGACAAAACACGCCTTCAATATGTCAACCCAAGCTACAGATTTACACTATATAAAGAAAAGTTGGTCCCATCCAGACATTGATTTTCAACATCACCATTGAAAGATGCTTGGTAATTGTAACGATTAGCAATGGAAGAGAAAATGGCCAGTATGAAGGCATTCATCACTCAACAAAGACACAGGGGAAAAACACTGGTTTTAATTGCCAGTGAAGCTCTATTAACAGACAATTAAAGTAAATTTACACGGAAGGCCAGTTTCTCCACAAAATTGTATTACAAAAATTAAAAGTATCCAATAGGCACCAAAATCGAATATAGAAATGGACAACTTAGTTTTCATCGTTCAAATTCCAAAACGTTGGTATAATTTTCGAGTTACTCACCAGCGAGGTGACATCCACAGCATTTGTGCCATTAGTAGAAGCATGAACGACGTTTCTGCATAATAATCCAAATGAATATGGAGAATAAATAAGCAGAACAAAATGCGCGCAACAACAACCCAATACTTCTCTGCTTCTCTGGAAAAATAAAACCCATGTATATCAGTCTTTTGTGTGCATTAATGATCTCGCGCGCGCGCAGAGACTGCAGAATCGTTCCATCCTTGTTTTAGATAGGTCTAGTCAAAACATTTCTCACAGGTACCAAAGAGAAGACTAGAATTAGAGCTCAGGGAACCGTTAGATCACAATTTTCTCGACGTAGTTTATTGCGATGATCACAGATGCTCATTGAGAACGAGCGATCAGACAAAAAGATACAGGAGAAATCAACCAGATTTTCTTCGTCAAACTATATTCCGAAACGCAGACATCAACACTCCCGATCAGAGTCTAGACAGTCGGTCAAGTTCATCAGCCACAAAGTACTCCAAATCCAGGAAAAGAAGAAAACAGAAGAGCTACCGAGGTCCCTTGCAGCTGCAGATTCACATCTCGATCTAGTCCTAAAGCGGGGAAAACAGCACCAAAAGCGAAAAGAAAACACGTCGCTCACCTCTCTCGCCAGTATCCGATGCTGAGCCGGGGGAATCCGCAGTCGAGCGGATGAGCGCGAGACGTTCCGAGCGGCGGACATAGACAAGCGAGGTGATCGGAGAAAGCTCTCGGACGGCAGAGAGCGAGTGAAGACGACGAAGAAGAACAAGAGGGGGAGAAGGCGAGCGATGAAGCCATGGAAGAAGCTTCGGGAGTTTCGGCTGTCCGCAACGGCGAAGGAATGAGGAGACGTTCAGAGTGGCGTGGACTTGGAGGATCGTGGAGATACTCCTGGCGAGACGGTGGCAGGAAATAAGAACAGGTCTTTTGGTAATTTTGGAGGAGTCTCGAGGGCTGAAACGGTTTTTATACGTCCGAGCTGGTTGTGAGTCGTGACTCGCGCGAGTTGTTAATGATTGTGGGTGGGGTATTGCGTCACTTTGGTGGGACCTAATTCGAGGATGTGGCCACGTCAGCCTAAAGGATATTCTTGTGTGCCCATGCTTGCTCTACTTTTAAACGGAAATAAAGAACAAAAGAAGGGGGGGAAATTACAAACAAACAAAAAAAGAGTCGATATTATTACTTCTATTCAATTTTGGTCATTTTCCGACCAAAAAAAAATAGTAATTTGTCAGATTTGACCTCTACATTAATCTCCGGTCACGATAGAAAATCTGTATTTTCGTTGGGATATAGACAAAAAAAATGCTAATTGAATATTGGAGATCAATGTATAAATCTGGTCCCTATATTTAAGTTTTCGCCAAATCTAGTCCATTAATTAATCTCTTACCATGATTTCAAGACAAATCCTATATTTCTTTAATGCAGATAAAAATTACCGACCAAGTGCCGGAAATCAACATGTGACATGGACAGGGAATAAACAGTCCAAAAATTGATGACCTCACCAATAATGCGAACCATTTGATTTTGTGAACAATCAAAGAAATCATGAAAAATTTCAATTAAGAGCTCGAAGTAGTCTCATTTTTTCAAATAAGGGCCTAAAACTGACCTTATTTCAATTAAGGACCTGAAATAGCCAAAAAGTTTCAAATAAGGACCTAATGTAAGGGCATTTTCGTCTTTTCACTTTATTGATTAAATAAAAAAATATTTAAAAAATGAAAAAAAAATGGGAAAGAAGGCAAGGGGCTGCCGCCCCTTGCTACAATCACCCCGTCGCCGATTGAAAAGGGCTGGCAGGGGCGAGGGTCGCGCCCCCCCCCCCACCCAGATTTGGGCGAGGGTCGCCAAGGGCCGACGACAGGGTGTCAACAGTAAGGGGCAGGGGCTGCCACCCCTTGCACTCCTCCTTCTTTTCTTTTCTTTTCTTTTTCTTTTTTAAATATTTTTATTTAATCAATAAAGTGAAAAGATGAAATTGCCCTTAAACCAGGCTCTTATTTGAGATTTTTTTGCCACTTCAGGCCCTTAATTGAAACATGGTCCACTTCATACCCTTATTTGAGACTTCTCGGCTACTTCATGCCCTTAATTGAAACAAAGTCTACTTTAGACCCTTATTTAAAAAAACAAGGACACTTTAGGCCCTTAATTGGAATTTTCCCAAGAAATCATAAATTTATTGTACGAATGTCAATTTAATTCTAAACTTTTTCAATTTAGCCAATTTGCCAATGTAGTAATTCTAGTCAATTTTGATTGCCCTTCGCTAATGTGGACGCCAGAGGTATTACAATTTATCAGGTTTCTAAATCTGCCTTAGGAAAAGGATGTCACAAATATTGTAACTTTCATAAATCGCTCATTTAAGTGTCATAACTTTTTTTTTTATTAATTGAGTGCCATAACTTTCGTACTATATTCACTTTAGTACCATAACTTTTTTTCAGATCACTTGAGTGTCATAAAACTTTTCAATTGATCACTTAAATATCATTACTTTTTAAATATGTTCACCACAAGTACCATGCCACGTCAGATTTTCGACACTTAGATGAATGCTTTAAAAATTATGGCACTCAAGTGATCGATTAAAAGTTATAACACTCATGTAACAAATATTTAGAAACCACGACACTCAAGTGATAAAAAAAAAAACTATGGCACTCAAGTGAGCGCCACACAAAAGTTATGACACATTTGTGGTGTCCTCCTTCAAAAAAATTTAATTCGCAAGTAAAATAGGGATAGTTAGTTACCTCGACAACTAAACTTAAATTTCACATCTTACTTATGCTTAGTATCCAATTGGCAACCACTGCCATTGGCAAATATCAAGGAAATTAATTGGATTCTTAGACTCTATTTGTTTCGCTAAAAACATTATTCGAAAAAACATTTTACTCATTTTTAAGTGTTTGGTTCACTTAGGAAAATAAGTCAATAAAAAATATTCTTCTAGTCAACGAAATGTTTAAATTCAGGAAAAATAGACCAAAAAAAATTCAAAAAAGTTAATTTCCTCTTGAAAAAATGATGTATAACTAAATAACGGCTCTCAAACTTGAAATTGCTTCGGCATGAGAACCTCAACACTGATTCTCGGATCCCTAGCGTCTAGAATCAAGTTTCCAACACTCGACCCAGATCCATCGAGCCTCGGTCCTTGACGCCCGTGCCTGAATCCATAAGGTCGAGCATGGGATCCCTATACCCAAACTTGAATCCCCAACACTTGGGCTCAAGTCCGCAAAGGTAGTGTCAAGGTCCACAAAGGCACATGAGCTCGAGTTATTTATATCCAAGCCAAGGTCTATCGAGACTGAGCCTCCAAACCTTGATACTCATGCCTAGGTCCATCGAGATCAAACCCATGACCTAGGTGCCCATGATCAAATCAATGAATTTTCTTAAGATTTCGACCAAACACCCCAAAAAAAAATTTCATCATCGGAGCTAGTTGTTTCATGGGCCATCGGATATTAACTCTTTAAGGTAAGGACTGCTATCGGAACGGTATGCTCCACTTCACATTACATTTATGTCGCAGAGTCGCATTTGTAGCAAACTATGTATATTCACATTATCGCGTCACCAACATAGGATTACACGTACTCGCCTCACAAAACCCACTTACATCAAAGCCTCCTCCTTCTTCATCTTCCATACCGTACCCCGCCACAAAAAAAAAAAAAAAACACCACAAAAAAACACAACCTTGGCGTTGACCTTATTTACCAGCAAAATCACCCCTTCTCTTCTCTTTCTCTCACCTCCTTCGTCAGCTTACACATCCCCCTCTCTCTCCGGCTCTCCGCCGGCGATTTCGATGGCCTTGACCTCGGGCTTCTTCTCCTCCACCTTGGGGACGACCACCGTGAGCACCCCGTTCTCCATTTTGGCACGCACCTCGTCCAGCTTCACATTCTCCGGCAGCCTGAACCGCCGCATGAACCGCCCGCTGCTCCGCTCCACGCGGTGCCACTTCTCCGTCTTCTCCTCCTGCTCCCTACGCCTCTCCCCGCTGATCTGCAGCACCCTCCCGTCCTCCAACTCCACCTTCACCTCCTCCTTCTTCAGCCCCGGCAGGTCCACCTTGAACACGTGCGCCTCCGGCGTCTCCTTCCAGTCGATCCGCGCGTTCGCTATGGCCGTGGCCTCCCGGTCCCCGCCGGAGGGCGGGACGGCGGCGACGCCGAAGCCCTCGAAGGGGTCCCATACGTCGAGGGAGAAGGGGTCGAAGTCGCCGCTGCGACGCCCGCCGAAGAAACTCGGGATCAGCGACATGGTGTCCGACGAAATCCTTGAGGCAACGACCGTATGTTCCAGTGGGTTTAGTGCTGTTTCAAGAGAGCTTTGGTGGAAGAAGCATCAGGGAGCAGGAATTTATACAGACGGAGAGAGAGTGCGCAGTGGTTTCATGGCGCTTCTGGACGATGACAATTATCGGTACGAAGTGAAAGGTGGTTGTCTGATCTCTCTATCTCTTTCCACGAGGTTCCACGAGCTTCCACGAGCTTCTTCGGGAATTCTCCGGAGCTTCGAGTCTGAATGCTTCCACGTGTGCGAGGAGAGACGGGAAGATGAAAAGGGCGAGGAGTTTAATGGGCCGTGAGGCCCAACTTGGGGACTGAGTGGACTGGGCTTTGCTGTCAAACTCAATATGAAGTAGCAAACGGCAGGCTTTGATTTTCCATGCTGGTACCCCTAGCGAAGGGCATGTTGCTGTCCCTTTCACGTGTGCACCTAAAATCTCGAGGGGCGAAAAAAGGAATTTTAAATGGGTAAAAAGGGCATACCAAGCACTTAAATCATTTTACAAATTGAATTTAATTATTGTCTGATGATGAAAATCAAGATTTATCGTGTGAAAATCTATCGAAGTACGTAGGAAAAAGTCTTTTGTGACATTCAAGTCTCCCATCGGATAGATAGTGTGTTTTGATAGCATTCGTCGGTAAGATCCACTCTTGAATGGTCGTCGCATAATGTGATGATTTCGAGTTCTCTTTTTTAAGGGCTTGGTCCACTTGGGATGAGTAAGATCGTCACACACGATATTAGAATAAAATTCTCTCCAGTAAATGTATGGTTTGTGGAGTTCGTATATGCCTCAAGCTTGCTGACTACGACAGAGGCCTCTGCGCAGTACACAAATCGCATCTCGTTGATGACAATCAACTCTGGAAAAGGCGTCTCTCGCAAATCGAGTGTGGCCGCCAAGGTCTCGACCTTAACATCGGTTGAATCTCGACGGCGACCCGGAGAATTTGACATCAACGGATGCTTATTTAACTGCTACCCCGGTGAAGGATTGCAAATTGCTCAAGTCCTTTTAAGAGTGCTCAAGCATTAGTGCTTGAAAACGCTAGCTTCTAATAGTGACACATGTTCACGATTTCAACCCTCTCAATTGCTCGATACCATTCATCTCTCGTGTTATTTTATTTTAAGATAATGACATAAATGGTCTCTGAACTTTGACCCAATATGCAATGTGGTCCATGAACTTTCAATTTGACATAAATGGTCCTTAAAAGTTATGTCAATATTTAATGTAATCCATGAACTTTCATTTTGACACAATGGTCCATTAATTTAGGTACATGTTCAAACTAATCCCTGAACTATATAAAAATGTTCAATGCGGTCTTTTTATTAATTCAAGTTTAGGGACAACATTCAACATTTTCATATAGTCCAGGGACTAGTTTGAACAAGTACAAAAAATTTAGGGACTATTTGTGTAAATTAAAAGTTTATGGACCATATTAAACATTGAGCTTAAATTCATGGACCATTTGTATTAAATTGAAAGTTTAGGGATCACATTGAACATTGAGCTTATTCATAGATCATTTGTGTCAAATTGAAAGTTCGTGGACTATATTGCATATTGAACCAAAGTTCATAGATCATTTGTGTCATTAGATGAAAATCACATTCTTAGTAAGTCAAATTGTAGATCATTCGCAACGTTCTTATGACAATCAATCCCGAACGTTCGCATCAAGCTCGATCAAATTCAAGACCTTACGTTTGCGCCGTTTGTACCAAACTATCTGTGTTCGTTTCACATCTCTAGACGACTCCGTCAAGGAATGCATGTTTTGGAAAATCAGCCAAGTTTTCCACAATAAGCGCTTGGTTTGCGGCCGATGGCTACATGTTCATCGCTCTTGCATGTATATTTGAGTGAAACCTTCACTACTAAAGATATCCAGATATTGGTAACATTTGGAAACAGAGGCAACCATAATTTGCACGATGAAGGACAAAGGAACGATGAACCCAACACCGTCCCGCTCGCACGTGCTCGTCTTCCCATTCCCGGTGCAAAGCCACGTTAGCGCCATGCTCAAGCTCGCCGAGCTTCTCTGCCTCGCCGATCTGGACGTCACCTTCCTCAACTCCGACTACATCCAGAGCCGCCTCCTCCAGTTCTCCGACATACAATCCCGTTTCGTGTGGTACCCGGGCTTCCGGTTCATCACGATAACGGACGGGTTGCCGGAGGACCACCCACGCTGCGGTCACGAGGCTCGAGAGTTGTTCCACTCGACGAAGGCAGTGACGAGGCCGGTGTTCGGGGAGATGCTGCTTTCGGGCCGGCTGAGGTCTGTGTCAGGGACGCCGGTCATGTGCATAGTAGCCGACGGGCTGCTGACTTTCGCCGTTGATTATGCAAAAGAGATCGGAGTTCGTTGCTTCTTGTTCAGGACTACTAGTGCTGCTTGTTTTTGGGCTAATCTTTGTATTCCTAAGCTCATTGAAGCTGGGGAGCTTCCATTCAAAGGTAGCGCCCAGATTTGTTTAATACTGAAGATGTGAAACTATATGTAAAGACAAATGAATTTAACTCAATTTGTTAAAAAATTCTTCCAGGCAATGACTTGGATGAGCCAGTGAAGAACGTACCGGGGATGGATCGGTTCCTAAGACGGCGAGATCTTCCGGGCTTCTGTTGCTCCGTCGACACGACCAAGGCCACTCTCCAATTCATCGCCAATGAGAGCCAACAAAACGCGAGAGCCGACGCCCTCATCTTCAACACCTTTGAAGAGCTCGAAACACCGATCCTCACTCATATCCGCAACCACGGCTCTTTCCCTGAAGTGTACGCCATCGGACCCCTCCACGTCCATCTCAAATCGAGACTAACGGCGGCCGATGCTAATGCGCTGGTCTCAAGAAACAATGGCATTTTGAGAGAGGATAGAAGTTGCATGGGTTGGCTCGACGGGCAGCCGCCGAAGTCGGTGGTCTACGTGAGCTTCGGGAGCCTTGTGGTGATCACAAGGGACCAAGTCATGGAGTTTTGGTACGGTTTGGTCCACAGTGGAGTGAGATTCTTGTGGGTGTTGAGGCCGGACTCGGTCGCTGAGAAAGATGGCAGCGATCGGATCCCCGCCGAGCTCGCGGAGGCGACACACAATAGAGGGTAGTGTTGCATCCTTGATCTTCTCATCAGGAATCAATCCAAGCTTTCTCATCATTTGAACTTCAGCAATAGATACTTTGTGCCACTGTCGCACTGAGCTGGCATTCCTCTCCTAAAAATCAATACATCACCTGTCTTGCAGTCCGTTCCTAAGCAGTTCTGTCCTAACAGGTACCTAGTGGAGTGGGCCCCACAAGAGGAGGTTCTGGCCCACCCGGCCACCGGCTGCTTCCTGAGCCACGGCGAATGGAACTCGACCCTGGAGGCCGGAGCCGCCGGGGTCCCCATGATCTGCTGGCCCTGCTTCGCCGACCAGATGCTGAACAGCAGGTTCGTGGGTCGAGTGTGGAGGAACGGGGTGGACATGAAAGACACGTGCGGCAGAGTCGCGGTCGAGAGGATGGTGAGAGATCTGATGGATCCAGAGAAGGACGGTGAGTTCAGAGACACCGCGGAGAAGATGGCAAAGCTCGCCGGAACCAGTTCTGGCTTTGGAGGCTCGTCCTATCGCCATTTGGAGAGGTTGATTCTGGATATCAAGAACATGGCAGCTCATCAAGATTGAACCACGAATTGAAAAGATTAACGAAATATTATTTGATTTGATTTGTTTCATGTGACTTTGTTCATTGGGAACAAAAGAAAATTTCCGATGTCAACAAGTGTGAGATCTCGGATTCAATTCCTACTCGGCTGCGGCCGAGTGGCAAGGAAGAAATTCCTTGCAAATCCTCCCAATGCGGATGACCTAACTTTGGTCGGATTGAGAAGGCGAACTTAATCTGGTGCACAAAAGATGATTTAGGTTACCACCTAACCTTCATGGTAAAGAGAAATTTGGGAGAAAATTAAACAAAGAAATCATGAAATTAGAAGGGGAGGATGTTTGCCTCTGCATAGTGGTGTGTTGATCTCCTTATATGCCCTAACCTTTGATCTTCGAGAGGTAACCAAACAATAACAGCGCTAACTAAATCTTCAATGAAAAAGTTACCCAATCAATCCTAAATTTATTGTACATATACCAATTCAGTCCTAAACTTTTTTATTTTATCAACTTAGTACTAAACTTTTACGCGACATTCCAATGTAGTCCTTCTACACAACTTTTGTTAGAAATCGCTGATGTGGTAGTCCAGTCATCACTAACTATCCGATGTGGCACAACACCACAACAGTGATTTTCGGTAAAAATTAATTGAAAGAATTACACCAGAGTTTTGCACAAAAATTTAGCATTAAATTGAAAAAATTAAAAATTGAATTGACATCCATAAAATAGATTTAAGATTGACCGGACATTTTCTCCTCGATTCACACAAATTGCATTATTAACCAGAGATGTCAACTTTGGAAGGCCGTGTTAGCATGTCGTACCTCTTTGGCACAAGTCTCCAAGCCATCTATGGAACAATGCAAATCTTTTGTTAGTCAAATTACAGGAGGAGAATGACCAAGGCATGTAGAAAAGATGATAGATCATCCAGAAAGATTCATACAGAAAGATACAAGCATGGCTGCATTATTAACCAGAGATCCACAAGAAACTTTTCTTAAGCTCCATTTGTTTCATAAAAAATAATGATTTAGACAACATTTTTCAAAAAATATCAATTGTTTCGCTTGAAATAATTACTCAAGAAAAAATATTTTGATTATCGACGATAATTTATGTATAAACATTTACATGGATGATGAAATTTTTTTGTCGTTCATTCATTTTTTTAAGCAATACAAACGATCTTTTCTAGAAAGATGTTTTTCAAATTATTCATTTTCTAAATAAATAAATAAAAACAGAGCCTTAGTCTTCTCTATCAATTCTTTCCATAAATTTTGAAAAATATCGGCAAACATGAATTGAATACCTAGCTTTTTATTTAGATACAACAGTGAGGTAGGTATTTAAGTGATTTTAGAAGGTTGGGGATGTAGGGTTCTACGTGGGGTGATGTGTTTTGTAGTAGTAATAATAATAATAATAATAACAACGTTGACGGTTATGACGATGACAACGACTATAATAATAATAACTATCACTAGAAGGAGAAAATTGCATTGTATACAAAACCTTTAAGATTTCATTGCATTTTTTCAAATGTTCAGAGCTTGATGAACCTCATGACAAACATTGGCCAAATTCCATAAAAAAAAAATCACAACTTTAAGTTTAGTCCTAAATCTACCCCAAACTTTTTTTGTCTCAAAAAAAATTCAAAACTTTAGGTATAGACTCAAATCTATCACAAACATCTTTTTGAATTAGAAAAAACCCTCAAACTTTAAATCCAGTCCTAAATCTGTCCCGAATTTTGTTTTGTAAAAAAAAAATCACCAAATTTCAATCAATTCTCAAATCTACCCCCGTGATCCAATCTCAACTTGGCATGACACTTTCACATCAATAACAAATCAACATCAGCAAAGTAATGGGGCATAGGTATGACCGAAGTTGCATTTCCACTTCGATAACAGATCCACCCCAATAAAAATTGTTGAAATTCTCCAAACTAAAACCGTTCTAGGATATAAAATTTAGAAACGATAACAAATAAAACTTTTTTTGGTCCAAAAAGAATCACAAACTTAAGGTTCAATCCAAAATTTCCTCAAACTTTTCTTTTTTTTAAAAAATCCATTATTTTGTTGGTGTGGATTTTATCGACGTGGAAGTGTCATGCCAAGTTGGGATTGGATCATGAGGGTAGATTTGAGAATTGATTGAAATTTTGTGTTTTTTTTTTTTTACAAAACAAAATTCGGGACAGATTTGGGAAAGTTTGAGGTTTTTTCTAAGACAAAAAAAAATTCATGATAGATTTGAGACTTAACCTAAAGCTTGGAGTATTTTCGAAACAAAAAAAAAAATTGGGGCAGATTTGAGACTTGACTTAAAGTTTGGAGTTTTTTCAGAGACAAAAAAAGTTCGAAATAGATTTGGGACTGGACCTAAAGTTTGGATTTTTTTAGGGAATTTGGCCGACAAACATTTAGAGTTTTTGTCATAATTTTCTCATACTTCTGATTTTAAATATCATGTGGTCAAGGATGTTTTTGTATAAAAAAAACTATAGTTAAATGAAAAAAACTTGCATTCCCTACTTTGGACCTACTAAAGATTCTAAGACAAAAGCATCAAGACATTTATTCCTCAAGATGACAAGACCCCAATTCTTTTGCGTGTTCTTTAAGTTGTCTTGTTGCTACACAACATTCCGATTTCATCAGTAATCGATGGGAAATTGATAAAGTCAATCAGTCAGTTGAATAAATATACCATGAAATTCCATGTTGATCTGTCGATATGCTACCTCACCAAGGAAGATTAATTCCCTTTTGAAAGATTAATTCCTCAATACCATAGAGGTTTCATAATTGTTGTTCTTTTTTCATGAGATTAAGAGTGGGTTTGGTTCAATTTTGCAAATGCTGAAAGCCTAATGCTGGCTCTTCCAGCATTAGATTTTCAGCATTCTCAAGGCCAGAATTTGACCGAAAGCTGTTTGCCAAATACCCCAGTATTTCCTTAAAGAACTTTGGAAGCTGAAAGCTCATTAAGAATGCTGAACCAAATCCACCCTAAGCTTGCATTAGAATAGAGTTTACTTCGTCGAAGGACTAATCCCCAGTTTGATTAGATTTACATCTTCAAGGAAGTCTCTGGCGTACACGATCTCAATTTAAATAAGATTTCACCGTTTTGAGAAAGAATATTGGACCCATCATTTACCTTATCTAAAGTTAGAATTGTATATAAGCATGTGTTTGTTTAACTGAAAATTTCATGAGAAAGAAAAATATTTTCCATAAAAATCATTTTTAAAGAAAAAGGTTAGTTTTCATTTGTTTGATAATTCATGGTAAGTAATTTCTTTCTTACTAGAAGGAAAATTCGTTTTCCCCCAATCAAAATTTGTTGTTTTTCGGTCCATGAAAAACGTTTTCCGTATATCGAATTAGTTTTCCGTTATCCAAACATCAGAAAGTCGGAAAACAATTTCCCGTAAATAGTTTTCTTTCGAGCAAACGAATCTTGAGACTCGAGTAAAATAAAAACAACGATTTAGCTCAATGAAAGGAGAGTAGAGACCATTACAGCGGTGTCACGACAACAACCATTAATCGCATTGCTTCGATGATACACGATGAAGTTTTAGCAAAGTTCATTAGCACATTGAGCATTTCTCACTTTATAATTAAGGTTTTTTTCTATAGATTTGTTGTCTGTGAATCCATGACAAGAAAGACACTGACCCGACAAGGATATAAATTAGACACTTTGTTCATATGTGATGGATGTTTATGGACAAGTGATTTCGTGGTCTATACAGGCCAAGCAATAAAATGCCAAGTCATGTCACGGACAAGAGCACCGCATCACGCCAGCCGATGGGAATCGTTCGGCAGAGTCGAACCCCTTGGCCTTTATCCTGGATTTGATTAAATATTTTACTGGCGGCCGTGACTTTTCAAAAGCACATCCTTTGGATTCTTAAGCAGGGTGGTGGACGAGGAGGAGCGATCAGGAATGCCGATCGCTACACAGGGCACCAATGGCCGAGAGAAAGCGAGCGGCACCTTGAGTAGGATGGACGGAGCTTGAAGAAGCGATCCCCTTTCAGAGAAAGCCATTGTGCAGTAGCCATAGCGATCGGGGAGTCCGGTGTGGAAGGGCTCTCGCTCAGCGGATCGAAGGTAAGCTGGGTTTAACAGGTCGATGACTCCCAAGAGCTCTTGTCGACGAAGTCGTCTGGCACCTCATAATTTTCTCACTTTCTAAACATTACCTCGCGAATTCATCGAATCACTCTTTTCGCTCCACATTAGCGGTTTTTCGGACAAGGATTATCTAACTCGTATGATACCCTTCTTCGGTGTCTCGATAACTTTCAGCCAATTATACATTAGTTACAAATTTCATAACTGTCTTTTTCACATGAATGAACGATGCGAATGAACGAGTCATCCTGTAGCGGATCTCGTCTTGTACCAGTCGCTTTGAAATTTCTGACCACAATCCAATCATAGGATACGACAGACCGCAATGGATCCGCCGCCCGTTCCTCCTCCGCACGTCGTCATCTTTCCTTTAGCTGCTCAAGGCCATGTGAACTCCATGCTCAAGCTTGCCGAGCTTCTCGCCCACTCCGGCCTCTGCATCACCTTCATCAACTCCGAACACATCCACCATCGCCTCCTCCGACATGCCGAGGTCCAAGCCCGTTTCGCTGCCTACCCGGACTTCCAATTCAAGACCATATCGGACGGCCACCCGATAGACCACCCGAGGCCTGCCAACCACTTCATGACCACATTCAGTTACGTCGAGAGCATAACCAAGCCGCTCTTTGAAGAGTTGGTGGCCGCTCCTGATCGGCCGGTCACCTGCATCATTGCGGACGGGATCCTGACCTTCACCATTGATGTCGCTCGAGACCTCGGAGTTCCCATCATCGCGTTCCGCACGATCAGCGCGAGTTCCTTCTGGGCTTATTTCTGTATTCCGCGCATGATTGAGAGTGGAGACCTCCCCATCAAAGGTAATTGTTCCCACTTCAGCATTCCCTGAACCTGATGATTTCTGTTCAGTTTCGAGAAAAGCTTGATCTAAAAGTAAGGTATGGGGCTGAAAGCGTTCGAGATAATTAAGAAGTCGGAGTGAAACTCGTTGAGGAATTTCATCGAGCGTTTGGATTTTTATTATTTTGTAGGAGACGAAGAGATGGACCATTTCGTGACGAGCGTGCCGGGCATGGATGACATCCTCCGGTGCAGAGACCTGCCGAGTTTCTGCCGAGCCGCCGACATCTCCGACTCGTTCCTCCAGTACGTGACGACTCGGACCCTCCATACCGCCCGAGCCCGAGCCCTCATCCTCAACAGCTTCGACCAACTGGAGGGCCCCGCCATTTCCCAAATTCGAACCCACTTCCCGAACCTCTACACGATCGGCCCTCTCCACTCGCACCACAAATCAAGAGTCTCGTTATCGTCGCCGTCGTCACCACCACCGTCGTCAGCAAGCAACAGTCTCTGGGAAGTCGACCGTAGTTGCGTCTCTTGGCTCGACAAGCAACCTCCGAAGTCGGTCATCTACGTGAGTTTCGGGAGCATCACGACCCTCAACAGACACGACTTCACGGAGTTCTGGTACGGCCTGGTGAACAGCGGGAAGCGGTTCCTGTGGGTTGTTCGGCCGGACTCCCTCGCCGAAGGCGGCGGTGGCGCCGTCCCGGAGGAGCTGAGGGAGGCCGCGGCGGAGAGGGGGTGCGTCGTGGGGTGGGCGCCGCAGGAGGAGGTCCTGCACCACGGGGCCATCGCGGCGTTCCTGACGCACAGCGGATGGAACTCAACGCTGGAGAGCGTGGTCGCCGGGAAGCCGATGGTGTGCTGGCCGTTCTTCGCGGACCAGCAGGTGAACAGCCGGCTCGTGAGCCACGCGTGGAAGGTGGGGCTCGACATGAAGGACACGTGCGATAGGGAGGTGGTGGAGAGGATGGTCAACGAAGTGATGGGGGACAGGAACGAGAAATTCGCGGCGGCGGCCGGTGACTTGGCGAGGAGGGCGAGGGACGCCGCTAGCGAAGGTGGGTCCTCGTGGGATAATCTGGACCGCTTGATTGAGGATATAAAGTCCATGAAGACGAGGAGCTGAAGTCCAACGTTGTGATTTCTTCTGTTATTGAAGTAGAGGATTCTTTTGTTTTTGTTTTGGTCAGTGAGGATTCTTAAGTTCAGTCACACTTTTTCCTCCCTCCCCCTTTCCCTTAGGGTGTCAGCCGCCACCCCCAACCCCTCCTCCCGAAGACCTTCTCACTCCCTCCCTCCCTCCCTCCCTCCCTCTTTCTCTCTACATCCCTATTTATTTTCCTACATTTTCTTAATTAAGAATCTTCATCATTTCTTCAATAATTTCGTCGACGTATTTCGAGTGCTTCGCAAGTTTCTAAAGCTCCTCTCTCACTGTGTTCAACAATGAGTTTATCTAAAAATATTTTGATCATTTATATCTATTTTACAATTCTTCTCTCCAGATTTAGAATTAGATTTAAATTTAGGAGTTCTTCTATCTCGATCTAGATAAAAATCTGAGATTTACGAGACATTATTTGTAGTTTTGAACCTATTGGTGTTGTTGTTATCTCTGTACAGTAATGGTACTGAGGACGTTGAATCTGGGCACGCATCGCCTTTTGACAAAACCGTAGTTACTAGAGATAAAGATTTTCACTGGATTGTAACGCTATATGATTGGTCTTGTCTCCTATTTATGTAAAATGAAAATTTTCTTCTGACAAAAAAAAAGTAGAGGATTCTTAGAATTTCAAAAGTTCAAATAACATACACCAACATATGCTTATTGGTGTATCTTTTAATGTCTCGATCTCATAATCGTTAATATAAGTAGCTATAAAATTCAAAGTTTAATACAAATTTACATGAAAACCATCCCATCTCGCTTTGGCTCCTCCGTCGTCCATCGTCTCTCTGGAAATGTTTACCCTCTTGAGTACGTACCACTTTCTTTGGTCCGATAATCTTTTTGACGCTTCTATTTACGGATTCGGACATGTGATTCTTGTAATGTCATTGGCCATAAAGAAAAGTTGACAGCACTTTATTACGTGCTTGCTTGTCGTCATACCACGATGG
>BCNH02000010.1:9091065-9104626 GCA_001662345.2 Metrosideros polymorpha var. glaberrima | reverse complement strand
CAATTTCCTACACACGAACTCATCCCCAAGCACCGAGTCGTGTGGCGAGCAAGCCGTTCCAGCTTGTCGATTCCTCTCATAGTCTCATCTGCCTTGCGTTTGGGTTGATGAATTGCTTCCAATTTCTGACCCACGGATCACCGGAGACTCGTAGTTAAGTCGTCCATGGCCATGATTGAGGATGCGCGGTGGACCACAGGGTGACGTACTTCTGCGTGGCCTGTTGATTTGCATTGAATGATTGAATGTGAATCGGTCGTGTCAATGGGGACATCAGAACAACCATTCTTGGAGTCCCGATACATTAAGACAATGATCGGGGTCCAAGAATCCTATCTTATAGGCCAACTAAAAAGAGCACGTCTCTTCAACCTTTTCCTTCTTGGGGAATGTGTGTTCATATTTCAGGTTCATTCTCATATTTGTCTGGCTTCTTTTGGGGAAAGGAAATCCCTCCAATTGTCAAATCGCTCCTCAATTATTGGCAGTACTACCATGTTTTTTTTCCAATGTCAGATGTCGACAGGCCAGGAAATAGCGATCCCCACTTCTAAGGAAGACAGATTTGAGAAGGTGGCCATGAAGTGGTTCTCATTCGCTTTCAGCATCTAGGAGTGAGGCCCTCTTTGAGTCCCGCTTAGCAAAAGAAGACAAAAAGTTTCGTGCACCGATCAATGACATTATACTTGGCCCAAAGGAATTACATTATAGTCTTCAATTTCATACAGGTCGTCCTATCATTTACGTTGTATGAGACGCGACGGGAGTGATAGTGACAAGCACGATTAAAGTGATCATGAGATGATAACTTGGTAACTCTTTTATTTCGACACTTCTCAACCTCGCGTCATTGCGTCTCATCGGCTTTCTTGATCGGTTAATACGAGCAGGGGTCGAAAGGAGTTTTCACGACCTTGAGGACATCAAGCGACGTCTCGGTCAGTCCGAACACTCTTTCTCTAGCGCTAGACTGGATCTGGAGTCTCTCTCGCTCTCTCCTATCCTCTGGTTTCGCCATACTCTATACATAGGGAGAGTGGCCCCGCGGTAATGGAAGTTAGGGGAGGTGATCATGTACTAAGGAATTTGATTTAACTAAGACTATCCAATCTTGGGAACAAGCAAAGACTCAGATCATGTCGATAAAAATCCAAGAATAGAGTGAAGGGACAAGAACGTGCATTTATTAGATCAAATCTTCATTAACTGAAGTTCAATTGTCCCCCAGGATGAATCAACATTCCGAAAATCCCATCAAGATCGTCATTCAAGGATAGCAATAGAGAAAGCTAAAATTTTCCTAGAATGAGACTAAGTACTCGGTCAATTTCTGAAGAGACCGGCAGCAAGAACCACCATCCTCGAGACACTCCTCCACCTTCCTCTTCAAACCCTTCATTTTCTCCCTCATCTCCTCTCCCTCGTCGCTCACCATCAATCTCCTAATCGCATCCTCGATCTCTCCCCTCTCCACCTTGTATTCCAAATGCAACCCGACTCTCCACTCGTCGCTCACGTACCTCGCGTTCACCCTCTGGTCGCCGAAGAACGGCATGCACATCATCGGCACGCCCTCGCAGATGGCCTCCAGCGTCGAGTTCCACCCGTTGTGCGTCCAGAACCCACCGACAGCGGGGTGGGCCAGGACCTCATGCTGCGGTGCCCACCCCACGATGTGGCCCCTCCCGTCCAGGCCCTCTAGGAACCCGCTCGGCAGGGCCTCGAGCCATTCCGACCCGTGGACCGACCCGGGCCGGACCACCCAAAGGAAGTGCCGGCCACTGCTCACGAGGCCCCAGGCTATTTCCAGGAATTGGGCCTCGCCGACTATCGAGAGGCTCCCGAAGCTCACGTAGAGGACCGATTTGGGCTTTTCTTGCTTGTCAAGCCACGAAATGGAGCTCCTATCTTGAGGCAGCAAGCTGCTTGAGGGCTCTACGGACTGCTTGTGGAAGGGGCCGACCACGAAGATCGGGACGGGGAAGTGCCGGCGACATTCGGCCAGTTTGGTCTGCTCGAGCTCCTCGAAGGAGTTGAAGATGAGGCCTGAAGAGGCCCGGATGGTTTCGGCCATGGCGATGATGAGCCTGAGGACATCCTCGGGGTCTTTTGTGTTGATGACGTGAAGGTCCTTCACTTTGAGAGGAGGAAGCTCGGGCACTGCTTCATCCAACCGGGAATCTGTGAGGAATGAAATGCAGAAAACGTGTCACGTCGAGCTGCTTCAAGTGCACACGTGTCTGCTTCCTTCGAAGCAAAAGCCACTGCTCTACGTCTCCCACGACCGCAAGGTCCACAGGCCGAAAAGCATCTTACTTCTTCGCTAGATTGCAAACAGTAATGCCAGAGATGACGACATAAATAAGATAAAGACCATAATAGTTTAAAATGCCAAGCAGACAGAGATCATGTTCCACCCAGATACGTGAGATCTTGCGTCACGTGGACATGAAAATACTTGAACACTACGACGACACGGTCATCGATCGAAGCGTCTCGTCATGATTCCCGCATCTCATAAAATATTTACAACCGATGGCGGCCGACCAAGGTGCGCTAAAGCCAACTCGAGCACGAGGGCGTATGAAACTCGTTTTGTCCCTTTCTAATGATTTCTTGATTAGCTGTGGAAATAGGAGGGGTGAGACGATACCTTACGACTCAATGAGTCAAAGGCAACATATGGGGCTAGCACCAAAATTTGACGAGCGGAGGGGACAATCTGATTGCAAGGATTTAAGTTGATTCAAAAGGGAAAGGTTGTCCAAAAAGTCCTAATGTTATTCTGCAAACTGAAAGATTCAAAGAGACCACTCGTACATCAGAAAGAATCATGCTCTGGCTTGAAATTTCATAGTCTGCGGAAGAATAGTAGATCCATGGCCTTCCAATTTGCTATATAGTCATGCAAACTCAGTCACATATGACACAGTAAAATCTAGTACACATCATAAGAGAACTAAGTTCATTTGTCTGGGGATCTATGTGAGGGAGACGTGGGAGACGTGGGAGACGCTTACCTTGGAGCGGGAGGTAACCCTTCTCTCGCATGAGCGGCAATGCGCAGAAGGCGAGAAAAGACGAGATGCTGCTAGTCCGCAGCACCATCCTCGGGACACGAAGCTCGTCGGCAACCGCCTGAGTGAAGTGCCACACCGGGTCCGTTATCAAGCAGCACGTAATCTGATCCTCCGAAGAATCGGACAACAGCTTGGCCAAGCAGTCTTGGAATGGCCCCACGCAAGTCACGTTCATCAGCGTCACGAGAGCTATGAAGTCCACGGTCGAGGCCTGGCCCTCTAGCAAGCCGTCCGAGATCGGTCGGAAGTCGAAGTGGGGGTAGTTGGAGGACTTCGGCGAGTTGAAGTGGGTGTGGACTATGGTGATGGAGAAGCCTCGAGAGTAAAGGATGTTTGCGAGCTGAAGCATTGGAGTTATGTGGCCTTGCAAGGGAAGTGGGAAGAGAATGATTTCATGGCCCGATCTCGGCTTCGCCGGACTAATTCTCGGGTCCTCCATGAACAAATTTGTCTGCTGCTTTTTGCTGGTGTGTGTTGTGTCTTGTGCGTGTGCGCGAGTGTCGATAGGACGCTCTTTCTTTTTATATTGGTACAAGGAAGTGTCGTAAGACGCGAGACTGGCCATTTTTTCAGAGATGAGAGCGTGGTAAGATGACAACTTGGTAACTCTTTTCTTAGGACACTTCACAGTCTCGCTTTATTACATCTCTTCGGTTTTCTTTGGACAACTTGCTTAGCATTTTCTGTCGTTTCAGCTGAGATCTAACTGTTTTTAGCTCGTTCGACTTTAGATGATGCGCCCGGTCTTCAACCTTCTTTGTACCCGAATCCGACGGGTCGCTCTGCTATGTCCTTAATCGCTCCCGATTTGGAGGAGGACGACATCAACTGTTTCTAACCACACGATACGGAGTTAATGCAAAGACGCAACTCCACAACCCATATACATCAGCAGGAAACTGACTGCTATTTAAGGAGTGAGTAGTAGAATTGCCAGTTGCGGCCATTGTTTGGTCCAAAGCCCTCCACAGACAACGATTGCTTTCATCGCCAGAGTCCCACCACTTCACAGTGTTCTTGCTCATTAATGTGACACGACGAATTGGCTTCCCCGCTACACATTGAGGTTGCCGGTCTTGTTGGATCATTGTAGGAGCTTTGCTTCTTGGGTTTCTCAGGACGTGAATGATAATTATTTTATTTCTTTATTTTTCTATTTTTCAAGTTCTCGAAAATAGATTTAGAATAGAAATTTATTTGATACCATCATTTCATTTTCCTATTTTCAGGACAAATTTTTAGCCCAAAAATAAGTTTGATAAAAATTTGCTAATTTTCTATTTCTAGAACAAAAATAGAAATAAAAACTCTTTTCTCTCTTATCTCTCTCTTCATGACTCGCTCTCTTCTCTTTCCCGGCTTCTCGCCTCCTCCCTCCCCTCTGCCGCCGCTGCCACCGCTATCGATCGCTGGCCACCAACCCCTGTCGCTGTCATTCACCGATTGTCGCTAATGCCGCCTTCGGTCGCCAACCACCGGTGTTGTTGCCACCACCGACGTTAAACAAATTTCTGTTTCAGGAACATAAATTTTTTGCCATTATCAAATACTTCTTTCTACTCAGAAACTGGTCTAGAGAATAGAAACAGAAATACATATTTCTAGCCAGAAATTGTTCTCGAGAACAAATAGTTATTATTCGCACCCTTAAAGCCACTAGAAAGTTCATATGTCGTATAAAAAGAAAGACGACTCTAGTGACAAAACAGTTGCAATCTTTTAGGGTGCGCATGATAACCATCTTGTTTCTCTATTTTTCTATTTACTTTGTTCTTGGGAACCGATTTGGAATAGAAATCCATTTAATAAGGCAATTTCATTTTTCTATTTCTAGAATAAATTTTTTGCCCAAAAATAGATTTGAAATAGAAATGGGAAGTATAAAATTTTCACTTTTCTATTTTTGGAATAGAAATATAAATAAATACTCCTCTCTCTCTCTCTCTCTCCTCCGCCGCCTCCATTTGCCACCGGTGGCCACCGACATTGCCGGCCATGGAAATATACTTGAAGCTCTTGGAAACCCTAGAAATCTAAATCCAAAGCAAACGACAATGGAAGCGAGAAAGAAATGGAAGGTAACCTTCATGAAGCAAGAGTAGGACAAGCAGCTCAAGTTCCTTTTTCTTCAAACCCTAATATGGATCAAAGCAACTTGAGGCAAAATTAAGAGTTGAATCTTGCAATAGAGAGCAAGAGTAGGACAAGCAGCTCAAGTTCGTTTGAACAAAGTCAAGAAGAAGGTGAATAATACTGTTATTTTGGGCTTAGAAGTCCAAGAAGAACAATTTGGACAAGGTTGAATCCCAGGAGAAGATTCCATGAATGCCCCAAATAGCTCGAAATGCAAATATTTCATACGGGTCAATGAAAAAATCTTCATGTTGCGCAAAATTTTCACCTCTTTGTCACTGCTACACCATGAAAATTTGTGCTACCGGATACCTACATTGACGTCGAGTTTCGTGAATCTTTTGTAGGAGATTTCGCGGAGAGATCATTTTCCAGCGGCCTTAATTGCTTGCATTGAGCTGTCTTAAAGGACACGCTCAAGAAAGCAATATTTTCTGTTTAACAAAGATAGTACTATACCAAGTGGGGTTCCTGGAATGAAGAAGTTCGATTCCTAAAGCTATCAGAAAGTTACGATAAAACGCATAGATTCACTATATTAAATGTTAGTTATAATCACCAGGTAAAGGACTGATGTAGCAGCTGAATCTTTTGGCCATGCACCTAAGGGTGTTAATGGTTCGGTTCGATTTTTCAGAAAAACTGAACTAAACCGAATCGTTAAGGTATGCGGCTGAACTGAACCAAATGGCGAACTAAACCGATTACGAACTGAACCGAAAATCCATTTTAGTTCGGTTCGGTTCGGTTTTTGAGGTTTGGTTTTCCTTGTCGTCCTCCATTTCTGAGCGTGCCTCCAAAGGTGCAAGCGGCGTAGAACTCGGGTGAGTACATCTCGATCTTCTTCGACAGCTCCTTGGGCGCCGAGATCAGGAAGCCGCCACTTCGATTAGATGGCGGGGAGGGAGGCGATGAGGGGGAGGACCGGAGGGTGGAGCCGAGCATCTTCTCCAGGTACAGTGACTTGGAGGAGGAGGAGGCGTAGAGGAAGCTGGGGATCAGCGACTATCGTGAGCTCGAGCCATCTACGAATGCCATCGATGAGAGAGAGAGAGACCCATGATGGCGGAGGCAAAATCGAAAATGTCATGAAGATAATTGATGGGTATGGAGCAAACTTTGAAGTGGGTGATGAACCTACAAGCTTTCTAGATTCGAGCATGCGAGAGAGTACAATCTTGAAGAAATGAGGACTGCTTGGTGGGTTAGCAAGAGTTACCTCCTGCTCGGCACCTTCGCCTTCTCTCCAGGGATGCTAACGCCATTAATTGCAACGACAAGCCATGATCAATCTCTAGTAACTGTGACTGACTGACTGACCGACTGCTGAAGAAGAGGAGAGGAGGAAGAAGATCTGCGAAATGTTCTCCTTATTTTCCAGGGATATTTTGGTGAGTGGAGGAGGAGCAGTAGGTAAGTGGAGGTTGATTCAGTGCCAGCAGAGTGAGAGAATCGTACAAAGGTTATTCGGTTTATTTTTTCAGTTTAGTTTGGTTCGGTTAACCAAACTGAAATAAACTAAACCGAAACAATATAATGGTTATCTTTTTAGAAATCGAACTGAAAACCAAATCAAACCAAACCGAAATACACCAATTTTTTTGTTCGGTTCGTGGTTCGGTTCAATTTCTTAGACCCCTAGTTTCCAGTAACCACAGGATAGGACAAGGATATATGGAGAGCAGCAGGGAACTTACAAACATTAAAATGAAGTTAATTAAAAAAGAAGGGCATTCAAAAAAAGTCCAATGAAAGAAAAGTTACCCATTTAATAACCGGTCCCCAAAAAATTGAATAGACGCGCAACTAGAACATTGAATGTCACCTATATGGCCGGCTCTTGACTTCTTGTGTGGAAACCTTAACATCATTTTGGAAATGACTAAGATATCACATACACGTACCGACATATACTTCATTACCATATCCGATGGTACGATGAACAATTACTGGTGCACATGGAAGAATCAAGGAGACTTTCTGGAGTCTATAAAGAAACTGCTCTGTGTATTTTCTGCATCATCTGCACTACACAGAAACTGCATCCTCTTTCACTTGCTCTTCAATGGCAACTAAGAAGGTTCTCCTCCTCCAAATCTTTGTAGTCGCCCTTGTTGGTAATCTACTGATCAGATGGATGGTCCCCGAAGCCAAAGATGTTGATCGAAAGGCAAGTCCGCGCCCCTTCTCTCTCGATCGATCGATCGAAAATTTTCTGGTTCGATTTTTTGTCGTATTTCTGCCATGAAGTATTTCTTTTTGTTTAAGTAAAATTCTTGCCTAAAGGCCATTTCGATGGATCAAACAAATCAAATTGAACCTTCACTTTTATTTGATAAGTGGAATACACATCAATAGGATTTATTCATTGCGATTGATTACTACTCGTCGACTTTGATATATAGAATGTTAACTCTACGTTTTATGAAGTATGAATCAGATAATTACCATAATAGTCCTAGAACTATTATACGGATACCAAATCAATAAAAAAAATTTAATTTGGCCAATTTAGTCATAAACATTTTAACGATTTGCCAATGTAATCATTTCGGCTAATTTTGGACTAAAATAGCTCATGTGGACACTAGCCATCCTACGTGGTACAGCCGACGCTGACGTAGCCAATTTTCGCATGTTTCAGATTTTTTTTTTATTTTTGATTTTTGATTTATAAAAATTCCTTTTCTTTTCTTTCCTTTTTTTCTTTTTTCTTTTTTTCTTATCTCCCTCAACCGGTCTGCCACCTTGGCGGTGGCCGACAAAGGTCATGGTCATAGGCAAGGGCTGAGACACCCTCGATGGCCCATAGTGAAAAAAAAAAATTCTAAAAATTCTAAAAAAAATCAAAACAATGTAAAAATTATATACGTCAGCGTCGGTCACACAACATAGGATAGCTAACGTCCACATCAGCGATTTTCGGCCAAAATTGGCTAGAAGAATTAAATTGGCAAATCGTCAAAAGATTTAGAACTAAATTAGTTATATTGAAAAGTTTAAGACTAAATTGATTCTCGCACAACATATTTATGACTTTTTTTGGTAATTTTCCTGCTATGAATCTATCAATGTTACACCTGAGCAACTATATTCATCTGGCTAGGAGCAACTTCTCAGTCATTTACACATTTTTTTAAATGTCTACCTAATATGCAACCAGGCCTTCATTGTGTACATGGGCGACCGGCTCGAAAATGCTGTTTTCGCATCGTCACCTCACCACATTAACATGCTCCAGAAAATCACTAGCAGGTCAGACAATCGACATATATTCAGGCCCAGATCATTTAGAAGGGCTACTAATTTCTTTCACTTGCGATTGTACCAATATATTTGCTCCGAAAATAATCAAAGGTTACATTTTTTAAGTCAAGCAAGACTCATGGCGATATAATCGAAGAACTCCATAGGCATGCAGAAGAGAAATGTTATCCCACCATTTTTTCACATTTGAATTGTCAATGAACCAATTCGCATTTTAGGTATTAGCTTATTGATAACCAAAATTTTGGTGGAAGACCCGTTTTTGCTACCTTTCCTTATATAGCTCGGTACCATCCAAAGAAAATCTTATCCTCATTTATCCCAACCGCCACATGGAAATTTTTAATCTAGTTTGTATCGATGTTTTATCCAGCCTTATCCTATCTTGGACAACAATCAAACATCGGATAGAACAAAATTTACCTTGCCTAGACTTTCATCCCGGTCACCAACCGTGGCCTTAGTATTCATTTGACTTTAATCTAGTTTAAACCGAACCAATTCATAAGAAGTTCCAGAATATGTACAGCGATGATCCCTCAAAGCATCTGCTCTATAGCTACGGAAGGAGCTTCGATGGATTTGCTGCGATGTTAACCGAAGGGGAAGCGAACAAGATGGCTGGTGATTAACATCATAAATTACTCTATTATATATATATATATTGCATATAACAGATAAAAAATCATTTCTGGGACACAATACTTAGGATTGGAGGGCGTGGTGTCCGTGTTCCCCAGTCAGAAGCAGCAGCTCCAGACGACAGAATCATGGGACTTCATGGGCTTCTCACGACATGTGAAGAGATCGAAAACAGAAGGCGATGTCATCGTCGGAGTGCTCGACACTGGCATATGGCCGGAATCGGAGAGTTTCAGTGATCGAGGGCTGGGGCCGCCGCCAAGCAAATGGAACGGCACTTGTGAAAGTTCATCGAATTTCACGTGCAACAAGTACGTAATTAAATAATATTCCTCATCAGAAAAGTGCATAAACACATCTTTTGTGTATATACTTCATGTTTTAATGTGCTACGACAACGATATTTATGTTTGCGAGCATGTCGAGAGAGTGTTGTCACATCGACATTTTCTTAAAACAAGTGGATAAGGAAATCAAATTGAACAAACTTCTATTTGACTATAAATTTTGAAGAATTCGACTCGTTTTATCTATTGATTGATAGCGTTGTCTTGCAATGAGATGGTCGTTTCGCATGTAAAGTTTTTCTCAATGGGCTTAATCTTTTTACTTCGTTTCGTACAATCTCTAAAAAAATAAAAAAGCAAAAGAATTGCATCAGAAAAATCACGGGAAAAGTACCACAAAGTCCTAAAAATGTTGCATTAGTACCAATTTAGTTCTAGACCTTTCGATTGAACCAATTTAATCCTAAACCTTTTCACATTAGTACCAATTTAGTCCATCCAACCATTCTACACCGGAAATCGCTAACATGGGCATCGACCGTCCCACATGGCATGGCATGCGCTAATGTTGACAAATTTTAATAGTATTTTAATAATTTTTTGATTTGTCATTAAAAAAATTTCCTTTTTCTTTTTTTTTCCTTCTCTTTCCTTTGGCCTATTGCCGTTACTCAGCCATGGCCGACAAGGGCATCACAGCCCTCGCCGGATTTGTTGAGGGCTTAACCAACGAGGGTCGCCCTCATTGAATCTAGCGAGGGCTATGGCCGATTGCCAGCCACAAGCTAAAGGAAAGAGAGGCGGAAAGAGGAAAATTTTAAAAAAATTCAAAAAATTATCCACATCAGCGCCGACGGTCCTACAGTCATGCCACGTAGGACAACCAGCGTCCACATCGGCGGTTTCTGGCCTAAATTGACTGAATGAACTAAATTGATACTAATATGAAAAAGTTTATGACTAAATTAGTACAATTGAAAGGTTTATATTGAATCGGTACCAATGCAATAGGTTTAGAACTTTTTTTGTACTTTTTTCGAAAAATCACGAAACATGTGATTGGAATTATCTAAAATTTGTATTGTCTATATTAAAACTATATGTTATGAAGCTAGAGAGATGAGACCATAGAATCAAGAAGAAATATGAAGTCTCGCGACAATATGATAATGAATATGCTTATATGTCCAATTCTTTAATAGCAAGGTTATCGGGGCAAGATGCTACCGAGGAGGCCAAAATTGCAGTCCGACCGATCTCCATTCCCCGAGAGACTCCGATGGACACGGGTCACACACGGCATCGATAGTAGCCGGAGATGAAGTAAGCATGGCCAATCTATACGGCCTGGCTCAAGGCACGGCTCGTGGCGGAGTTCCATCAGCCCGCATTGCAGTGTACAAAGTGTTGTGGTCCAATGGTGGCAACGACGCCGACATCCTTGCCGCATTGGACGACGCGATCGCCGACGGAGTTGACATCATTTCCATCTCAATCGGGGCCCCCGCTAGAGACTATTTGAGGGATCCGATTGCGATAGGAGCTTTTCATGCCATACGAAAAGGAATACTCACATCAACCTCTATAGGCAATAGAGGATCGAAGTTGACCTCCCTCACTAACTTCTCGCCATGGTCTCTCTCGGTCGCTGCTAGTACCATCAACAGGAAGTTCTTCACTACAGTGCGATTGGGTAATAATGACACTCATGAGGTAATTAAAAGTTCTCTCTCAAAAGAGTACGTTCCTTCCGGGTTCGATCTTGCTCGTAGAGAACAAGTATTTTGTAGACCAAATCATCTAATTCAACCCAATAATTTGTGGTGCTCAGAATGGTACTCTTTGAAAAGCACAAGTTCCCATGCAATTATTCCATCGTGATTAGTTTTGTTTACCACATCGTCCATGAACTAGGATGTACAAGATATTCTCCTAAGCAGCACATGTAATAGATTTGTTTTCTATGTACCTAACATATGGTACGGTAAATCGTATTGGCAGGGAATCTCCATAAACACCTTTGATCTCAAAAGTGAGATGTATCCATTGATTTATGGAGGCAATGCTCCCAATGTCTTGGCTGGATATAATGGGTCGATATCCAGGTAATTCTCACTGACCACCTAAGACTATAGTAAATTTCACTAGCGGTCGCGAAGTTTGGTGCGTTTTGCAATCAAGTTGCTAAAGACGAAATTCTAATTGAAGGTATTGCATTCCAAACTCGTTGGACTCCAACTTGGTGAGAGGCAAAATTGTGTTCTGTGATGCTTTTCAAATTGAAGGACCATTCTTTGCTGGTGCTGTTGGTGCTTTGCTGCAAGACGATGGACCCAAAGACAGTGCCGACTCTTTCCCCATACCCACATCTTACCTAGACCCGAAGGCCGGCAACGATATCTACTTGTACATGAGCAGCACCAGGTCTTGGTTTTTTTTTCTAATTCCCTTTCTTTTTCTCTCTTTTGCCTTTCGTAGCTTCAGTTAATCCAATTATGGCAGTGGCATGAGCACTAAATTGTTTGAAATTCTAATAAACTCTCTTAGCAACCCAATGGCGACCATATTGAAGAGCTATGAGGGACCCGACGAGCTCGCGCCCTACGTGGTGTCCTTTTCATCGAGGGGTCCAAACCCAATTACACCTGATATTCTTAAGGTAATTTTACATGTTACATTAGTCTACAAGACCGTGCATGGAGAGTTGTATGAACCGACATTGAACTTTTTATGTTATACCTGTAACAATAATACGTGATATCTTGTTAATTACAGCCGGATTTGGCAGCCCCAGGAGTTCATATTTTGGCTGCATGGTCTTTGCTCGATCCGGTTTCGGAGATTCAAGGAGACGAAAGATTTGTACCCTACAACATTATATCAGGGACATCAATGGCATGTCCACATGCAACTGCAATCGTGGCTTACATTAAATCATTCCACCCCTCATGGTCTCCTGCCGCTATTAAGTCTGCTCTTATGACCACTGGTAATGTTCATTATCTTGTTGAATGGATTCGTTTCTCTCATGGCCAGATTGACAAATTTGACGTAGAAAAGAAGAAATTGAGTTAGAAAAAGATGCATGAGAAACTATTTTATCTCTCTGGTCGAATGCCGCTCCATTTGAAAAGTAGCATCATCTCGTGTATTGAGTACTCAATGCATGATCTGATGTGAGCACATCGACTAATCTGGTTTGAGCGCGGTACTATCATTTTGTCATTGGTGAAAATTAGGATCAGTAACAGACATTTGTTAGAATGCAGGTCTAGTAAGTAAAGTTTCTAATGGCCTTGTGCAAAGAACACCATGAACTCCAGGAAGCTCACAATTTTTCATATTTCACACTATGGACATATATTGGGTCTGATTCGCTTTCATTTCTCGATAATTTCTAGCTCTTCCCATGAGTGCGGAGATCAACTCAGAAGCTGAATTGGCATACGGGGCAGGCCAACTTAATCCCGTTCAATCGCTAGACCCTGGCTTGTTGTACGACGCCAATGAAACCGATTATGTCAACTTCTTATGCGGACAGAATTACAGCACGGAAAAATTGCAATGGGTCACAGGTGATAACAGCACTTGCTCGGGATCAAACAATGGAACAGCAGCTTGGGACCTGAATTATCCATCATTTGCACTTTGTACTGCATCGAAGGCCTTTCACCGCACCTTTACGAGGATCGTGACGAATGTCGGGTCACCCACGTCAACGTACGCCTCAGTTGTTGAAGCTCCAGATGCGATCACAATCAAAGTTGAACCCAGTATCTTGTCTTTCTCTAGTGTTGGACAGAAACTGGATTTCAAGGTAACGGTTGGAGGGGAGTTGGACAGGGACATCCTTTCTGCTTCTCTAACATGGGATGATAGGGAACATAAAGGAAGAAGCCCCATTGTCGTATTCTCTCGTGAAATAACTATGCAGTCATCTGGAACCTTGTAATGTAATTGCAATCGAACATTCGATGTTCCACATAAATAAGAGGTAAGAATATGATTGGCGATAGATAGACCTGTCAAAATGGATCATAAACGGAAAAATTGTCAAAAAAGTCCTAAACCTATTGCACTTTTATCAATTCAGTCCTAAACTTTTTTATTTTGTCAATTCAGTCATAAACCTTTTGCATTTATACCAATTCA
>BCNH02000010.1:9036914-9057220 GCA_001662345.2 Metrosideros polymorpha var. glaberrima | reverse complement strand
CCCTCCCTTTTTGTGTAAGCGCGATGGGTTGTGGATGAGGGTGGTCCACAACCGCAATTCCTCCCCCCCCCTCCTCCTTGTAATATTGCCTAAGAATGGCGATCGTGATAAAAAGGCATAAGAGTATATTTAAATATATTTTAATAACGAGGACCTAGGGTTTGTGCTGGAACATGCGTGAACTTTCGTTTGGAGATTCGATCCCCTCGGGCAAACGGCGGCATCACATGGTCCAAGGGGCCAACGTGGGTACGACGACGGCATGTTCTTTGTTAATGTGCTCATCCTAGATTTGAAATTAATCATCGGCACGGGATCAACTCGACGACGAAATGAACTTAATTGTGAATTCCTTCTCGGGCGGTCCTCTGTTTCCCATGGATTATGAGGCCCAGCAAAAAGAAAAAGAAAAAGAAAAAGAAAAAGAAAAAGAAAAAGAAAAAGAAAAAGAAAAAGAGAAAGAAGAAAAGAAAAAGGTAGATTAATTGAAGGCATTATTAGCCTTAATTAGTGTACTTTGTTATGGGCTATAATAAGCTTAATTGACGCCTTTTTTATAATTAAAAGAAAAGGGAGGGAAAAGGGAAGAGAACAGGTTTTTAAGGCTTTTTGCTTCAGCGGGGAGTATCGAATTGGGGGGCGTGACGTGGACGGGCGTGAATTCTCCTGCCGCCGTACGTTCCTCTTGCGTGATTTCAGTCCCCGGTGGGGTCCCTCAGCCTAGCTGCACGCAAAAAGTGACGACTCGCTCGTCGCCCTTTTCCCATTTACCCTTTTTTTTTTTTGTTGGTCCTTTTCTAGTGCCTCGGTTTGCAAATAATGGATTAATAAGGCGAAAAATTTAAATTCATATACATATGATAAATTTATTTTTTAATTATAAAAGACTTCAAATCAATACACTAATGATAAATTTCTTATAATAAATTTACCTCAAATTTAATTTCAGCGATTTTTCTGACAAATTCAAAAATTTAGGATAAAATTTATCACAAATATATCAATTCATAAAAAAAAAATTAAATTGAGACAATTTAAGATTTTTCGTAATAATAACAAAAAAAAAAAGCGATTTTCTTTCCGGTTGCTTTCGTTTTTTTTTTCTCTGTCAAGTGGTGGAGGAGGGTGGGGGAAGTCGCAGCTTTGGTGGTTGACTCGGTCAACCCTCTCCATGCGTTTCGAACGTTTGCGCTTGCTTTTGCGCTTTTGCCTTGTTACAGACAGATTTCGAATTTCAAAAATGATGTTCCGCGAAACTTATCGGTACGATTCGGACAAGATTTCAAATCGAAAGCCAGACTTATGGACTTAAAAGTAATCTCCCATCAAACGAAATTCAACAAAAAATCGCATCTCTAGGGCCAATAATAAAATCACGATTCGAATCGGAACTCCAATTTGTTGTTGGTTCGGTTCAAATTCGAATTGCGAACGTCGTTCTCGTCCCACTACATGGATGTTGTCTATCCAAACTTATCTCTCCACAATATAGTGAGGAACACGAAAGTCTCCATTCTAAGTTCCCCCAAGGACTTTCCTAGGAGACTCTTTCACGACGATGTTAACTGGTGGGGAGGAACCTTCTGGTTTTTGGAGCTCAAGGTGAACTCGGCTCGGGCGGGCGAACGCTATGGACGACAGCCTGAGACCCGGGAATCCTCGATGCAATAGAAGATGTGTCGCGGGAGAAACGGCAAGGAAGCCTTCACTGGACTGAATGGACTTGGAGAATGATCCTTCCTCGGTTGTTGGTCACGGTTCGATTTGAGAATTTGTCTAACCGTACCTAAATAATCAAGCAAACATTCGCGGTCGATTTGTCTATTTTGAGATTTTTCTTGAACGGTAAGAAAAAAAACATCAAGTATCGGGTCCGTAAGATTAACTTAGCGATAGATAATTTAATGTATCGAATGGATCGGGCACAGAGAAGATGTTCAACTCGCCACATCAAACTGCAAACATTCCCATGTTTTCGGCGTATTTGTGTGAGGTGCTTCTTATATCCGATGTTGATCCAGACATCTGTAATTTAGTGAAACACATTATTCTTTCTTATCTTTTCTCAAAACTTTTGAGGGTTTGGTATCCTCCCAATATAATACTTAAAACCTGCATGTTGACTTTTCTTAATTCCATTATCCATCCCTTCAGATTTGTCTACCTTAATCCCTTGTTGGCTTTATTGGTGAGGGGGGATTCATGTATGTTTCACATCACTAACAGCGCATTTTAATTTGGATGAGTATGTTGCTCCTAACCCTTACTCGATACTTTCTTTGATCAGTGTAATCTCGAGAAGACGAAGCATTAGATCTCTCCTCTGTGCTTAATAAGGGGATTGCGAGGGCGAGGGCGAGGGCTCGATCGAGATCCATGTAGAGTGATGGTCGATTTAGGAGAAAATCCACGATTTTGGAGACCACCGCACAGATTGTCAGGATTAGCGGAACTCTCTATACATATCAACGACGGTCGTGGAGAACATCCAATTTGCAGGTTCGCCTTTTTAATATGAACAGTGTGAAAAGTACTTTAAAGAAACTTGTTAAACTAGGGCTGAGCATAATCAGCCGCTCGGACTTGACCGAGCTGATCGGTTGGTCCGATTCCCAAGCGCTGGAATTGGGACTGGTTGGTCCAGTTCTCGATTCCAAAGGGAAACTGGACCAGACCAGACCGAATAATATATATATGTATATATAAAATTTTTCTAAATGTAAATGTAAATATAAACTTAAACCTAAACTTATACTTTATATTTCCTTATTGACGTTTTAGTAATAACGCGATGTAATTAACGAGAGGTGGTCCGGTGAATATGTCGTTAACGAGAAAAATTTAATGAAAAATCACAAAAAAAATGCAACCGGTCTAATGATTGAATGGCTTGGGAACCACACCAGACCCATTCCTGGGACCATCGGTCCGGTCCCCGATTCCTAAGGAAATCGAACTAATTTGGACTAGTGCACATCCCTACGTTAAACAATCCAAAAGGTTAATTTATATATATGTTAAACAATCCAAAAGGTTAATTTAAATATATATTGACACGTCCTTTTTGAAATTACTCAAAATCGATAAATTTCAAAAATCATTAGCCGGCAGTTTCAGGTAACATGGGTTATGATCTGACAGTACCCGGTGGTTGGTTTTAGCAGACCTAAAGCAATGGTTTTTGTCAGGAACTGGGGCGATTTGGATATGGAACATGGCATCAGAAAACCGCTGTCTCGCCGTGTCCTTTTGTTTTCTTAACGCATTTTGCAAAACAGGGGCTGTTAGGCTTCATCTGGCAGAGGCAGATGCGAGAACAACCATGGGAACTGGTAATTTAATTTTTTTTTCCCTCACTAAAAAAGAAAATATTTGTTCTAATCTCTGGATTTAGATCCTCTATTTTTATGGCGTTTAAGCAAAGCCTTAATCATTGTCCCTCTTGTGATTATGCCGACCATGTGATTTGAGAGACTGTGGATGTTGCTAATGATGTTCTCATTTGTTGTCTGCCTGAGGAAAACTCCATTCCAAATGAATAAAATAATAAATGGGATAATTGCAAAGAATAGTGTCGACTTTGCTCTCTCTCTCTCTCTCTCTCTATATATATCAAATATGTTATGTTGTTATTCATCTTCCCAACTTAAAAAGATCTATTTACCCTCGTACACACCCAGAATCTACAACCAGACCCCTTTTCCTCTCTCTTCCTATGTCATTTCTCTCTCCTCACGCAGCGGCACAGCACAGCAAGGATGGAGAGCCACCCTCACAGCATCGAGCTGCTACTAGATGCCACAGCCTGATCTCTATCCAGACGTCCCCATGGCCATGGCCGACAATGCATTCGCCTGTAGCCAGCGAGGGCTTTGCGGCCCTTGCCTAGTGGCCGGCAAGCTTCGGCGTCCTTGTCTGCCATAGTGAAAAGAAAAGAAGAAAAGAAAAAAGGGAGGGAAAAAGAAAATAAAAAATTCACAAAAAATTAAAAAAATTGTCCACGTCAGTGCCGACAGTACCATGTAGACGCTAGGAAGCAGCTATTTTCGAAGTAACAGAGTCAAAAAGAGGATTCATCACTTCTTTCTCTCATTTTCATCCAAAATTGGTCAGAAAGACTATATTAGCGAATGATCAAAAGGGTTAGGATTAAATTGGTCAAATTGAAAAGTTTAACACTGAATTGTCCATGTTAGTGCTAACAGTGCTATGTAGACGCCAAGAAGCAGCTATTTTCGAAGTAATAGAGTCAAAAAGAGGATTCCTCACTTCTTTCTCTCATTTTCGTTCAAAATTGGTCGGATGGACTACATTGGCGAATTGTCAAAAGGGTTAGGGCTAAATTGGTCAAATTAAAATATTTAGGACTAAATCGACACATATGCAATAAATTTAGGACTTTCTTGATAATTATCCCTTTAACAAATAGTTGGGACATGATATTTAACCTAAAAAAGATAAAAATCAACAGACACGTGAAGTGGGCAAGTCTTATCGATTAAAGCACGACAGTTGGGCACGAATGAGCACCTCTAACTCCGATGGTATTTTTCATCACAAGTACGAACTTTCCCCCTTCTGCTACATAAAAGTGAATTGGCGAAATTTTCTTGTGTCTCTTTTGGTAGCTATCTAGATTTCGCCTCTTGCAATGAAGGGGTTAAGTTGGGCTCTTTCTGTGCCGGCCCTAGATAAGGAAAAGTATTTCATTTTAAGCTCATGAGCTCTTCAATGAGGCCCGCCGGCCTGGTTTCAAATGGGTACAAGGATGAACAGTATTCACATGGCCTTCTAGTTCAAGGTGCGCTTGTCAAGCCGAACGTAAAGAAAAACAGCTCCATGGCCGACCAGATCTGGCCGAACGACGACGGCGGCGGCCATGGATGAGCATTGGCATCGCTCGCGAGTCTTGCTTGTCCATGACCGGTGACGCCGCTGTCCATGGCTGCGAAGAGAAAAAAAGAGAGGCGAGGGGGCTCGTCCGAGGTTTGTGGCCGGCGAAAGAAGAAGTAATTCTTACTTTTTTTTTTATATATAATTTCATGTCAGCGGGCACATGTCAATTTATAAGTGGATGTGAATAAAAAACGTGTGCCCCGTCAACACTGACGTGGCGCTATGCAAGCACTGAATATTTTCTCCAAAATTTGTAGAGCTTGACTATATTTATTTTGTTCACTGCTAGGAACAAAGATGACTTTCGCAGACAGCAGAATGAGAGGCCCATCAATATCACCTCATCAGCTTCCGCAGAACAAAGGAATAAGGACCATTACACAATGGAGGGTGGTGTAGCCACCATATGATCTCCAGGATGCCTGTTGCCAAACCACAAGAAAGTACTCCGGCCATCCCAAAAGATGTGCCTTACGTCGAGGAATTTTCTCAATGCTTAGGTGCTGTCAGACTTTGAAGAAACTGACCAAATAAGCACTCGTTTAAGCAGAGAAAATGTACCCAAGCCACCCAAATGTAACCTGATTGAAGCAATAATCTCCAATAAATCTTCAAACTGCATGCCAAATTCCACTTACCAAGTCTTCTCAGCCCGAGACCTCCTTCACATTTAGGGCGCGCATGACAACCATTCTGGAATAAAATTTCTGTTTCAGAAATAGGTTTGGAACAGAAATCCGTTTGATAACACAATTTCATTTTTCTATTTCTGGAACAAATTTCTCTTTCAGAAGTAGAAATGGACCAGAAATTAGAAGTAAAAATTTTCTACTTCTCTATTTCTGTTCTAGAAATAGATTTTTCTATTTCTGTCCAGAAATTGATTTCTGAAACAGAATGATTGTCATGCACACCCTTAGAAATACAAAGAACTTCCCATGCTACTTTAGATCCTTCAGAGCTATCAGATTGTAGGGGTGAGTATGATTTTAGGGTTGAACCCGGAACCTGTTTGGTTATAGGTTTCAGAGTATGCAGGGTAGGTTCTATTCCAAGAATTGGGGAACCTATTTTGACGGGCAAGTTTCAGGTTCTAGATGGAACCTGAAATAAGTTTGTGTTTTTCTTAATTTATGTCTTTACGTGATCTTGCAATATTCTATGGCATTCGATGATGAATGTATAATGTAGAACCACTGAGCTTTTGTTTCCAGCGATATTTATGACCGAGACTTTTATTTTATTAATATTCTATATTTTTTGTACGTCTAAATATTAGTTGTGGTCAGTAAACTGTAACAGTAAGTTGTGGTCATCAGTGATGATTCACTGCAATTATTCAATTAAGAATACAAGTGGAACTTGGGTAGACCCTGGAACCTGTGATAGGGTAGGTTCGAGGTTCCAAGTGAAACCTGTACGGAACCTATAACTGCTCACCCCTAATAATTAGATCTCACTTAAATGATAATTTATTGCCTAGAAGAAGACATCATATTTATTGTGGAACGTATGTCTTTTTTCGGGGGAACACAAATTTCGAAAGTTGATTATATATGATGGTATAGATTCAAGCAACTGAGCAATGCTAATTAAGTAATGATTTCCTGTTAAGAAAAATGAAAATGATTTACATTGAAATTTGGTTTTTAACGGTCAACATGAATTGAACTTAAGCTCAAGCGTGTGAAATACTAGATGGAGTTGAGCTTGAACCCGACATTTAGACGACTCAGATCAAAGGAACTTAGTTGGCCCGGATTAAGCCTCTCGGTCTTTTTCCTCGTAAAAAAGCCCCTAATTTAGACTCTTAGATTACGTTTGATTATCTTCCGGACAAAGATAAGACCGGATAGAAGAGGGATATAATAAGGATGAAAAATCCCATGTGAGAGGTGGGATAAAGGTAGGTATGATATGTTTCACACTCATCTCTCTTTTTTGTCCCCTCTATCCACCCATGGCCGCCACCCACAGCCTCCCATCGAGCTTCATCTCATGGCCATCGACGAGGCTTGTCGTGGTGATGAGCCCGCTCAATCTCGACTACGGAGGAGCTCCATGGCCATATCTCGAGCATCGTCTTCCCCTGCTGTCGTCGTCTTCCTCCATAGCTAGATTGAGAGTAACAACCATCGTCCCCTTTTGTCTCACGCACCTTCATCCACTAGGCCTCGACCTAAGTGTCGACCGCAAGGGTAGGGGAGGCGACAGGACTAGGGGTTGTTAGACAACCAAACATAGCCTTATTCCTTTAATCCCACTAGCTAATTGCGCAAGCTCCATCAATGCTTATAGACAAGAAAAAAATTGTTAAAATTTCCGAGAATGAGCGCCATTAAAGATTGAGGAATTAAGATCATCTATCCTGCAAGCAATGTCCTCAAGGATAACTTTCAACCTTCAGTAGGTGCAAAAGGTAAGATGTGGCTTTTCTTAAGGATTCAACAACGCCGCGCTCTTTGGATAGAGAAGGAACAACGGGAAATGCAAAACGAGCAAAGATAAGTAGTGCGGAAGAGAGCTTTTCGCATAATGTTTGGGTGTATCAAACAAGGAACGAAGACGAGGGTAAGCGCCTAACAAGACTATGCTGGCAAAATCAATAAGAAGCGGCAAAATGCAAGAGGGCTCGAACATACAATGTGGGGATGTACCTTAAGTCTGCCTTAGCCTACTTTTGTCTTGGACAAAGTTTTTGCTTCCCTAGGGGGGGAAAGGTACCTCACACGCTCAAGAAACTTTCCTGGCATTTGCAACTATTCCAACCTTATCCAAAACGAACCTACATAAAGCTGATATGAAGGTTGATTCCCCCCCCAATTGCTGAGTTTGGACAATGTACTAAAGTTTCATTCTAAAGTAGTCGCCAAGATAAACAGAATAAAATCGAAATCGGTCATTCTGCCGCTCTTAAGAGATTGATCGAATCTTCGAAAACTGCATTCTATTACTCATTTTAAATGTCCAATTTCTCTCATTCGCATAAGCTTGTGATCTCTACTAGTAAGATTAATGAAATTCCATACGAGCTAGCCATGTACTTTGACAAATATCGGCATTGTATCGCATGCAATTTGTATCCGAATAAAAAGAAAGGAGGATCTCAATCTGTTATTGTTTTAGAAAATTCATGATGAACTCTTAATTAAAGTAAGGGAATGACACAAATGGTCCTTGAACTTTGATTTAATGTGCAATGTAGTTCATGAACTTCTAATTTGTTCAACGAATTCCTTGAACTTTTGATAAACGTTCAATCTAGTTCTCGATATATATATGAAAATGCTCAATATTCTCCATGAACTTAAATGGATGGAAGGATAACATTGGATATTTTCATATAGTTCAGCGGCTATTTTGAACATTTACCAAAAGTTCAAGGACCACGATGAACGAAGTAAAAGTTCAGGGAAGACATTGCATATTGGGCTAAAGTCTAGGGATCACGTTGAACAAATAAAAAATTCAAGGACCGCACTACACATTGGGTCAAAGTTCGGGACCATTTGTGTCATTATCCCTTAAAGTAAAGATAAAAAATAAAAGATGACATTTTTCTTTTCGCAATGTTTTCCAACTTGAAATGCCATGAAAATCCCTCACTCGACGAGCTTCGCCCACGTGATGCACTTCCCCCCACAGTTGGACAGTACGCGAAAGGATGAGGCGCGCATGAACGCTGGCATTTCAAGATAGATATTCCGTCTTCGATTCTTCAAGATATGATGGCGACGGAGAAGGAAGATAGCGACGACTTTTCTGGTCAACCCTGGGTATCTTTTCCCTTGATCTTCTTGGCGATGCAGATCAAGAATGTGACAAAAGGAAATCGCATCCGAGAACCAGATTTGCGATCTCTGAATTTCGGTGTGCAGATTCAAATTGGCTTCCTTGAGATAGATCGTCCTGTATCTGATGCTGTTTACAGATGTCGTGCCATTATTTCTTCATGTCGCTTATCGGTATCTTTTCATCCACTTCGGATCAATCTAGTAATAAACCATTTCTTACAAATGATTTGGAAAATATTTTCGTAAAAATGATTGGTCGTGTCACTTAAGATAATTAGCCAATGTAAAATGCTTTCATCATCGACAACAATTTATGTCTAAAACTTTTTGCAGACGATGAAAATACTTTTCGTCCATTAATTTTTATAAGCGATTTAAGCAATCATTTTTTGGAGAATACTTTCCAAATCATTTATTTTCTGCGAAACAAATGGAGCCTTAGTTGAAAATGAATCTAAACACATACTCGTTCGTGTCGATTTCGAGTTAACCGTGTTTTTCTTGTCGTGGTATATATACTCAAAGTTGTCTAGGTTGATTCTTGTAGTCTGTTTGGGTCATGTCCACAAATTAAAGGCCATACGTTACCATGGTAAAATGGTTTTAACCCTCGATTTTCTTTCGGTTGTGATCTTAAAAGTAATTCATTCCTCAAGAATTTAGGTATCAAGTTGCTTCGTCCTACATAGTCTCACCTTATCCATCTTCCCCCAAAACCCTAAAGTCTCTGGAGATTTTTTCACAATATTCGTTCAAACAGCAGATTGGACCGATGTTCGATGAATGCACGTGGGGGATAACAATCACATCAAGCGTGAATTTTTCAACGTGAGAAGTGTGTAGCAGCGTGGAGCTACTTCTTGATTCAGTCGACCTACATCACACGCAGTTGAATTATCTTAATTATCTTTCTGTTTTTTGGGGAATAAAACTTTTCGTAAAAGTAATCGAGCCGTCGGCACATGATCCAAAAAACAAAAGCACGATTCATCCTTATTACACGGGTCTCGTTAACGATCGACGGCGTCCCGAGAGATTTGCAAAACCTACTGACCGAATGTTTCAATGCATCGATTACGTATTACCATAGAAAACAAGAGCAGTCGGTCCACAAAGATTCACCGATTATATTAGTCAAAAGTATTAGGAACACACGGCACCGAATGCTCCCCTAACTAAAGCTAGGAGAGAAACGTAGGTCAATTTATTGAAGCCCACACATATAAATCCAATAGGACAAATTTGACCATAGTGCCGTATGGGACATTTATTTCTTGCCATGACGTCATTTTCCAATGACATTCATTTACTTTTGTTCTTATCTGTATTAAGTGTACGATGCATTCTTAATTTCGGAACATATATTGGAATACGTTAAAGCTTTTTTCGTCAGAATAATCTATTATAAACACAATTTCCTAGACCGCATTAAATTTTCTTTTCCTCTCACTGCTTTCCTACCTTAGGTGTAATGGATGGTCTATGTGCTCCTTGCATTTACATTAATCTTTTACGAGGAAGACAATGCCTTCGGACGAAGATCTTTCGGTTTTGCTGTTGATCGCCACTAGATCAGACCACTTGTTGTGAGATCACTGTGCTAACATTTTAATATGAATTTTGTGAATTTTTAGAAGATTTCAATCAAATGCAAATTTTGGCATAGACACAAATCTTTTTTTCTCTTTTAACAAGTGCTTCTTTCAACTTAAGTGGGTGGTTATTGAAATTTTATTGGATCTTATGATGACATTAAAGGACTTTAATTCACAAATACGATTGATCTATGATGAGGGTTAGAACATCCGCTGGGTAATCGTGACTTTCCTAGATCAACTCATTGAGGTGCCTTTTAACGTAACGAAATGTCAAGCTTTGAAACTCTAAAGTTAAGCATGCTGATGTGAGAGTACTATTGGGATGAGTGATCTCCCGGGAAGATGCTCACATATAAGTTAAAGGACAAAATCGTGAGATTAGATATGGGACGGGCCAAAGTGGACATTATTTCAAGTGAGTTATACCTAGGGTGTCACAAATGTGATATCAGAGTGAGACCCTTTTTAGTAGGTGTGTGGTTCAAAGATGAACTAGGCGAAAGCTAGTGGGCCTATAACGACCCAATCCGACTAGGGCGGAGAGTGATCATCGGGGCTAGAGGACTTGGATAAGGAGCGGCTCATAACAAAGTTTTAAAATGGCGAATGGGGCATGAATAAACTGATTTGTGTATCGGACATAAAGAGAACGATTTTGAAATATATATGTGAAAATTGGAATTAACTCATGGAGGCGCTTTTTGACGTAACAACAATGCTTAGCTTTGGAGCATACTGATGTGAGAGTACTCCTAGAATGGATGACCGTATGAGAAGGTACTCATTTGTACGTTAAAGGACAAAATCGCAAGACTCAATATGAACTAACCAAAGCGATCAATACCTTGAATAAGTTAAATTTAGGACAACATAGTTTCTATCTTATTTCACAAGTATCGATCAACGACCGCTGTGAATCATTTCCAAGATGACCATCTTGATGTGATTTCAAACCCTTTTGTTCTTTGATTCAAAACATGCCACAAGCAACAACATGCGATATAGGTCAAACACTATGACACGTCACACGTGGGCAAACCCATGGTCGGGAACCCAACATGTCCACTTGGACGAAGCTAATGCGCACACGTGGAGATAACGTGGTGTCGAAGCCCACTCCTTCCGAACTATTGTATTATGCGAATCTCACACGAAATCCGCACTATTCGATGATTGAGATGGAGTACGCTCGCATATATCGGATCCATGCAAACAATTTTTTGGAAACAAGAGAATTGAATTGAATGAGAGCACATGGGAACGTCACCCTCATCCCCATTTCAACCGCCCAATCTATATAAGTGGCTTCGAATGTAGATCGTTTTCATCCTAACCCTCCTCTCTCTCTCTCTCTCTCTCTCTCCACCCCTCGCTCTGCAATCTTCACGTGCCGTCTCTGAGCAGTTGCTAGTTATCCGTTTGTTTCTCTCCTACAAATCTTATCCGTTGCCCCCCTTCCCTTTTTCTGGATCTTCGAGTCTGTCTCTCTGTGCGTGTTTTTCTGTTACGGCCTTTGTATTTTACCCAACACAAAACCCAAATCTAATCTTAAAGTTCTCGTCTTTTTGAAGTGAAAGAGTAGCAGTTTTGTTCGTTGGGTCAAGTGTTTAAGAGGGGTTTTTGTATTTTTTACCAAACTCGGTTGAGTCAAGTTGAGAGAATAATGGAGAACAGCAGGAGGCAAGTGTGCAAGTCCTCCTCTTCTTCTTCTTCTTCCTCACCTAACAACACCAACGCAAGCAACAGTTTGGATCATCTCTTTGGTCCCAAAGACTCATTTTCTCCTTCTTCCGGGAGCTTCGGCTCTATTTTCCCTCCACCATCCACGGTAACTCTCTCTCTCTCTCTCTCTCTCTCTAGAAGGGTTTTTAGGGATGAGCCATAAAAACTAGAGTGCTTTAAGGTGACGGCTATGATTCACTGGACTCACATGAACTCGGAGTTTGATTAGGATGGTCGTGGCAGAGTCTCGCCAATACTAACTAGAAGTATATGTCGTTCATAAGAATTATTGCTTTTGAACCTTTTCCTTGGTGTGCTGCAAAGCTGAAGTGATCCTCTTTCCCCCTGCTCTTTTGGGTTTGTTTATTGAGCAGTGCAAGAGAATACCCTATCTTCCAACATGTTTCCTAGGAATCATTATGATACCTTAGACCTAAGCTGGATGCCAGTGATCTGAGTTGCAGGGCTGATTTTTCCAGTAGTCCTTCAATGTATTTTAGGCATGATTAGGATGTCTATATGTACATCTTTCTAGTCTAATGCTGTTTGTATATAGTTCTAGAGTTAATATGTTCATGAAATAAGTGCTGTTTACTTGATTCTCCTTAAGTTTCCTCCTAAATTATCAGGTCCTAGGGAGGATTAACAATCATTCTCATTCTGAGACATACATGGGCTCCCCCAGAAACCAGGATTTGGGAAATCAAGTCGGCAGTTACAAATATGGAAATCCAGGTTTGTCGAGCACGGCATGGCTACCAAAATAAAAAAGTTTCGGAGTCTTCAATTGTCATTCTACTTGTTTTAATAATGTAAGAAATTGGGCGCGTGAATCAAATTAGCCAATTAATTTGCATCGGCCTTCTTCTTTTTAAAGGAAATTATAGGGTGCGGAGTATATATGACGGGATGGTGCGTACTAAAGTATGTCATATGATGGTTATATCATGACAAGTCGCTATGCTTGTGCAAAGATCATGTGTTCCGCCATGATCTCGTTATCGACTCGATGTTAAACATCAGCTTTCTTCTTTGTTTGACCTTTCTCATTTGTTCTCATGTCCTTTATATTCCTTATCCATTTGGCCAACTTAGGGGCGAGTATAGGTCAAAGCTTTAAGGGTGATGGGAATAATGCAACTAGCAAGGCCAAGAGTGCCATATACCAGAATGAAATAGCTGAGCCATGCTATCTGAGTTCATCAATCTACTATGGTGGACAAGAGAATTATTCCCCGAGAACCGCCGCTAGGACCGCCGAATCTCACTCCATCGTAAAAACTAATTCCTCCTTTTTGCTTTTAATCCAATACATAGCATCAATGCTTGCAAAGTAGGAAACTTATTCTCGGTATCGCTTTTCTTAATTTTTGTTTTTGATCTTTCAGTCCAAGAGAGACGGTGTTGATGATGAATCAAATGGAAGCAACTTGGACAGTGCTTCAAGAGGGAATTGGTGGCAGGGTCTGTAAATGTTCATCATCTGCTTAACTGGGATTTCTTTTTCAAATTTTCCGAAGAGTTCATTTTTTTTGGTTTGATTTAGAAAGGAAACCTAATTTCTCTGTGAAAATTGGCAATTTCAGGGTCGCTCTACTACTGAGGCCTGCCTCTTTTACCATATATAACCTGTATGCTGACTGCCCTAAGCTGGTAAGCCTTCTCCTTTAATACATCTACGCACCTGTTTTTTAAGTTAATAATCCTCTGGTTCCCACCTCAAACAGATACTTAGTAATTGGGTTTTGTTTTTTTTCCTGAAAAATGCTATTTTTCGCGTCGATAAATTTCTTTAATTAGCTTCTAGACTCATCAAGCGCATATATCACCATGAGCCCTTGCAAAATGTCATGTGTATACCAATGTTCAGTCGCAGAAAGAAGTTTTTATATCATGACTTATTCTGCCTTGTGTGTTAGAACATACGTTTTTGTATCGAATCTGTGCACAAGGGAAAAAGCTATTGACTACACATGCTCGAGAACATTTATATGATCTGGGAAATGGCACGGTTGGTACGCCTAACACGGTGACGACAAATTTGACATTGCCTCTTTCCTTTTTAGTTTTTTAGACAGCGAGTCAGATAGACTGAATCATGCGGCTATACGTCGTCATTCACTCTACTCGCAGTCGTAGCTGACACTGATCTATGCATATATGTATCAGTCACGACACTATACGTCTATATTTATGTGGTTGGTCATTACAGAATGAGAATTAATCAGAAATTTTGTTGCAGGAGCAGGCAGACTCTAATCAGAATATGAAGGCGTAGAGTAATGAAAGTAGAGAGTGAAAGTATGATGACCAACCGGGACTTGCCGCTTGATGGGGTCTTTTTTGTCTCAGCGAGTAAAGTTTCCCATGTCTATCTCATACGATGACAATCAATAAATCTTATGCAAGTTTCATTGTACTGTGCTATCAAAGGAGAGACTTCAGTTAACTTCTCTCATCGATCTAACCTCGTAACCGGAAACTCTCGCTTTGCTTTTCGATGAAGCATTTGATTGTCTGAAATCGAAAAGCACAGTACGGCGCGACTGCCTTACAAGCGCATTCTGGGGCGCAGTATTCTCCGGCTTGCGAACATGATTAGCATCAGGAGCTACTTCATAAAGTTCTATACTTAGAAATTAATGGCGTTTATTTTCCGCCATCAGACAGTAACGTGAGTATGTTTCGTTAGGCTCCAAAGATACATTCCATCCAGAACCTATCCGCACAGAAACTTACAAGCCTCTCCAATAGACGATTGTTCATAAGCAGTTAGAACTTGGAAGTCTCCCACTTATTTGGAATCGTTCACAGCTTCTAATGTTATAGTCTTGCTCTTACTATATAGGTGGACATCTTCTAAAGTTTATCCATAGCCAAAGAATCTGTGAAGGGAATCCTCTCAAAATCTAATGGAGTTCAATTTGTCACACAAGTCGCGTGTATACCAATTGGCAACATGTCAAGCTTTAATCGCTTGTTACAACCTCATGCCCTACTGTCATAAATTGCCTAGTCAATAGTTGAATCTATCCCTTCCGACAAAGGCGCGGCGGCGGCAATGGCAGGCAACGGCTCAAGCTATAGAGTCGTGCTCGTTTAAAGGAAAACTCTTAGAATGCGTTTGTTCTTGGAAAACTCATGATTTTGAAAAACATTTTTTCGAAAAAATTATCACTTGCAAAAACAAATGAATGAAAAATATTTTTATTATCCACGAAAATAGTCAGGCATAAATTGTTGTCAATGATGAAAATATTTCTGTTTACTAATTTTTCTAAGCGATATAACCATTCATTTTTTCGAAAATATTTTTCAAATCATTCATTATCCGCGAAACAAACGGAGCCTTAATTCTAGAAGATCTCAATCTAGTGCTGGTTAGATGCTATACGCGCAAGCAAGTTACATTTTTATTTTATACGGATATGAATTTCAATAATCAAAATGTTCGTATTGCGAAAATTGTTGCTCTCTTCAAAGAATTTATTCTCCTTAAATTCCATATTCGTAATGGAAATATATGCATCTGAAAATTTCACCATATGTTTCTCTTACAGAACAAAGTTTTAGTCCGGTGCTTAGGCATCTCTGTCCATTGGCAAAATGTTCGGACTCGGTTCCTAGCTATATAACTTGGCGTAACCGCACAATCACCGTACCCGAGTTAAGAAATGTGAGAGAATGCAGAAATTCGTATATAATTTTATGTTCACTCAATTAAGATGTAAAAGGAGTAATCCTGTATACAGAGATTAGACGACGATCGAGTAAGGAATCAGCTGAAGAGATCTAACAGCTTGATCAATCCGCATAACTGAAGCTAAACGGATGACCCCCCCCAGCAGACATACTATCACGTGAAAAGACTATCTATCTCGAAGTGCTTAGTTCGTTTGTGGAATGCATTATTACAGGCAATCTGAGTAGTACCCCTGCTGTCACAAAAAATTATAGTAGCAGTAGAGCTCTGTACTCCCGTATCTTGAAGTAACCAATGAAGCCACGGCAGCTCAGATGCCGTGTTAGCAAGAGCACGATACTCAGTCTCGGTACTAGTCCGGAAACTATTGTCTGTGTCTTGCAACCCTAAGATATATAGGGATTACCGAGAAGAAACAGTACCCTGTAGCGGAGCGGCGGTCGGTGGGATCACTAGCCCAATCATCTACGTAAATGCTCGAATTTATTCGCGTATGATCACCTCCCAGCATGACTTAATTCATCAGTGATGGACTTCAGCTTTTATTACCAACAACAGAGAAAGCTATGATACAGATGAAACATTTATCCCAACAGACGATCAACTTCTTTTGCCGACGCCTTTCTTGCAAGAATGGGGGTCACTGCTTGAGGTTTGAAAACACTGAGTTGCCGATCTCATAATGTATGGATTGCCATCGAAACAGGGGAAGGCAGGAATCACTCAACCATGGCAGAGGCTTTACTGTAAGAATGCAAAGGGTGAACACAACAACCTACCTAGCTAGCAATTCTTGCAATGAGATCCACGGAATCTTCTGTGAACAAAGGGATTAAAGTAGCAGAAGATGGAAAGGCACGGGATTAAAGCTGTAGCGATCTGCTTTGCGTGTTACATACAGATTAGCATTCATAAACTGAAGCACTAATCAATGAACACAAAAAAAATGATAATTAGTCTTACTAATACATCTTGCAGAACAAATTTACAATCCGTGGTATATATTACAACAAAATAAAGGGAAATAAATTAAGCACGTTGAGTGAAATACAAGCTAATAAAAGAATGCCAAGAAGCACCGCCGTTTGAAGAAGCAAAAGGCGTTGTGAGGAATCAAGAAGGCTTATTCGACTGATGGAGCGAAAGCTCAACCCAAGTTAATATTCCTAGTATGGCATACTTACTCCACGGAAAAATAAGTTAACCGGTTGCCTCTGTGAATATTTGCAACTCATCATTTCGTTGCGCTGCATTGTTTCTGCTTTAGTTCGCAGTTCCTCATCCATCGTATAAACTTTAAACAGCATCAAGCAAACTCTGGATTGAGTGTTATAGCCTCCTGATATATCATATCCTTCATCTGCTCTTCTCCCACGGGCTGTTGCTCGAACTCAAAAGAAAATGGTTGTGTGCACACGGGTTCATCAGCTATATCGTGTAATCTTGCAAGATAAGGATGGGCAAGTGCTTCTTCAACTGCCAAAAGACGAGTTGATTGGTAAGTGCATAATATACCAGAAGAAGCATGGAAGGTAGATCTGCTGTTAAAAAGTTCTTTATTGAAATTGTGCCTCCATAAGTCATGTATTAGGTCATGACAGAGCTTAAACAGGCAAAGATCCTACGAATGCTTAGTTTTTGTTCTTGAAACACAGAAGCAAACATAGAGCATAAAATAAGTGAATCTGTTTGAACAAACCAAATGGATGGACGGATCATTCAACAACATTTTATATGACTGTAAAATTCTGTCACTGTTGACCAGGATCACTTTGTATTTGATATGGCTGTCTCTCATTCCAGACGCCAACCATTATGAACATAATCCAATTTCCCTTAACAAGGCTAAGCTTTGATAATCTGGACGAGTTATGGGAGATTGGACATTGCACTATCTAAGGTGATGTCCAAGGTCCTTGCACATCAGAATTGGCAGAAGCCGAGAATAGAGGTGAGAAACATGAACGTTACCTGTGATTCTCTTTGTCGGGTCAAATGTCAACATCTTATCAACCAGATCGATGGCCAAAGGATGAACATGAGGGAAAACACTAGTTAATGGTTGACGGGGATGCCGAGGAAGCTGTCTTATGTATCGGCGCGCATCCTCATTTCGCACGAACCCAAGATCGGTATCAGCTGGTGTGCCAAGAAGCTGAAAAATCCAAAAGCAAAACAATCATTCAGTCATTTGAATAAGACACCACAGAATTATGATCGCTACATTTTTGTTATTTTACATGAAAGGATGCTGAAAAGAAAAGAAAAGAAAAGAAAAGAAAGTAGCTCCTTGCTGTAACATATAATTTTCCAACTTCCTTTCTTTAATCAATTCCCCTGAGGAGCAAAAAAGCAAATTGTGATAGTTCTGGGAATTGATCCTAAAAGACATCGCATCTTCACAGAAGGAACTCCAAACCATTATATAACACTGTTAGACATTTTCTACCATCTACATTCCCCATTTAGTGCGATAAGGCCTAGTTGTCATCGTCATTATCGTTGTTGCAAATGCATTTGAAGATGCACCAATGTTATGTATTCTTACTATGGTGTTATTCAGCCATAGTGAAGCTAAACATGAAAGTACTCCAAGTTTTATTAGTGAATCTGAATGTTGCTTTACCTCTACGAGCAAACGCATCTGATGCACATGATCCTTCCCAGGGAACAAAGGCTTTCTGTTCATAAGCTCCATAAATATGCACCCAACAGACCACACATCTATTGCAGCAGTATAATCTGAAGAGTTCAACAGCAACTCCGGTGCCCTGTACCATCTGGTGACCACATATTCAGTCATAAATTCATTCTCCGCAGTTGGCCGTGCCAGGCCAAAGTCAATGATCTTAAGGTCGCAATTGGCATTCAGTAAAAGATTGCTGGGTTTCAAGTCTCTATGGATAACATTCGCAGAGTGTATATACTTCAGTCCACGTAGAATCTGATACAAAAAGTACTGCAACAAAAAGAAACACATAAGTTCAAGACTCTTCAAGCTTTCAAAAGCTGATTAAGAAACTTAGTCAACGCCCAGAACATAGGCAGGCGCTACTAGCATGTGAAGACTAATACCTGACAGTGTTCTTCCGACAAGCCTTGGTTTGAACGAATAATTTGGTGCAGATCAGTGTCCATGAGTTCCATGGCAATGTATACATCAGTAAATTCTCGCCGTAAGGGAGGAGGAATCACATCTCTAATGGCAATAACCTGTTGTCACGCATAAAATTCCACCATTTAACCACGGTTGCCATCACAAAGAACGAATTTGTAACTTTAATATCCAAAACTAAAGACTACATGTGATAAGCCTAGTCATCCAATATAGTTCCAATCATTGAGTTGACCCACTCCATAATTGAGACCCCACAAAGTCTTATCACGCAGCAAGGCTAACGATATTAATTCATCACCAAACTACTGCTCGTGAGCACATTTCAACTCTGGAATCTGGACAATGGCCCAAAGGGTCAGTCCTTGCAACCGGAAAAGTATTGACAGCATCATCTTGATTAGCTACACATGGAATAACTAAGTTACAATGGTTCAATTCGGATTTTTCATCCTAAGCTTTCAATCAGGACACCAATAAATCCGTAGTTTTCCCGTTATTGCAGTTAAGTGTGGGCTTGAATTATTACTTTAAAGTGAACTTAAGTATGTTATCCGCTCCATCGCAATCAATTGATCATCAACGAGTGAACTGCTTCTACATGAGAAGCGATTGAAATTCCAGATTTCTTCAAGATAACAAAGATCAGCGCAATCGGTATTAATGAGAGAGAGAGAGAGAGAGAGAGAGAGAGAGAGAAACGCTCACGTTCTCGTGGTCCAGATGGCGAAGCAGCTTGATCTCGCGGAGCGTCCGCTTGGCGTCCATGTGGTTGTCGAACGCGTTCGCTATCTTCTTGATCGCCACCATCTCGTTCGTCTCCGAGTTCAGAACAGAGCTGACGCGTCAAAACAGGGGGGAAGAAAAGGAATCCACAAAAAAGAGAGAAAATCCCGTCAAGCGAAAGACCACCAAACACCAGAGAGAGTCAACAACGATTGCGGCGAAGGCGAAGGCGAAGGCGACGGCGGACGTACCAGACGATGCCGTACGCGCCGCGGCCGATCGGCATGATCGGGGGCCGGTACTTGGAGGTGATCTCGAAGTGGTTGCCTAAGGTGTTGTACTGGATGAACTGGCCGCCGTGGGTCGGGACCGCCAGGAAATCGGAGAACTGGCCGTTCTGAGCAGCGTCCGCCATGACGTCAACCTCAATCCTCTCTCTCTCTCTCTCTCTCTCTCTAGAAATGAATTTTGGTTTGGTAATGACGAAGATCGTTGGGGGGCAGAGGGAGTGGGGAGTTTAAGTAGAGGAGACCATCTGTGAGATGCGAAACGAAGGAGAGGCGAAAACGCGCGTGGACGCGTCGGGACGAATCGATCGGAGGGCCGACGTTCGAGCCGCCTGGGATCGACGGCCCGGATTCGATTCGATCCTTTTCGGCGACCCCACGCTCCTTTTTTCCTTTTTTGATAAATTTAAAATTGAGATCGACGCACCAAATTTATTATAATAATAAAGGCGGAAGAACTGTTGC
>BCNH02000010.1:8995466-9036749 GCA_001662345.2 Metrosideros polymorpha var. glaberrima | reverse complement strand
GAAACCAGTCTCTTTCCGTCCTAATAAAAATGTTCAAATTATCAATGGAAATTATAGTTCGCAAGATTTTCTTTTAGCTTTTCACTTATGAATCTTATGAGCCTTACGGTTTGATTTTTACTTAAAACGGAAAACACACACAGGTTTTCGAAACGGACAGATGTTATATGTAATATCGTAATTTAGAGCGATTTTCTTATTTTTTTTATTTATCTATTTTGAAATTTTCAGAAGGGAAGTAAAAATTAGTGACAAAATATGCGTTTTATGTATGTACCTAACTCTTATACAAAACGAAAAATTATCCACAAAGTCATAAACTTATTGTACGGTTGCCAATTCATTTTTAAAACATTTCAATGGAGCTAATTTAGTCCTAAACCTATGTAGGACGGCTAATTCAATCATAAACCTTTAAACTGTGCCAATTTAAACCTAAACCTTTTACTAATTTAGTCCTAAACATTTTAACGAGTTATCAATGTAGTTTCCAGCTAATTTTGGTCAGAAACCGCTAATATGGCGTGGTCAGAAATCGCGGTCAAGTCAACGTTAGCCATTCTACATGGTGTGGCTGGCGTTTACTTGAATAATTTTTAAAATTTTTTTAATTTTATTTTTGAATTTTTTCTTCACAGGGCTGACGGGGGTAAGTGCTCATGAGCCCTTGGCCAGCGGCCCCACCAGTTGTGTGAGGAAAAAGAGAGAAAAAAAGAAAGAAAGAAAGAAAAGAAAAGAAAAGTAAAAAATTTGAATTTTCTTAAAGATAAAAATAAATTGTTTACGTCTGCGATTTGTAGCCAAAATTACCCAAAAGGACTATATTGATAATTCGTTAAAAGATTTAGGATTAAATTGACAAATCCTCAAAGATTTAGTATTAAATTAACACAATTAAAAGGTTTATGATTGAATTGTTTGCTGTATAATAAATTTAGGACTTTTTGGGCCATTTTCCCCTCATACAAAAGGTCATGTGTGAACTAGTCCATTTCATTTTATGCATTGATATTCAAGTTGCTATAATGGACTCTCCATGTTGGTGTTGGTATATACTCATGAGAGAGAAATAGATGGTAACTCGTGACCTTGCCCTTAGGACTTAAGAAGTATCTCTAAGCAAAAATCAGATCCCGAACAATGTCAAAGCATTGTGAAAGATTAATTTAGCACCGAAACTTTACTCAAGACCCTTCACTGTTAAAAGTTTTTTTAAGACTGTCCGTTTAAGTGAATCCGACGAGCTTTTCAGTATTACTAAAGTAACCCCACATTAGAGTTCCCGACACCTAAGTCACTTTACCAACTACATGTTAAAGGCCATGGAACTCGAACGTCCGTCCAACAAGTGTCAGCACCAAAATGCGCGCTGCGCGACAGTTTCCATGTTGAAATCGTTGTTTTGCCCTAGATTTGGCTATCCTATTCGCCTTTTGTTTAAACCTTGGCTTTTCTATTCATTTCATTGGCCAAACGAGAAGCTACATATCATTTGCAAAAACTAGCGCATGATAGTCTTACTTACTAGCATGAGGGGAACCAGTTGAATATGCATGCTAGAGGGGCGGTCAACGGTCAACGGTCAACGGTCAACGAGACTGATGGTTGGCTGACTAGAGTCCAAAGAGGAGGATTATACAATAGCTTTCAATAGTGCTCCATCCGTCACGTTTGGTATGGCCGGAATCCTTTTTGGGGCTGAAACTTCTGACCAGGTAAAAGGGGAAAGTTTGGGGAAAGGGATGCCGAAATTGAAGGGGCCATGAAGCTTCCGAATCTCTAAAAGTCTCCTTTGTGACCAAAATTGACAAATCTTGCTTCACCTTTGACTTCTAAAACTCAGCACTTTGGCATACATATAGCGTTTGATTTTAGGAAGAACTATTCGGAGGAGCGACCTAGTTTTGACCACTTCCGTGGTTTATCACAACGCGTCTCTCTCTCGTTTCGTATGTTAGCTCGCTTTGCCATCGATTCTTGTCGCGAATCTAGATTCCAGCGGCGGCGAACAGCATGAAAAAACCCACATGTTCATAGAAGAGATAATAAAGAAAAAAGCAAAGACTGAGCTCTTATAAAGAGTTGACTGAATGCCGGCTTCCGAAGATGTAAGTCAACTTTTGCTATGCTTTCTGTATTGTGAGATGACCGTTCTAAAAACTTAAGTTCTTCAACTATCGTAGATGAAGGCACAATTTAGCATTTAAATCCTGACAATCCTTCTCGTATGAAAACATATAATGAGAGAGGCGAATACAGGGAGGGTTCGAAAAGAATTAAACTCCGGATTTTCCTGCTTCAATACCTTGAAAAACTTTCATGGAACAATTATTGACCATTTTAAAAGATTAAGTTATAAATGCAAGGTCGCTTAGATGTTCGATTATCCCATCAGACGGAGCGAATTGAAATCTCTCGTCATTATCATCACGTCATATCGCCATGCGAGACAGAACCAAGAAGAAGACCGAGTCTAGCTATTCAAGGATAAGATCAGCAGGAACCATTCCTCTCAATCTCCTCGAACGTGGACCTCGTCCCGTCCCGACAGAGACCACGCCCCACTTGGACATGTCAAAAGCAGCAACGACAATCTTCTCCAGCACTTGTCGAGTCACACGGTTCATGAACCACATCAAGCTGATAACGAATTGGCTGACCTTTTGGTGAACTTCACTACTGCGGTTGATTGAAATTTGTACTCTTTTTGGATACCGTCACGTCGGCAATTTCAATGATTGCATTTTATGCGCCTTGGCCAAAAACCCAATCGATTTCAGAACAAACCGGTAATGTAGCGGACGCGTGGCTGTTTTTAGGATGCCGTTCGATTGGCGTAATTTAAACTTTTCGTGAGCAATCATTTGAATGTTTCACTTCCTATCGGAATAAGTATAGAGATCCAATCGGTCAATCGTGAACCGATAAAATAAGGAATGGGTATTGAAAAGTAAAAAGGATTGAAATATCACTGAAGTGACCAGCCACAATTGAAACTCACCTGCTTTCTGGACCTTATCATTGGAAATTACAACTCCTTGGGCCTGCTAGGCTTGGATTTAGCCACCAAGTACCCAAAGTACAAACTCGTGGAGCTTGGGCAAGCATTTTCTTTCTTTACCTAAGTTGGCAATCGTGCCTCCCTAATTAACATTAACCAAGTGGGAGAACATCGCGACTTGGTCACCATGCTTTTCACATCTAAACCAAGTATATCACGACTCGGACAAACTTTTGACAGAGCTAACAGGAAAAGAGTTACCACCTACGCAGTTTGAAAATCTAAAAAGGTTACTGACTTACGGAATTCATCAAGTGAATCCGAAACCTCGAATCTATGCGCTGATATTTCGAAGCCATGTTTAGAAATGGATTCTATCAAGCAATGGTAGACTTATTAAGACCAGTTTATCTCGTTGGCTTATCGAGTGATGTGTCGAATTATAAGTGGCCCTTTAAATAAGGGAATCATATTCAAGAATCTATCATTATCATGTACATTACTAGGCTCCGTTTGTTTCGCGGAAAATGTCTTCCGGAAACTCATTTTCTTGGAAAATGAATGTATTTTCCGGTGTTTGGCTAAGACCTGAAAATGAATTGGAAAATATTTTCCATCGTTTGGTAGGGAAAATCGGATTTTACTTTCTTGGGAAAAATTATCAAAATATTCGAATTTTTATTATTTATTATTTTCTTTTTATTTGGCTTCTTCTTGATTGGTTGTTGGCCATGGCGATAGGTGACAATCGGCCACAGGTGAGGTTGAGCTCGCCCAAGGTCGGCGAGCTCGAGACTAGTCAAATTCGGAGCTCGCTAGCTTCAGGCGTGCACGAGCTTGTCGGATTTGGCGAGTTCGCTCGCCCAAGGCCGATGAGCTCAAGATTGCCGGCCTCAAGTGAGCTCGAGACTCGCCAAGGTGACCTCAACCTTGCTCGAGGTCGTCGACCTTTGGCGAGGCGAGGCGAGGCGAGGCTCTGCCTCGGGCGAACTCAAGACTTGCTGGGCAACCTCGAGCTCGCTGGATTTGGCAAGGTGAGGCTGGAGCTCGTCGCCCAAGCCTCGCCTGTGGCCATCAACCAACAAAGAGGAAGAAAGAAACGAAACAAAAAAGAAAAAGATAAGATAAATAAAAAGAAAAGGAATGTGAATGAGTGGAGGTAGGAAAGATGGGGGAAAATGTTTTTCATGACTAACTTATTTTTAACCCCTCAATCGTCGGAAAATGGCGAAAATGTTTTCATGAAAGATATTTTTCGTGAAATATATTGAGCCTTAATAAACCATTTTTATAAATCAGTGTTAGTAGTAGATCAAGCGTTTTCTAATTCTAAATTGGGTAGTTTCTAAATGGTTTATACAAGTCCAAAGAAGAGCGTGTTGGTCGGGGAGGAAGGGCCGTTGACGCTGAAAATAAGAGCAGATTTCCGAGCGAGTTGACTCCATGTCCCGACCGAGTCAAATTTGGAGTTGGACCATTACTTTCTGCAATTATATATTTGCATAACATGAAAAAATAAACAAAATGAGGGGAAAAAGAAGGATGAGTTGGACAAATACTTCTGGGACCAATCAATGATCAACCGAATTAGTCGCAACCATTAAATATGGAGATCTCACTAAATCTAACGGAACGGGGTTGATTGCCCTCGATTTGCACTTAGACTCAGTCAAAAATTTCCCGAGTGAATTAAAACTGCAAACCATCCAAAATTTAGGGTGTCTTTATTTTGTAAAAAATAAATAATTTAAAAATATTTTCTAATAAATAATCGCTTTATCACTTATAGAAATGAATGAAAGAAATTTTTTTCATTGTCCACGAAAGTGTTTAAGCATAAATCGATGTCGATAATGAAAATATTTTTCATTGATTAATTATTTTAAGTGAAATAAAAGATCGTTTTTAGAAAAATATTTTTTAAATCATTAATCTTCCGCAAAATAAATGGAGCCTTAGTCGGTGAAACACGAGATGGAATCATGTTGGATCATATTGAAGCAGACACCTGATTGACTAAGGTAGCTTTGATGAACACTTGCTGAACTTAATTTCCTTTACAAATTTTCTTCACCGGGTAGTTTAAGTAGGGCCAGCAAATGTTGATAGGCTTAAAGCAAAGTGCCCAAAAAAGAAAAAGAAATAACCAAACATAGATTAATCAGTTTTTGTTATTAGTTAATTATTTCGCTTGTTAAATAGAGATAGGATGTTGTGATGCTGACCTGATTATAAAAGTGATTATGACGAAACTTTTAATGTATTTCTAACATGTCAAAATTCTAAATAATTTTAGAGAATGGAACTCATGTGTAGATTGGTTAGCAAATTGGGTCATTTCATCATGTGATGCGAATGACACCTTAGTTTTAAATAGGCCACCAAGAGGTTTGCATCCTTTATTGATAGGAGATTAGGTTGAATCAAGTTTCGGTGGGCTTCGCCCCTTTCATTACCATAAAAAAAATGATTATGACATGTTGACACCATTTGTCAACTCTAGGTTTTAAATGGTAAAACCAGTTGAATAGCGAATGGGAGTTGTGGTGGGTTCTTACTCTAGTACATTTTTAAAACACTGGTGCCACTAGGGGTGAGCATTGGTTCAGGATAGATCATGAAATAGGACTTGATCGGCCTTGCCTGATCGGTTTCAGTCCGATTCTACAAGATAGGTTTCAAATTCCAAAAACTATGAACCGTTCTTGATGGAGTAGTTTCCAAGTTTCAGATCTAGACCTTACTCACCCTGGAATCGTTCACCCTACTTGGTGAATGCCAGTCTCGACAAGGTAAGTTCCAGCTTCTAGAGGCATCCAATCTATCTCGAACTTGGTGAATGCCATCACATTGAACAAACTTTTCGAGGATATGCATTGTTTGATCTCCGACTCCTTCAAAGAATTCAATTCTTTTAAGCTATCGACTACTCTCAATGCTCCACAATAATCTAGATGAAGATGCCATAGTGTTTTCATCATTTATGGATGGTAGCTTTTGGCGGATGGAAATTTCTATTGTTGCTTTAACTTTCATCTTGCTTGACTATGAAATGAGTTTGATACTTTCCAATTGCTTAATATTTCTGTTTATTTTGTACCATAGTTCTTGTAGCTTTGCTATTTTGCTATAATCGCTATTTGTCTCAGTTGTAAATTAGTGGATGTTTTTACTAAAGTTTGTCTTTTCAAGGTTTTAAAAAATGAAACAAAAAAAAGAAGGAATTAATTGGTTCCCCAGTAAACCTTGGAATCGGGCTGAATCGGGTCAATTCCAAAGTCTATAGGGTACGTTTCAAGTTCCAAAAACTAGAAACCAGTCCCGACATGATATATTCCAAGTTTCAGGTATGGAACCTCCAAATTTCAAGTCTGGAACCTAGTACCCTAGATGCAATATGTCAGTCACACTTTTCTCTCCCTTAAACGATATGATAGATCAAATTGTCAGACCATCATTCTGATACATACTAGCTAATTATCTAATGACTGATCTTTTCAACCAGGCATAAGAGAATCTGTAGATAATCCAAGGTCTTCCTTGTCTTACGTTTTGGAGGAGCAGAGAAACCTTCAGGGTTGAACCTTGTCGTGAGGATGAGTCCTTCGCTAACTCTTGTTTTTTGGGTAAACATTGTTTAGCGTAACAATTCTAAGTTGCTAGAACAACACTCACTCACATCTTTTCCTCAACTCTTGCTGAAGGATAAGGAAGTTTCCTCAACAGAAGAGAAAGAACTACGAGATCCGATTGGAGTCCTGAATAAGTACGCAAAGGGAAAGCATTCTGGTAAACTGAGGGGACTGTCAAAACAAGGAAGGCATAGACATCCCCCCAAGGAAGGCTGGGTTCATAACATGAACGATCACAAAACACTGATGACCGTCAGGCTTAGACCAGGGTTCACTTATTAAGGTTCAGAATATAGTGTAATCATAGGATGCACCCATAAATATGGGAGACACTTATTGGTCGCATGTCTCGAATGTACCAAGTAATCTCACTAATGCAGCTTCGCGCATGTATTGAGCCTCGAAAAACATATCCCCGCCATATTTACTTCTACATCGATTGCTCCAAATGACAGATGCAGATGGATGACAAATCAAGAAAAGGAGCATAAGGTATGCAGAATGTGCTTTTATTTATATAAAGGAAGACTTTCACAGCATTCAGCCCCAAAATTCCCAATCTTTAACATGTTCAACAAAACGAACAGAAAGCATCCAATTTTGCCAACTGACAACCAACTAGAGCATTGCATTCTAAAACCAAAAAGCATGTGACATTAGATTGTAGCACCTGCGCCAACCTTTAACTTCAAGTCCTTAGGCCTCAGCAAACCTGCGAAAGAAGTCAGAGTTCAATGACAATATTTGCCAACGAAATCGATTAAGTATACAGTAAGTGTAGAATGACTTTCAAAATTTAAAGGTTACCCTAGCTCAGAGAGCTTCAGATGGGCTTCAGCATAATCTTCAAAGAAGGCATCTTCATCCTAAATCAAAAGGAAAGTTCAATGAGCTCCAGCATACAGAGCACAGAAGTTTTCGACAAGAGGAAAAAACACACACCGCAGCATATTTGTCAACAAGAGGGCGGAAAGCAGGGTCAGAAAGAAGAGCCTTATCAGATGGCAGCTGAAGAAGTCCTTCCTTCTCTCCACTCAACAATTCCCTGGTCGATGATTCAAACAATCGCCATATGAGCACGCAGTCAGCAATAACTTTATCTGACAATCGATTGAAAACGGAAAGATTAGAAGCCTCACTTGAAGTATGTGTTGTCGAATATGAGAGGATTTGTGGTCCAAGGTCCCTCAAATCCGGACCTCTCTTTGTGGCACCTTCCCTGTTATTAAGTGCCGCCAAATGAGCAAAGGAATGAACTCGATGCAATAATTGGATAATTATTCGGAGACTGCATTTCATGTATTTTATTCTGATGAAGACTACACACACACACACACACATGTATCTATATACATATATATATATAGATGCAGCACCAGCTGTTGATACATCATCCTTACAGAGCACATCACCATGAAGGAGAGTAAAGCCAATACAATTTAATGGCAAAGATGATAACAGATCACTGCAACACCAACAAACTAATCCACTACGAATAGTGTCCTAACTTAACAAAATCAGAATTCATGAGAGGATCTTAGGTTTGAGCACGAACCAGGGTATGCCCACCAGAGAGAGCCACAATATCCTTGTCAGAAAGGCCCATCTGAACACTAAACACTTGTCTCAAGTGGTCAGAGCCTGCAAGAAATGTCAAAGATATGATGATAGATTAACATTGAATCAAGCATCTACAAGAATGAAGACAAAATATTAAGAATGCTGGACAGAAACTAACCCTTGGTAGCATCAGGAAGACGGCCTTCGGGAGGTGGTTGTGGTTTGTCCTGGATTTGGTGGATATTTGTGAAAATATGTCAGACAAATAACAAAGTAATAAGCACCACGATGAAAGCCAATAGACATTATGGCAAATGCAAACAATTATGAACATAGAAAAGATGCGCACCAAGAGAAAGCAAAAGCTTCTAGGCCATCGAAAATGACAGCACAAAACGCAGTACAGCATCCAATTTTAGAAAACCATAAGGAGAGGTCTCACATGGCTTAGATTATCTCAAAGCATATTAGTAGAGGGATCATTACAGCACTTATATGCTATGTTAGAGGCTTCCACACGTAATAAAGATAGCCAAATTATTTGGAAAAGTGAACACAAGTGCCCAGGCTTGCACCACCAAGTTTAGCAAACCAAAACACACAACAGTGTTGCTTTAAAGTGACCTGAAGAATAGTTTTCAATGAAGTTTCCTGAAAGAATGAACCTAAAAACAAGCAAATAGTTTTACTTTACCATCAGAACAATGACATATCTCCCACAACTCCAAGAAAGGAATATAAGATCCAAGTGTGATCAGGTTAATGGGGATATAAGAACGGCAACCGTATATAACTTCAACATGCCTAACGAGAGAAGGCATCAAACCAGATACCGTATAAAGACCAAATGTGTTTTGGTTAGTATAAGAACTATTTTCTGATTGGTATATATCAGAACCAAGTAAGAGTAATTCCACTGATCTTCATCATCCCTCTACTGCTTCTAGACACATCAACATTGCAAGTCTTGGAAACATAAATTATATGCAGTTCTGTACTAAATTTTTTTTTGGCATCGGTTGTTTTCTAGAGTTAAAACCTTAATCGTGGGTCATACTACGGCTGTGTGCATATATATAGATCAATATAGGAAACCATAGACCCTGATATGATTAAAAAAAAGAAAGCAAACAAGATCGCTGACCTCTCTTCCAGGGTGAAAAGGGACGTCAGGTCCACCAGTAACTTCCACAGCAACGACGCCAGCCAGCTGCATCGCATTGGACAACATCATCAAGTCAAGGTCAGAAATGCATATTATGCAGAACAAAACGATCGTTAACTGCTGCACAAGAATGCTTTAAAGCCATAAAAAAAAAACCGATCGCAAGACTTGCTCTTCACATGTTCGCATAGTTAAAACAGAACAACGAAAAAGACCTGGTAGAAATCAGCATAAGTGATGATAGGGAACTGGTCCTTGATCGGCTGCAAGAGCCTGACAGCAATGTCAAGCCCGTTGTTGGCCCCGTGACTGAGCTCCGCTGCGTGCTTCATGGTCCCGAATGGACCTCCGGTCTTCGTCTTCACATCAAAGGTACCAGCAGAGTGCCACCTGCACGACACCCAATATCACACAAATTCTCACACCGCTACCCACAACACTCTCCAAGCCCACGAGATCGCTAGTCAAAGAGAAAGAGCATACGCAATACGGAGCATGAGCGGAGCGCAGTTCTTCTCGGCGATGGATCCTCTCAGCTTCCTCTTGCATTTCTCAACAGCCTTCTTGTACTCCTCGCTCACGGTCGGATAGGACTTCCCCATGAGTCTCCCCCCTATCACAAGCGCACCCAGTCTCACATCGACAGCACCCAACGCCAACCACGACACGACACGACGAACGGAAATGAGAAACACAGAAAACGCAACCCCACAACAGGCACGACCACGATCTAAACTCCGTTCAACATAACCGCATCGATACGCAGAAACCCATCATCGGCGAGCGAACTATGTTTGAGATACAGATCGGAACGAAACGCACAAGACAAAGAAGGCTTCAAGGATCGGTGAGATCGGCGAATCGGGTACGCACCTTCGGAGCTGGAACCGAGAAATGGTTGGCGAAAAACCCTATCTGAATGCCGCTCGGAGCTTGGAGGATGGAGAGAGAGAGAGAGAGAGAGAGAGCACACGCAGGTCCGTGTCAAACGAGTGGGGATGGGGGAGATTAATATAGAGGCCGCGCCTCGTGATGCGAGCAAAAGTCCATCGGCCGTGCTGAGCCGTTGGATATACGCCAGATCATGCGGTCGCGATCGCGCGAGAGGATGGGCGGCCGAGGACGCTCCTGCAGCGAGAAGCGCGGGCGGTGGCCCCGGAGGGTTTTTCCAAAGAGAGAGAGAGAGAGTCCGACAAAACGACGTGTGGCCGGGAGGAACCGTAGAAAACCAGGGGCTCAAGGTCGTGTGGCCCCGGTTGCCACAAAAAAAAAAAGGGTCGCGTGGCCCGCACGTGGACGTAGCTATGTACCTAAAACGGTCGGACCGAATGGAGCATGAAATCTCGAGGCCGAGGAGAAACATTGGCGCGTGGGATCCAAATATTTAATTTTAATTGGCTAAAATGGGGGACGGCCAGAGGTGAAATGACTGGGTTGGCCTCGTCGGTGGGGATTAATTACCAAAGTGAATTAATTGCATTATGGGTTTGGGTATTGGGATCAATTGGAAACGTGGGCATAGAAGGGAACCTCCCCAAAAAGCAGAAAAAGGCTCCATTTCCATTCGTTGAGTTTACCTTTTTTTTTTTTTTTTCCTTTTAAAATTTACCTAATTTAAGAGTTCTTTCCTACTATGAATGGCCCAAATCCTTATCCTTTTTTCATGTTGATTTGATCCTTATGGTACCTAGCTTTTTAGGTATATTTAGATCTAACTTTCCTGATATGTATAGTCGATCGTGTTGACTATTGACTCCATATGAAATGAATTAACTGAATGATAGTGAATAGAGTCTGCTTTAACTCGAGATGCATATTGAATTTGGCTGGGTCATAATATATGGAAGGCAATAAAAAATGTTTCTTCTTTATTGAAGCATATTTGTTAAATAGTTGGGGAGGCATGTTTATATCTCATGATTACATTTTCCTTTTCTTTTCTTTTTTTTAAAGTAAGAGTACAATCAAATCGATACTAGATATGTATCTATCTAACTATTAAGAGCAAATTTGAAAGAAATTTCAATTCAAACTTTTGCCATTTGCATTTTAGGGCTACCAAAGGATATGCATGAATGTGACGTTTCAAAATTTATTACGAAAGGTTTTTGTAATCGTGCATTATTAATTACATGTAATCGTTATAAAAGGTAAAAAAAATTGGCAATTCTTTCATCCTCGTGAAAAAAGAGAGTAAATTAGTAAACAAAGTAGGGCTCCATATCAGTTATGTTTTATAACTTTGGAGAGTAGAAGCAGAAGCTACGAAATTGTTATTTGGATACGATTATCTGATATGTTTTTTCCTTGTTTTTTTTAATCTAGTTGTTATTTAGAGTGTGTGTATATAGATGCGTGTGATTAAGAGAAGATTTCGGTGGGCTTTTAATTACTTTCATTTATGCAAAAATCTACTAAACGAAAATTCAATTTTTTTTCTCCTTCCCAAATTGAGTTCGTTTACTCCTAAATCATACAATACGCCTTTAATTTCTCAGTCACGAAAACACAGTCTTGCTTGCCACCTCTACGCCTCCACGGGAATGTCTGGGCAGTATAGTAAAAAAGAAGCAACACCGGGGTCAATTTGGTCCTATCATGTCCCATGTCGTCGTCCTGGACATTTTCCATTGCAAGTGTGAACGCGTCGAGCGGGGGAAGATTCCCTCTCGACCAAAGACCGCGACATGTCTCGTGCGGGGACCCCAAGCGAACCACTTTCTCCCAATTTGTTGGTCGCCGATAAATAAACGTGTCCCGAGCGACGAGCCAAAAAAGAATTTTGCAGTATAGCACGGGAGAAGATTGCTGCACATAATAGACCATTCGCAAAGAAATTAACTCTACCTTATGTGATATTTTGGGCTTGATATTTTCCAATTTCATCTGGAAAAGTACCTGTCATGTTTTAAATATATTTCGATCTGGCCGCCCGTTAAGGTTTTCATAAATACGAAAGAAGAGCGATTGTCTCGTACCTCACTTAGCTCTCATGACGTGACTGGTTAGACTTATGCTGGTCGTCGTGCGCGAAACGAGAAAGACAAATTCTTTGGTTTCGTTTGGTATTTGGATTGGGATTGGACCTAGGATGGCCTTTCACATTGAGATAGCGACAAAAGGCCATGATGGTGCTGAAGAGAAACTAATCATGAACAACAGTTGATGCATGTTATGCCCCATTTTAAGGTCTACTCTATGATGAGATTGGTGCCATCCGATATTCCTAAGTTCAAATTCAAAATCATATTGAGAAACACCGATAATATCTAGATTATCCTTTATTAACTTGCTGAGATGTGAAATAGATTATTTTTTCTTAAATCATATCGACGCTGGCATGAATGAGAAAGTATTGATCGTGGATCGAAGAATCACAGCATCGGCTCATTTGTTGTAGGGAAAATAGCATCGGGAAGCCTCATCGCGAGAGATGCCACACATAAAAATGCATGGACGTAATCATTTATTCATCATGCGATGGTTATCAAAGTTGTATAATTAGTTAATGATCCTCTAACATGAGTTTATCTACAAAATGCCCTAATCATGTTATATGGCATTTTCAAAGTATTTATATCTTTTAGGAACCTCTTTGTGATAACGTTTGGTCTTTTTTTTTTTTTTTTTTAAACTTTGCTAATTAATATTGGTTTATTTGTAAAATTATGTGCTATCAACTTAATAAAAACATACATCTACGATTTTGTGAAACTTGAGTTTATGATCCTCATCTTTTAAGTTCATTATTGCGGGGAAAAAGTCACAAAAAATCTAAACTATACTTATTGTAACATATTTAACCCAAATTTTTTTTTAGGACAAAAAAAAAATCCCAAACTTGTACTCATACAACATATTTTCTCCAAAGTCATATCCACGTGACACATTTACCTCAAATTATATTTTTGTGACACCAAAAACCCTTCACAAAAAAATAATTTGGGATAAATGTGTTATATGGGCATGAGTTTGAGGTCTTTGGTGTTATAAAAAGAATATGGAGTAAATATATCATGCGAGTACAAGTTTGAGATTTTTGGTGTAAAAAAAAATTTAAAGTAAATGTATCACTATGGACATAATTTAGAATCTTTGGTGACTTTTTCCCTTATCCAGTGGACATCGCAAGGAAGTTAGGTGTGAGGCTGATGGGTAGGCAGTTTTGTATTTTTCTTTTGTTAAAAGCTTTTTGAAATAATAGGCCCTCTTTTAAAAAGGCTATGTTCGACAACATAATGGCATTACACTGTTAACTAGACAATTACCAAATCATTTATGAACTTATTGTACGAAATACTAATTTAGTCCTAAAATTTTCAAATTTACTAATATAGGGTAAAACATTTGCGCAAAATTTCAATATAATCTTCTTGGCCAATTGCCGCCCAAAATTGGTGAAGTAGCGTTTATTCATTGCAAGTCGTCCTACATGGCATGCTGGCGTTGACAACTTTACTCAAAATGACGTCTAATGTGGACCGCCACGTCAGCAATTTCTGGTGACAATTGACCGGAAAAACTAACATTGGAATTTCGCATAGCAAAATTAGGAAGTTTAATACTGAATGATATTCTTATTGAATGATATCTGTACAATAAAAGCTATATGGTGTGATCGGTGCTAACATGGATAATTTTTAAATTTTTTTTTCCTTTCTCTATTTTTTTCTTTCTTTTAATAGGTGATTGGCGAGGCCGATCAGGCCCTTGCTACTGGCCGAAGAGGGCTTGCAGGCCCTTGCCCAGTGGCCAGCAAGGGTCGTTGGGCCCTCATCGGTCGCAATAAAGGAAAAAAAGAAAAGAGAAAAAAGAAAAAAATCCAAAAAAATTAAAAAAAATTGTCCACATCAGTGCTGGTGGTACCACGTAGGACAATCGGGGTTCACGTCATCGATTTTCGGTCAATTTTGGCCAGATAGACTACATTGACCAAATTAAAAGGTTTATGATTGAATTAGCACAAATGCAATATGTTAAAGACTTTTTTGGTAATTTTCTCATATCCCACTCTTATGTGGGATTTTTTTTTGTCTAAATTATATTTGGTCAATATCTGAATATATCAGAATTTTGCATTGTCCCAAATACCGGATTAGATAACTTTAGAATAAAAGCTATCCTACCAGATTAGGCTCTGCATTCGCTGGTCACAGATTATTTCCCATGTACCTACAAGTAAAGATCTTTGTTTTGTTTTTCCTTCTAATTTGTTTGAATCATTCAATATGAAGAAAGAATCACCTTCTTTCTCTAATTTGACCGCGTGAATTTACACGGTGACAAGCCCATTTTATTTAAAGTTAAAGTTCTACTAATTAAATTTTGAGAAACTAAAACTAGATCTTACCAATAAATGACCTTTTATTTTTTAGTATAATGATTACTTCCAGTAAATAACATTCATCATGAAAAATAATTTCAATTAACTGAAGGATTCCAAAGAGATTAAAAATTCAAAAACCAAAATCATATACCATATTTACTTGTAATTCATCCATACATTATAATATATCCTGCTTAGAAAATGGAGATAAAAAAGAACTTTTAGAAATAGAAACTTCTTGTAATATATTTTATTCTTAGCTGCAACTTATTAGGAGCGAGCGGTTCTAGGTTCTGTTTCAGGTTCCGTATAGATTCTCCCTAAAACTTGGAATTTACTCGTCGGAACATGTTCCTCATTTTTTGAAACTTAGAACCTATCTTGTCACAAGTTTCAGGATCTACTTAGGTTCTACCTGTGTTCTTAATTGAATGATTGCAGTAAATCATCACATTTAATAAGTATCACCTGTTGCTATAATTCATGACCAAAACTTATATTTAGACACACAAAAATCATGAAACATTAACGAAGTGAAAGTCTAAGTTCGAGGTTTCAGATTTTACACTCATTATTGGACATTATGGAATATCGCAGGTTTGCGTGAAGATATAGACTAAGAAACACAAAAACTTATTCCAAAGTTCCAAGTTTGAGACTCCACTTACCAAGAATCTAATATTTATCCGTCAAAACAGGTTCTCCAGTTTTTGGAATTTGAAACTTACCCTGCGTACTCTGGAACTATGCTCACGCCTATAACTTATAGAAGTTAAATAGAAGATTAATTTGATATTAAATCAAAGTAATGATCGAACATAAGACTAAACTGATGAAAGCCCACAAGACTCGAAGGGGCCACTGAGGCAATTATTGCAGTGCAGACTGCAGACCAGTTGGACACTTCGTTTTGATAAAGCTGAGCGTGTCTGCATCAAAACGTAATAGGCGTCTCGCTAAAAGCTTTGAATACACCCCAACAAAAACGAAAGACCCCGCAACGCTGCAATCCTGCAATCGCAACACTATTCTGCTTAGTTTCACGGTTCGAGCAAGCCTAACGACGACGATGAAGCGGAGTTCAGACGTATCCTGGACCATCCCGAGGGGCTTACCGTGCGCTTTTCTCGTGCTTTCGGATGATCGGTCATGGTAGTTCGAGCGAATCTAGTCGGAGCATCCGGTATATGGTAAAGACCATGTTTTTGTTTCGATAGGATTCGTGTAGTCAAACTTGTCCAGTAGAACTACACCCGACAAGTTCACTCAAGAGTTGAAGATGGAAAGCTCAGGCTCAAGCAAAGCCAGATGCATCACGGGCAACAACGGAGAGGCCGAGCTGAAACTCTGCAATGCTGAGAGCAGACGAGCTGGTTGGATTACATTCCCGTTCATCACAGGTCTCTCTCTCTCTCTCTCTCTCTCTCTGAGTCGAACGAATTTTATTCCGACGAACGTCTGAAACGTCTTTGCCCCAATGAACCAGGCACGGTGGCCTTGTTGATTGTGGGTGGAAATGGATGGATGACGAACTTGATTGTGTATTTGATCAAAGAGTTCGATGTGAACCGGATCGATGCGGCGCAGATTTACAATATGGTCAACGGCTGCTTCTGTCTCCTCCCGATCCTCGGCGCGATCATAGCCGACTCTGTACTCGGATGCTTCGTAGTGGCCTCCATCTCATCCTTCATAGCCTCGGTGGTACGATAACATCTCAACCTTGCAATCTTGCTGTTCACAGCTTCTCGTTCGATTGCTGAATTAGACAGTCTTCGGTAATAGTGGGCTAATTGCAAGTAATATACTACTTGGAGCCCATACATTATCACATCGTTTTTATAGGGAACTGATCGAGAACATTAAAGAAGAGATTCTCAGTAGCAAACCGTAACAACAACCTGCTTTCCAAGGGAATTTTTGTTCTTTCTCAATGTTTCCAACATTGAGTTTACTTAAGAGGACACCTCTCGAGGGTTCTCTTGTATGTAAGACTTGCTGAGAATCTTGTCTCTGATGAATTTTTCAAGTGGGTTTGCTCACAACTGACTGATCAATAGCATTTCTTTTTTGGCCAATTTTCCACTTGCAGGGTGTAGTCCTTTTATCCTTAACGGCGACGCTTGATTCGTTGAGACCCGAGCTGTGTGGAAACAAATCAGGCTCGTGCAAAGCCCCATCTAAACTTCAACTCGCCGTGCTCTACACCGGGATAGTACTAGCAACGCTCGGAGCATCTGGAGTGAGGTTCACCACAGCAACATTAGGGGCGAACCAGTTCGAAAGCCAAAAGGATCAATCGACTTTCTTCAACTGGTTCTTCTTTGCACAATACGCCGGTTTTGTCCTAAGCAGCACACTGATCGTGTACATCGAGGACAGTGTAAGCTGGGCCCTGGGATTCTGGTTATGTGTCGCTGCGAACCTCATTGGGCTTGCGGTTCTTGTGGCGGGAAACCGGTATTATCGCCATGAGACACCTCAGGGGAGTCCATTACTGAGCTTAGCTCGTGTCCTCGTTGCTAGTTTTCAGAAATGGAAGCTTCAGCTCACACCGAATAGTGACGAGTTCTATTACGGCCGACATGGACAGAATAAGGAGGTGGACGTCCCACCTAAAAAGAACTTCAGGTACTCACAAAAACGAGTGCGGAGTTAATTCTTTTTTCTATAATGTTCCCTAAGACTTCTTTACCTAAATGACGCAACAATACTGTGGCATTGATTGATGGATGTGTCATCATCTTCTCAAATAGATAGGACCAGCAATCACGTTTCCTAGACATAATCTAATTGGGTTGATTAAGCGGTTAAGTGACAGAGATGTGCATGTAGATTACGCAGACAACATCAGTTTGATCCCTCATCTATCAAGTGCAAACAATCTGAAATCTGAACCACCCACCTAAGTTTTAGACTTGAACCAGCTAAGGTGGAACTTGGACTTCTCGGTCATTAAATAAAACCCGAAGAAAACCGATAAATGTGCACATGTCCTTCCGTGCGAGAACATCCGGTGATGATGCAGATAACTTTGATCGGTGAAACCAAGCAATCAAGAGAGATGATGTTACAGTTAATTCACAATCAAAAGTGATGGGACTCGATTCCTTTTCCCTTTCGCAGGTTCTTGAATCGTGCCGCTGTGAAAACTGATGGGGACACCAAGTCCGACAACTCGATCGCCAGACCTTGGAGGCTATGCACAGTGCAACAAGTGGAGGACCTAAAGTCCGTGATCAAAGTGTTACCACTGTGGTCGAGCGCCATCTTCTTGAGCACCCCAATTGCTGTCCAAAACAGCATGACAGTCCTCCAAGCCCTGACCATGGACCGCCGCTTAGGACCCCATTTCATGATCCCAGCCGGTTCAGTCCTCGTTGTGGTCATGATCTCCAGCTTGGTCTCTCTTGCTTTGATCGATTGCTGTTGCTCCCCATCCCCACGGTGGAAAAAGCTGACCGGTTCGCCTCCAACAGTATTCCACAGGATCGGTGTTGGTCATCTCCTGAATGTGCTTGGCATGATTGTATCGGCACTAATTGAGTCACGCAGGCTCAGGACAGCCCATCTCCACCATCTCCAAAATGTCAACAATCACACAGTCCCCATGTCTGTCCTGTGGCTATTCCCTCCGCTGATTCTGGTCGGAATTGGAGAAGCATTCCATCTTCCGGGACAAGTGATGTTGTACTTCCGAGAATTCCCGGCGAACTTAAGCAACAGTGCGACCGCAATGGTCTCGGCCATGATCGGGATATCTTATTATTTGAGCGCCGCGTTGGTCGATCTGGTTCGGAGGAGAACTGGGTGGTTGCCGGAGGACTTGAACGGTGGCAGGTTGGATTGTATGTATTGGTTGCTTGCTGGGGTTGGGCTGGCGAATTTCGGGTATTATCTGGTATGCGCAAAGTTGTACAAGGGAAAAGATGGGAATTCTAGTTCGAATCTTCCGATGACGGATGTTGCTGGTGAAAAAGAATGAGGGTCTAACTGCGTTTTGTCCATGCGTGCTGGGATTAGTCTGTGTATATTTCTTGTCTACTTCGACAAATATGTTGTTAAATTTGGATGCCCGCTTCTTCATTGAGGAATTTTCCAATAATAATATATGTTTGTGCATATTAATCATATTTATAGCTAAAGCTGGAGCTGTGAGAGATTGTTAGCTCATTTGCTCGCCATGCGGCAATTGACTTTGTTTCTATTATTGCCACTTGGCATAACTTTGCCATGTGGCCAGCGTTCGACTAACAAGAATTCGCTTATTAATTTGTCATTTACAAAATTTTTCTCTCTTATTGAGTTTGATCAAAACGTGAAACAGAGACAAAATTTTGTTTGCCAGCCTTTTCCGTCGGAGGGGACTAAACTGATAGAAGCCCATAAGAGGGGTCACTTAGGCAATTATTGCAGTCGACTTTGCCACTGGTTTTGAAGAAGCTGACTGTGTTTACATCACAATGTAATAGTAGGGTTCTGGTATCCTTCCATTTTTATTTATGCATGAAGGTTGCAAGATTGCAGAAAATGTTGCGGAACAATGCCAATAGATGCATAAATTTGAGCGTGAATAGTAAATGATGAAATCAAAATAAATCGCACGAGACACAAAATATACGTGGAAATCCAAAACGGGAAAAATCATGGGAAGAGAAAGAGATTTCACTATCTTCAATAACAATTAAAAAGCTAAAAGGTCAAACAAATCTCTTGGTGAGCAATAAGATAGAAAAAACAAAGAAGAAAGAGAATGTCGGGGTAAAGATCAATGATGTGTTGCACAACACATTCCTTTTATAGCCCCTTAAAAAAAACTCTAAAACAAAAGGTACATTGTCCAAAGTGCTCTTGTTACCAATTTTAAATCAAAATTCAACAAATCTCTATCTTGACTTCAAATCTCCAAATGAGTGTTATGCCAAACACCATAAAACCTCTCTTCCTCACTATCAAGAGTGACCACACAAGTCTACCCGCCAAATGGCGGAATCAACAATACGTACCCCTAAGCCTATGTGAGTGTACTCGGTGTAGGAAACGAGGGATGAAATGTCATCAATTCTGCCTAGGTAACTCAAATGGTGAAAACGCCAACCAAGTGAACTTGATTAAAGAAACTGGTTTAGTCACTGTCGGATTATTTGCCGTAAGTACTTTTTGCACCATAACCGTACCTTTAGCGACCTCATCAGGCACAATAATACCAAATGTTGATATGTTTTGTTCTTTCATGATACATTACGTTATTTGTCAACTGGATCGCATTTTGGTATTCGCAAAAGGCAACGGGAGCTCCCTCTTGCTTCACCCCAAATTCTGTAACCAAACACTTCAACCAAACAACTTCCTTTACTGCTTTCGTCACTGCCATATACTCTGCTTCGGTGGTAGACAAAGCAACCGTGTCCTATAAGATTGCTTTCCAACTAACCATGGAACCACAAAGCGTAAAAACATAACTTATCAAAGATATCCTTTTATCGAGATCACTTACATAATTAGAATCAACAAAGCCAACGACCGAATGCCATATATCACAATTTTCATCAAAGACCAAACCCACATATGAGGTACCCTAGATGTACTGAATCATTCATTTCACGACTTACCAATGAGCTTTATTTGGATGTGTCATATACTTGCTCACAACACTAACAGCTTGGGAAATATCTAGACGAGTGCAAACCATTACATACATGAGACTACTCACAACACTAGAATATGGAACTCAAGACATCTCATCTTCCTTTTCTTTGGTTTTAGGCGACAAAAAAGCCGAAAGCCTAAAGTGGGATGCCTAAGGAATACTTATGGATTTAGCATTCTTCATGCCAGAACGCTTAAGCACTTTCTCAATATACCTTTTTTGCGAAAGGTATAACTTCTCAACCCACCTGTTGTTGAGAATTAAGTGGATACTCAATTACAATAAACATTATCTTTTATTATTACAAGAACAGATACATAACACCACTCACACACTAAAACCCACTCCTTCACACTTGACTCTCTTCACACGACACACACTACAGAGCACACTCTCACTTCATCACTTTTCTCTACACTCACGCACCTCACTTCAATATATTTTCTTCTCTCTCCTCACACCACCCACCCACCCACGCCTCACTTTACTTTTCTGCACTCTTTTTACACACTTCTACATATCACTTTCTATAACTCTACACACACGCACAAGGACCAAGTGCTCCTGCAAAGTTGGTGGAGTCCTGCAAGCATTTATTGCTTGCCAACTTGCTCTGGTAGATTTTCCTTCAAAGAATTCTAGAGGTGGTATACAAGTTAACAAGTTGTTGGTTGATTTTTCTTTGGAAAAATCTAGAGAAGTTGTGGTGCCTCTTCAACACTTGTTTCTGCAAATCTCCATATTTAGAATTCTCTTGACAGCTCCAAGATCCTTAATCTCAAACTCTCTGCTAAGTTGCCTCTTCAAATATAATATGTTTGACATGTTCTTTGCTGCAATAAGCATGTCATCCATATACAACAACAAATAAATAAAAGAACCATTATGTAATCTCGTATAATAAACACAACTATCATGCGCACTTAACAAGTAGCTATGACTCAACATAAAGCTGTCAAACCTTTTGTACCATTATCGTAGAGATTGCTTGAGACCATATAAAGAGCATTTTAACCTGTAAACGTGATCTTCTTTACCCTCAACAATAAATCTCTTAGGTTGAGCCATATAAATTGTCTCCTAGAATTCCTAACTTTTGACCCAAAAAAAAAACTCCTAGAATTTCCACATTTCTTTTGAAGACCCACTTACATCCAATGGCTCTTTTGCCCTTAGGCAATTTTACAAGATTCCAAGTTTGATTCTTATGAAGAGACTCCGTCTCTTCATTCATCGCAACAAGCCACTTCTCAGATTTATAACAAATGGTAGTTTCATAGAACATAGAAGGTTCTTCAATACTAAGTTCTTCAGCAACTATAAGAGCATATGTTACCAAATTAGCAAAGCCATATCTCTAGCAAGGCTTAATTTGCCGTTTAGCCCTCCTTGTAGCCAAAGACTAAGGTTGTTCAACTTCTTTTACCTTATCTTTGATCGAATTTGAGGCTTGTTGTTCACTGTCACTTTATGGCTGTATGGGAACAATTTCAAATGTTCTCTGTGAATACTTCAATTGAAACTCCATCACTTTTCCAACATTCTCTTCTTAAATATTTGTAAAGTCGACAATGACCTTTCTTTGATCAATCATGGAATTTAATCAAAAGTAACATTCCTACTACTAATAAACTTCTAAGGATTAGAACACCACAACCTATATCCCTTAACCTCGTCTGCATAACCAACGAAAATGTATTTCTTGGCCATAGGTTCAAATTTACCATCTTTTACATGATAATAAGCGGGATATCCAAATACTTTCAAATTAGAATAATCAGAAGGTTTACTAGACCATACCTCATTTGGAGTCTTACATTTAATTGCAGTTGAAGGAGAACAATTTACTAAATAACATGTCGTGTTCAGGGCTTCATCCCATAAATCTTTTCCAAGTCCAGCATTAGAGAGCATACACCTAGCTCTTTCTAAAAGTGTTCGGTTCATGTGCTCCGCCACCTCATTCAGTTGAGGTGTGTGCCTGACTGTTTGATATCGAACAATTCCTGAATCTTCGCAGTATTTGTTGAAATCACCTCCACAAAACTCAAGATTATTATCTGCTCTAAGACGCTTATTTTCTTCCCAATTTGATATTCAATTAAAATATTTCACTTCTTGAACGTATAAAAAACATCACTTTTACGCTTCAAAAAACAAATCTAGACTTTTCGAGAAAAATAATCAATAAATGTCAGATGATAAACCGCGCCACTTTTACAAGTTACCTATGCAGGTCCCCATAAATCGGAGTGAATGTAGTCAACTGTGCCCTTCGTTGAGTGCACCATAGTACTGAAGCTAACTTTGCGGTGCTTCTCAAAAATACAATGCTCGCAAAAGTCAATTGAGACCGTATTCTCCCCACAGAGTAAACCACGTTTACTCAACATAGTCATTTCTCTTTCACTCATGTAGCCCAATCGGGTTAAAGTACACTATAAGTGCCATAATTTAACACGGGTGGACACTTTAGTACCACGATTTTTAAAAGGTACACTTAAATGCCAAAATCGAAGAAGAAATGATTACTTAAGTGCCAACGGCAAGATTTTCCGACCAAAACGCCAACATGTCTTTTTCCGGCGAGAATTTTCAATAATGTAACATTTTTTTAAAAAAAATTTAAGCCACGTAGATCTTTTTCTAATAATAATTTAATTTTGTTAATTTTTTCTTTTATTTTTTCATCTTCTCCTTCCTCTAGCCGGCGAGCTAGAGGGAGGTCTAGCGACCGAGGTCGGCCTCACCATGGTTGCGCGAGGCCGACCTCACTCCCGCCTAGCAACGATGAGGGTGAGGTCACGAACCCTTAAAGATGAAGCCTACGTCCATGAACCCTTTCCCGAAGGAGAAGGGCATGGCATTTTTCGCAGCCACGAAGCTGTAAAAATCCATGCATTGCCGGAGCTTCGATGAGCTGCAAATGAAGGAAGTGAAAAGGTTCATGGACATGGGGGCTTCATTTTCAAGAAGGAGGGGTCGGCGACGGCCATAGGCGAGGTCTAGAAAGAGATCCGAGCTATAGGAAGCTATGGGATTTCCCGATCCGTGCTCTCACCATGTGTTTGACGAAAGTCCAAATTGAGATTTGAGCTACTTCGGCCAAGCTGTCGTTGTCTCCACCCTTCACCTATGCTTCAACGGCCATGAGTTGCAATTGGAGAGTTGGCGACGGTGAGGCCATGGGCAAGGTTGGCCTCGCCGTTGTTGCTCGGCGAGGCTCAACCTCACCCAGGCAAGGTCGAGCCTCGCCGCAACTGGGTGAGGGCGAGGTTTGCCTCGCCTAGCGACGGCAAGGCTGACCTCGCCCATGGCCTCGTCGGCCGTCGTTGACCCTTCCTTTGGCCGGCGAGCCAGAGAAAGAAGATAATGGAAAAAAAAAGAAAAATTGAAAAAAAGAGAAAAAATTAAGAAAATTAAAGCATTATTTGAAAAATATTAGAATATTATAAAAAATTGCCACGTTAACACCGACAAGCCACATAGACTAAAAATATTAATAAAATAAGGCCACGACGAATTTCTAGCAAGGCTTGCCGGAGTTGGCACTTAAGTGTCATATATATATATATATATTTTAAAAGTAGCACTTAAGTGTATATTTTAGAAATTGTGGCACTAAAGTGTCTATCCATGCCAAATTGTGGCATTTATAGTGTACTTTAGCCCATTAGACTGCATATGCCACAACCTTGATTTTTTAGAATCTGAAGATGATGATACATTTAAAGAACCAACAATAGTACTTCCCTACAGAATGAAAGGCTATTTTTCTTATTACCTCTTATGACGATCAAGGAACCCTGTGAAATTTTCAAATCTCCACCTCCACTTTTGTACATGCATCTAGCGGAATCCAAACTGCTTAACGAAATAAGGTTCTTCTTCAAATTCGAGATGTCTCTAACGTCTGTCAAAGTTCTTATTATGTTGTCATGACATTTCATTCGCACGGTACCAATACTTACAATTCTGCAAACTGCATTGTTGCCCATCAAAACTAAACCACCCCTGACTTTTTCATATGTGTGGAACCAATCTCTATTTGGATACATGTGGTATGAACAAGTCAAATCTAAAATTCATTCATCGTCAACACGATAATCCGAAGATACAATAGTAAGAACATTGTCTGCATTAGCTGACTCGTTATTTTTCACCAGACTAGTCGAATCGGAACTCTCCATCGACTTCTTCCCCTTAGCCTTGAGCAAAGGATACTCATTTTTATAGTGTTATAATTTGTGATAATAGTAACATTCTACCTTACTCTTGTTATGACTTGACCTAGCCTTGGAACACCCTTTATTATTACTGCGCCTATTTCGATGATTCTACCTTTCCCTAACAACTAAGCCATCAGCTTTATCAACACTACCACTCATATTCTACTTTGCATGTATCTCTTTAGAATTTAACGAGGCTTTTACATCCTCAAGAGTTATGGATTCCTTTCCATGCAAGATAAAATTCACAAAATTCTCATACGAGCTCGGTAGTGAATATAACACAATTAGAACTTCGTCTTCATCATCTAACTTCAAATCTAGATTTTTCATATCCATTACAATTTTATTAAATTAATCTAGATTTCTTGGATAAGAGTACATTCTTGCATCTTTAGCATGTAAAGACGCTGCTTTAAAAATAATCTTGTCGAAAGAGATTTCTTCATGTAGAGGCTCTCGAGCTTCATCCACAATCCCGAAGCCGTTTCTTCATTGACCACCTCACGAAGTACCTTGTTGGACAACGATAATTGGATAGTGCTATGCATTCTCTCTTCCATCTCCTCAATCTTAGTCGTAGTCATGTCGTTGGAATAATTCCCATCCAAGGCTCTAATCAAATCTTCCCAACGCAACAATGCCTCCATCTTGATCATCCACAACCCAAAATTGTTTTGGCCATCGAAGGGTGCCACTTCGAACTTGATAGATGCCATCTCAAACAAAAGATTGAAATCTCTTCGCTTTGATACCAGTTTGTTGCGGAACAACGCCAAGAGATGCACAGATTCAAGTACGAATAACAAATGATGAAAGCAAAATAAATCGCACGAGACACAAAATACACGTGGAAACCCAAAACGGGAAAAATCATGGGGAAAGAGAAATTTCACTATTTTCAATAACAATTACAAAACCAAAAGGTCAAAAAACCTCTTCGTGAGCAAGAAGATAGAAAAAATAAAGAAGGAGGAGAATGTTGGGGCAAAGATCAGCGATATATTGTGCAATATATTCCTTTTATAGCCCCCTTTAAAAACGCTAAAATAAAAGGTGCATTGTCCAAAATGCCTTTATTACTAATTTTAAGTCAAAACTCAACAGAAAAAAACATTGTATGGCCTAGTCCTGCTACTCTCCAGTTAATTAGGAGTCCTAGGATCAAATCTTCAAACTGTCACTTTCTTTGTTTTGCTTAATTTCACGGCTCGGGCAACATAATGGCGATAGCGAGACGGAGTTTAGACGCATCTTGGACGATCCCAGGGGGCTTACCGTGCCATTTTCACGTGCTTTCGGATGATTGTTCATGAGAGTTTAAATGAGATAATCTAACCGGAGTATCCGGTGTCTAGTAAGACCATTTTTCGTTTCAACAAGATAGGCAAGCCTCCTTAGTTGGATGTGAACTGATTGGTTGGGTGTCAACTTGTCCTTTGGCGATAATAGATTTTGTCACGTTGTGAGCTGTCCTTTTGGCAACAAAAAGAGTTGTTGACACCAGTACGGGCATCCCCACTATAATAAATAAGCAAACCCTATTACCCGACAAGTTCACTCAAGAGTTGGAAGCTCACAGGCTCTCCTATTGTCTGACAAGTTCACTCAAGAGTTGAAGATGGAAAGCTCCGGCTCAGGCAAAGCCAAATGCATCACAGGCAACAACGGAGAGGCCGAACTGAAACCCTGCGATGCTGAGAGTAAACGAGCTGGTTGGATTACATTCCCATTCATCACAGGTCTCTCTCTCTCTCTCTCTGAGTAAAACTAGCTTTATTCGGACGAACGTCTGAAACGTGTCGGCCGTGATGAACCAGGAGCGGTGGCCTTGTGGAGCGTGGGTGCAACTGGATGGATGACGAACTTGATTGTCTACTTGATCAAAGAGTTCGATGTGAACCGAATCGATGCGGCGCAGATTTACAACGTGATCAACGGCTGCTTCTGTCTCCTCCCAATCCTCAGCGCAATCATAGCCGACTCCGTCCTAGGATGCTTCTTGGTCGCCTCCATTTCTTCCTTCATAGCCTCATTGGTATGATAGCATCTCAACCTCACAATCTTGCTGTTCACAGCTTCTTCGATTGCTAAATTAGACGGTGTTTGATAATAGTGGGCTTATTGCAAGCAATATAATATTTTTAGGGTGTGTTTGTTTCGGAAAAAATGTCATGATGAAAGAAAATATTTTCTGAAAAATCATTTTTCAGAAAAATATTCTTCCTTTTTAGGTTAGAAATTCATTTTCTTAATTTTAAGCATTTTTTTTTTCTGTAAATGGTTTTCATTCGACTATTCATTTTAGCAAACCAACCACGTGAAAGTCCTAAAAATTTATTCGCAAAAAATTCTTTCACTCAAGCAAATACACTACACCATTACATGATTTTTATAGGAACTGATCAAGAACATTAAAAAAGAAAAGAATAGTAAAAGAATTCTCAGTAACAAACTGTTACTCCCAAGCAATCTTTTCTCTTTTTCAACGTTGGAAGATTGAGATTGCTGAAGAGCACACATCTCTGGGCTCTCTTGCAGACAAGTCTTCTTAGTGAACTGGTCAAGGACATTAAAAAGGAAAAGAATAATAAAAGAATTCTCAGTAACAAACTGTAACTCCCAAGCAATCTTTAATCTTTTTCAACGTTGGAACATTGAGATTGCTGAAGAGTACACATCTCTAGGGCTCTCTTGCAGATAAGTCTTCTGAGTTCTTTAATGAATTTTTAAAGAGGGTTTGCTCACGACGGATCAATTGCATCATATTTGACCAACTTGCCATTTGCAGGGTATAGTTCTTCTGTCCCTAACGGCGACGCTTAATTCGTTGAGATCCGAGCCATGCGGGAATAAATCAAGCTCGTGCAAAGCCCCATCTACCCTTCAATTCGGAGTGCTCTACACAGGGATAGTTCTAGCAACACTCGGAGCATCCGGAGTGAGGTTCACCACAGCAACACTAGGGGCAAACCAGTTCGAAAGCCAAAAGGATCAATCGACTTTCTTCAACTGGTTCTTCTTTGCACAATACGTCGGTTATGTCCTAAGCAGCACGCTGATCGTGTATGTTGAGGACAGTGTGAGTTGGGCCTTTGGATTTTGGTTATGTGTCGCTGCAAACTTCATGGGGCTCGCAGTTTTCGTTGCGGGAAATCGGTATTATCGCCATGAGACGCCTCAGGGGAGTCCATTACTGAGCTTAGCTCGTGTCCTCGTTGCTAGTTTTCGGAAATGGAAGCTTTAGCTCACACTGAATGGACACGATTTCTATTACGGCCGGGATGGACAGAATAAGGAGGTGGACGTACCCCCTGGAAAGAACTTCAGGTACCTACAAGCAAGAGTGCGGAGTAAATACTATTTCTACATTTTGCTAAGACTTCTTCCTCTAAATTACACAACAATATACGTGCCATTGATTGATGAATGTTTTATCTTCCCAAATATAGGACCAACAATCACGATGCCTAGCCATAACTTATTGGGTTGATTTAGTGGTTAAGGAGCAGAAATGTGTGTGTGACTTTAGGCATATAACACCAGTTTGATTCCTCATCTATCAAGTGCAAACAATCTGAATTATGAACAACCCACCTAGGCTTAGACTCGAGCCAGCTAATGGAACTTGTGACTTAGCGATGCTCATGTGCTCGTTTGTTTTCGGACACAAATGAATATTGATCGGTGAAATCAAGCTTTCAGTAGATCTGATGTTACATGTAATTCACAATTAAAAGTGATCGGAGTCGATTTCTTTTCCCTTTCACAGGTTCTTGAATCGTGCTGCTGTGAAAACTGATGGGGACACCAAGTCCGACAACTCGATCGCCAGACCTTGGAGGCTGTGCACAGTGCAGCAAGTGGAGGACCTAAAATCTGTGATCAAAGTGTTACCACTGTGGTCAAGCGCCATCTTCTTGAGCACCCCAATCGCTGTTCAAAACAGCATGACAGTCCTCCAAGCCCTAACCATGGACCGCCACTTAGGACCCCATTTCATGATCCCTGCCGGTTCAGTCCTCGTCATGATCATGATCTCCACCTTGGTCTCTCTTGCTTCGATCGATCGCTGTCGCTCCCCATCCCCACGGTGGAAAAAGCTGACCGGTTCCCCTCTAACAGTATTCCACAGGATTGGTGTGGGTCATCTCCTGAATGTGCTTGGCATGATTGTATCGGCACTAATCGAGTCACGCAGGCTCAGGACAGCCCATCTCCACCATCTCCAAAATGTCAACAATCATATAGTCCCAATGTCTGCACTGTGGCTATTCCCTCAGCTGATTCTGGTCGGAATTGGAGAAGCATTCCATTTTCCGGGACAAGTGTTGTTGTACTTCCGAGAATTCCCGGCGAACTTAAGCAACAGTGCGACCGCAATGGTCTCGGCCATGATTGGGATATCTTTTTATTTGAGCGCCGTGCTGGTCGATCTGGTACGAAGGAGCACCAGGTGGTTGCCGGAGAACTTGAACGACGGGAAGTTGGATTGTATGTATTGGTTGCTTGCTGGGGTTGGGCTGGCGAATTTCGGGTATTATCTGGTATGTGCAAAGTTGTACAAGGGAAAAGATGGGAATTCTAGTTCGAATCTTCCGATGACGGACGATGCTGGTGAAAAAGAATGAGGGTCTAAATGCGTTTTGTCCATGCGTGCTGGGATTAGTCTGGGTATATTTCTTGTCTACTTCGACAAAAATGTTGTTAATTTGTATGCCCGCTTCTTCATGCAGGACTTTTTCAATAAAAATATATGTTTGTACGTATCTATTATATCTATTAAAGCCAAAGCCGTGAGAGAAGGTTCGCTCATTTGCTCGCCATGCGACATTTGACTTTGTTTCTGTAACTGCCACGTGGCAAGACACTTGGTATTTCCATGTGGCCTGCGTCTCACTAATAAGCATTCGCTTATTGATTTGTCCATGTCAAAAAAAAAAAAAATTCTCTCTTATTGAGTTTAGTCAAAAAATGAAAATTTCAAATTTATTTGCAAAGATATAGTTTGTTTGCCATTTCCAAACCTCTATATATAGTTAGTTTAAATGTAAAAAAGTACATAGAGAGAAGTATTGGATCGCTCAAATATAGAAAAACTCTTCCAATAAAGAAATTTATTTAATGTAAAACTTAGCAAATGCAATGGATGATATATTTTATTACTTTGCAAATAATTGCTAATTTAAAGTATAACATAGTTTATTTAATCAGCGCAAATTGGTGAATGAATTTCTTGCTTTTAATTGTAAGGAAATTAAACAGAACATACGATCCTATTACTTTAACATTACCGTATAACTTTTAAATTTGCAATAAAATGACAGTATAAAATCTCAACTTCATAACACATTTACATTTTATTGGAAGTTTAAAGCAATAATTGAAATGATTTAATTTGTAAATTCTCTTAGTTTGACTTCCAATTGTCAAAGGTGTCGATAATGATAAATTCCATGAGTTTTAGTTTGTTGGGCTACACTTTTTCCTTCAATTTAAAAGTTCAAATTTAATTTTAAAGAATTGATAAAGAGTTATGGTTTGTGTGCATTACCTTAGCCAAAGATTCTTTGGTTTAACTTAATTTAGAACTGAACGAAATCGAATGGCCTTTTGTGTTTTCAAGTAATTCTATTCTCTAAATAAAAATTAAATAAAAATTCAAGAAATTATAACTCATTACCGGTACATTCACTGCATTATTTTTAACTCTTTATAAATACATTTTTTTGGTCGAAATTATAAAGTGTAGTTCTTACTGTAACGAATTAATAACCCATTTTTATCTCATGTAGTTATTACTGTAACAGACTAATTCAAAATTCAAAATATTTTGAACTAATCCATTTATATCTCATGTAGTTACTGTAACAAATAGTGGATAAACTCTATAAATACGAACGCTATTCCAGAGTTAAAGGATAAGCGAAACCCACGTACGCAAACTTAGAGTCTAGTTCTTACCATGCTCATCTCTAATGATTAGATCTGAGCGAACAAATCTTGGGGAGGAGATTATTGTTAAAGGTCGTTCAGGCGTGCAAAGGAGAGTTACGAACAGATCTAGGTGGCTCCTTAGTGTGGCGGTGACGTGATTGAGTGGCGGAGATGGCAAGGTCGAGCAGTGATGCGGTGGAGGAGAGAGGGAAGGAGAGAGATTGTGCGTAAGTGAGGGTAGATTTGGAATTTAGAGAATTTAATGAGGGCAAGATGGGAAGGAAAAAAGTCATTAAATCCCTAAAAATGGCCTTTCGAAAATGCTAAAAGTCCAAGACACGTGAGGATTTGCCCTAGGCTTTCAACTTTGTCAAGGCTAGCATTTGGTCAAAGGGGTCTCCAAAAAATTTGCTAAACACCCCAAGTTTTTCGGGCCCATTGAGAAAATTGAACCAAATGCACCAAGTACAGTTACAACTGCATTCTTGAGATTCCAAGCTTTCTATTCACAAGCCGATCTCTTCCATGAACAGTTACAACTTTCAAGACCACTTGGCTAGTCATCTGTCGATCAAAATTCAAGATTGCAATAGATATCCTTATCGTGATGTCCTCCTCTTGTCAACACTTAGCCGAATTTTAAGGTGACTAACATTTCATATGACGAGTCTCATTACACATTTCTACCAATGTCGATATTGTTTATGGATCATTTGTTGATGTCAATTTTATCTCTCAACCAGTTGTCGATGTTGGCATTGAATATCTGTTGATGACTACAGACTACATCACATTGATGTCCATGACCATGCCATGCATTTATCGATTGTTCAATGGCTTGGATCAATCAATCTAACCTAATAATTTTATTTATCATAAGGGATGCTTCTTGATAATTTGTATATGCTCATTTGAAACATATATTTGCAAATTATATATTAGAAGAGATGCTTTTTTAAAAAAGAAAAAGAAGAGACGCTTCTCGGTAATTTATATGTTAGAAAGAGGCTTCTTGATAATTTATTTATTAGAAGGGATGCTCCTTTATATATTAGGAGAGATGCTTCTTGATAATTTATATGTTAGAAAGAGGCTTCTTGATTATTCATCTATTAGAAGAGATGCTCTCCAATGTTTGGACGATATGTTCAACAAACACCCAACTTATTCCCTCAGAATCTCGATAATGAACCATTAATCACTGTACCCATCTATCTCTCTCTCTCTCTCTCTCTCCGAGCTTGCTTAATTTACTCGAAAGATGTGACGACCTAGTAGCCATCAAACAGCCATAACTCTTGTATGCTCTTTCCATATTATTCCATTCTCAAGCACAACCACTTTTGTCTTCTCAGAATAATTCACTTGAAATGTTAGGCATAACATATTGTACGGATGTCAATTCAATTCTAAACTTTACAATATGTCAATTTAATCCTCGAAATTTCAATGTAGTCATTCTGATCAATTTTCGCTGAAGACTGCTGACATGGCGGTCCAATCATTGCCGACTGTCTTACGTGTGCCACGTTAGCGATTTCCGGTAAAAATTGGTCAGAAGGATTATGTTAGAATTTCTCTCAAGGTTTAGAACTAAATTGGCAAAATTGAAAAGTTTAAGATTGAATTGGACTTTGTACAATGAGTTCGGAACTGATTATCCTGATTGGATAATTTCTTCTGCTTAATAATGATTAGTCCCTTGAGATGGTCCTCGGTGGAATAACATTCAACCCCGACGTTGCACCAATAATAACATTGCACAATCACTATTGGAAAGATGTGACGATCTAGTATATCAGGCACAATCATTATTGCAACCGCTAGATTGCACCAATTGCTGAACAATAGTCATCAACCTGTGAAATCATTTTTTAAAAATACAATTAAGTCCTATAACTTTTAATTTATGCAACCAAGTATTGAAACTAGTCCAATTTGTGCAATCAAGTACCTTCATTAATTTTGTCCAATTTGAGTGACAAAAAATGCTGACCGGCCTTCTTATTACTTTCTCTTTGCTACGTGGCCATTGTGGTAATGAAGAGTGCAACAATGACTAGAAACGACGCTTTTTTCTTTCTAACTTTAATGTTTAAAAAGGAAAAAAAAAGAAGAAAAAAGAATAAGCCGAAAGGCAAATAAAAGCATGCTTGAGGGGCTTAAGGGTTAAGAGAACAGCAGTGCACTTTGCCTACGAGGGTCACCGGTGTTGGCAAAATTAGACAAAGCTAATGGAAGAACTCAATTGCATCAATTTGATAAATTTTAAGATTTGATTGCACAAATTGAAAGTTTGAGAACTCGATTGCACAAAGATGTATTGTCAAATGCATGTGTTTCGACACAGTACGGCATAACCACAACACAGCTACAGTTGTACCAAATAGACTATATAGAAGGTGCTTGATGAGATAAGCCTATGTACGATAACGAGAGTTTAGGCATATCTGGGACCATCCCAATGGGCTCACTGTGCCCTTTTCGCATCCTTAGAATTGGGTAAGGCCATTTATTGTTTTAACAGGGATTTATATAGTCAAGCCTTCTTAATTGGGTAAGAATTGATTGATTGTCGCTGTTGTTATTGTTAGTAATAGTATATAGTAGTTGTAGTAATATAGTAATGCCTTTCATTTCCAGGAGGTTCTCCACTATAAGTAGGCACGCAGGCTCTTCTATTATCCAACAAGTAGACTCGAAAGAGTTAGAGATGGAAAGCTCAGGCTCAAGCAAAGCAAAATGCATCGCAGGCAACAACGGAGAAGCCGAAGTAAAACTCTGCGATGCGGAGAGTAAACGAGCTGGTTGGATTACATTTCCATTCATCACAGGTCTCTCTCTCTCTCTCTCTCTGACAGTAAAACGAGTTTTATTCGGGCGAACGACTGAATCGTGTTTGCCATGATGAACCAGGCACGGTGGCCTTGTTGACGTTGGCGGCAACGGGATGGATGGTGAACTTGATTGTGTATTTGATCGAAGAGTTCAATGTGAACCGAATCGATGCGGCACAGACTTACAACGTGATCAATGGCTGCTACTGTCTCCTCCCGATCCTCGGCGCAGTCATAGCCGACTCCGTCTTTGGATGCTTCTTAGTCGCGTCCATTTCTTCCTTCATAGCCTCAATGGTATGATAACATCTCAACCTCACAATCTTGCTGTTCACAGCTTCTCTTTCAATTGCTGAATTAGACAGTCTTTGATAATAGTGGGCTAATTGCAAGTAATGTACTACTTAAGAGTTTGTACATTATAACTTCTATTCATAATTAAGTACCAACAACATTAAAACTGAAAAGGATAGAAAGAAAATTCTCAGTTAACTTCAGACAACCACCTCTTTTCCAAAGGAATCCTTTTTCTGTTTCAATGTTGGAAACATGGAGATTACTGAACAGCACACAACTCTTGGGCTCTCTTGCAGATATGTCTTCCTGAGAATCTTGTCTCCAATGAATTTCTTAAATGGGTTTGCTCACAACTGGCTAATCGGTAGCATTTCTTTTTTGGCCAACTTGCCACTTGCAGGGTATAGTTCTTTTATCCCTAACGGCTACGCTTAATTCGTTGAGACCCGAGCCATGCGGAAACAAATCGAGCTCATGCACAGCTCCATCTAAACTTCAACTCGCTGTGCTCTACACAGGGATAGTTCTAGCAACGCTCGGAGCATCCGGAGTGAGGTTCACCACAGCAACATTAGGGGCGAACCAGTTTGAAAGCCAAAAGGATCAATCAACTTTCTTCAATTGGTTTTTCTTAGCCAAATATGCCGGTTGCATCCTAAGCGGCATGCTGATTGTGTACATCGAGGACAGTGTGAGTTGGTCCTTGGGATTTTGGTTATGTGTCGCTGCGAACCTCATTGGGCTCGCGGTTTTCGTCTTGGGAAGTCGGTATTACCGCCATGAGACACCTCAGGGGAGTCCATTGCTAAGCTTAGCCCGTGTCCTCATTGCTAGTTTTCGGAAACGGAAGCTTCAGCTCACACTGAGTAGTGATGAGTTCTATTACGGCCGACATGGACAGAATAAGGAGGTGGACGTACCACCTAAAAAGAATTTCAGGTACCTACAACAACATACATGGCAATAATTGATGAATGTTTTATCTTCCCAGATAGATACGACCAATAATCACGATGTCTAGGCATAGTCTCATTGGGTTTATGTAGTGGTTAAGGAACAGAGGTGTGCGTGCAAATTAGGCACACAACAGCAATTTGATTCCTCATCTATCAAGTGGAAACAATCTGAAATCTGAACTACCCACCTAGGCTTAGACGCAAGCTATGATGCAAACATATATTGATCGGTGAAATCAGTGTCAAGAGATGTGATGTTACAGGTAATTCCCAATAAAAAGTGATCTGGAATCGAATCTGTTTCCCCTTTACAGGTTCTTAAATCGTGCAGCTGCGAAAACTGATGGCGACACCAAGTCTGACAACTCGATCGCCAAACCTTGGAGGCTATGCACAGTGCAACAAGTGGAGGACCTAAAATCCGTGATCAAAATGTTACCACTGTGGTCAAGTGCCATCTTCTTGAGCACCCCAATCGCCGTCCAAAACAGCATGACAGTCCTCCAAGCCCTAACCATGGACCGCCACTTAGGACCCCATTTCATGATCCCTGCCGGTTCAATCCTCGTCATGATTATGATCTCCAGCTTGGTCTCTCTCGCTTTGATTGATCGCTTGCACTCCCAATTCGCACTGTGGAAAAAACTGACCGGTTCGCCTCCAACAGTATTCCACAGGATTGGCGTGGGTCATCTCCTCAGTGTGCTCGGCATGATTGTATCGGCACTAATCGAGTCACTCAGGCTGAGGACAGCCCATCTCCACCATCTCCAAAATGTTAACAATCCCACAGTCCCAATGTCTGCACTGTGGCTATTCCCTCAGCTGATTCTGGTCGGAATTGGCGAAGCATACCATCTTCCGGGACAAGTGTCGTTGTACTTCCAAGAATTCCCAGCAAACTTGAGCAACAGCGCGACTGCGATGGTTGCAGCGACCATTGGGATTTCATATTATCTGAGCACCGTGTTGGTTGATCTGGTTCGGAGGATCACCGGGTGGTTGCCGGAGAATTTGAACGATGGGAGGTTGGATTGTATGTATTGGTTGCTTGCCGGGGTTGGGATGGCGAATTTCGGGTATTATCTCGTATGCGCAAAGTTGTACAAGGGAAAAGACGGGAGTTCTAGTTCGACTCTTCCAACGATGGATGTTGCTGGTGAAAACAAAACGAGGTCTTAAATGCGTTTGTCCATGAATGCTTCGATTAGCCTGTGTATTTCATGTCTACTTCGACAGAAAAATGTTGTTAATATGAATTGCCCGCTCCTTAATTGAGGAATTTGTATGCTATATCTAGTTTATTGCCCGTGGCATGACGCTTAGTACAATTTTGTCACGGGGCCCACATGGAACCAACAAGAATTCGCTTATTGACTTATTATCTCCACAAAAAAAAAATTATATCTTATTGGATTAAATTTTTAGATATAAAAAAGAGAAGATTTTTAAATTTATTCTCAAATATATAGTTTAAATGTGTTTCCCCAATTTCTATATGTTATTAGATTAAATGTCCAAAAACTACGTACAGAGAAGTATCGTGTCCCCCAAATATAGAAAAACTCTTCCAATAAAGAAATTCACTTAATTTACAACTTAGCAAGATGCAAGAAACTAAGAATATGTTTTATTTGTCAACAGATTATAGCTAATTTAAAGTATAATTTAGTTTGTTTAATCAATTCAATTTGGTTAATCAGTTTCTTACTTTCAATTATAAGGAAATAAAACATAACATGTAATCCTATTACTTCAAAAGAACCATAAAACTTTTAAACTCATTCAAAATCTAAAATCAGAACTTCATTTAAAGCATAATACACTTGCCTATTGGGAAAATTACCAAAAAGTCATAAATTTATTGCACTTGTGCCAATTCAGCCTAAAGATACTGACGTGGACAAATTTTACAATTTTTTAAATATATATTTTTAGGACTCAATTGGCATTAATTGAAAGGTTTATGACTGAATTGACACAAATGCAATAGGTTTAAAACTTTGTGAGTTTGATTCGAACCACTTGGGTACCGCTACTTCAGACTCTAAATTTCTAACATTTTTCACCTTTCAAAGACTTATTCATCACGTATATGATTATACTTTAATGTATTTGAATCAAGATTAAATTTCACCACTGAATTTTTCTGTGGCCAGTAATTTTTTTTTAATGTAGTTAATCAGGCTACATTAGCTCGATCTATTTGCCAGTGCTCCAAGTGACAAAAATTTTGCAAAAGTGCTCGTGTACTCTTTAAGTTGTTGAAAAAAGACGTGGGAAGTGAATTTGGACACTAGGGTTTCGTCTGAGTCTAGGGATGCGCAGCCGGAAGAAGGAGATGATATAGGAACAGGATGGTGTGGGAAAACTAACTAAGATTGATGTCATGACACGACATAGTGAATAATTTCTAGGCATCAAGGACAATGTCTCTCAGTTCTTCTTGAATTACTCTAAGCATCGAAAAGCTTATTCCAAACAATCGAGCTAATTATCAAAGGCTAATTCATGTACGAAGTTCGATTCCCCAAACAACGTGACAAATTTCTTATTGGATAGGTAAATGGGATCCTCATGTGTCCCCAATTCATTCACAGTTTACCATATCACTCTAGTCACTAAATTAGTGGATATATGCACGAGATGAGCCACGAAACATTATAATGAGTTCCCCCCTCTTTGGTCATCAGTTAATTTGAATGCCAAAGTCTAATCGAATCCAATATTCTAATCCATGTTCATTGTGCATGCCTTTGGCTTGTACACTTTGTGAAAGTTGCCAGCAATGCAATGCAATGCCTCGAATAATATCTTTCAGGAATACTTAATTTCTTATCCATTCATTGTAAATTAAGTCATCGAACATTTGATATCTCTCAGCAGTACAAAGGGTAAAGGTGGAGCATCTTGATGTGGGAGAATGCGATGCCTCCAATAATCTCTCTTAGGGATAATAAATTTCTCAACCATTCATTATACATTAACTCTCAGAAATGCACTTTGTAAAAGTTGAGCACTTTGCTGTGGGAGCATCTTAACCAGTAAATCAGCATTGCATGTCTCGAATATCGTCTCTCGGGATTAATTAATTTCTCGACCACTCATTTTACGATAAGTTGTAAACATTAATCGTAAAAGGTTTAAGCCGGTGAAAAATGATGATTTTGTGATTAATATCTAAGGGAGGACAAGCCAATGATTTAGTAAAAAAGCAATTGAGAAAAGGGTGAAGTGGTCCAATAACAAGTAAGGGTGTGCATGGTTCGAGTTGATCCGGTCCCCGCATGGAACCAGGGACCAAACCAATGACCTCAGTCCCCATATTTTCGAGATCGAGGACCGGACTGGGACCGGTAAAAACCGAGCAACTCCTGTCCAAACTGAAGGTCTAGAGGTATTGAGTAAATCTTGAATTAATAGGCACACAGATGCTACTAGAGAGACAAATGAAACAACATAGGCAAAGAAAAGCCAAAGCTTCAACCTGTTACATTGAGGAGAGAATTATCTATCATTGCCCAAGAGGATCAGCAAGGAACCCCCTCATCTATTTCAACTTGAAGGAGAACATGCAAATACTACAACTACTTAAAGTATCAAACGCATACAAAGTGTCATTCTTAAAAAAACACAAGCAAGTGCAAGCCGATGAAGTTCCATAGTCATTATCACAACAGTTGCATAAAGGCCAATTTTTGCCCCCATCATTTGGTTTTAATCATCCCAGGAAGCAGTAGAACATGGTATAGAAAGAATAAAATAATTTAGAGCATAAGATCATTAGTGTCACCTCAGGATAAGGATTATGCAAGAATAATGCCTAGACAGCACAATACACCCAGTATCCTTTATCCATTATTATCATTAAGAAAAGTAGTCAAAGGAGCAAGAACCGAAAGCAAGACAACTTCTAGTAGATTAGCAGCAACTTCGTTCATATTTGCAGGCCATGTTAACTAAATCTGAGAGAATAGAAAGAGAACAAGAGTCAGATAACTATCATCCACATGGTAACTGGGGACAATCCTAAGGAATCTCTAAAGCATCAAACATCCAACAATCAGAAAAATGATTCCATAAAATGGGATTTCAAGGCTTCAAGTCCTTTCTTGATGGTTGATGGATGAAGCAAAAGAGCGGCCAAACTGCAATATTAGTACAAGAATGATCACCAAACATTAGTTTTAAATTAGAATTACTTGAAATTGAACTAAACTAATTAATGAAAAATCTCACCACATATATTCCTTTCACTTCAGCTTGTAGAAAATTTCTTGATAAGCTCCAACTGAGCATAATCCATATCTAACAAAAACAAGATATTATTCACTCATTAGATAAACAAAAGAATAACAAGATAAAAAGACATATCCATAACTTACCGCATTCAAACTTTTCCGCATTTTCGATGTACTCTTCAACATTAATCGACGTGTTAACCACTTACAACCAATCTTGAGTGCAAATCAAAGCTTCCGCCACTTTAAGAGTCAAAGAACTTCGAAAGATATCAAGCACATGACCAGATGTGCTGAAAGTCAACTTTAAAGCAACGATTGTTATAGGAATAGCCAAAATATCCCAAACTATCAAAGAAAGGATTTTGAATTTTTGTCCAGCAATATTCCACCACATTAAAAAGTTAAAATCGCATGCTTATTCATGTTCGGCTTTAAGATACTTATTGAGCTCAGATTCATTGCTCTCGGACAACTTTTGGTCCTCATCATCATCATCATACTTGTACTCCAGCTCCTTGGACCAATCGTCTAAACCCTCATCGCAATCAAGCTTGTTTTGGTTATCCTTCTCATGGCTATAATGATCCTTACTACTACTACTACTACTACTACTACTACTACTACTACTACTACTGCTGCCAACATGAGTCGAAAGTTGACCATCACAAGAACCAATATAAGATTTCTCATAAAAATGAAACAAGCGTTCTAAGGCAATCCTCACATTATTGCAACTCTCAGCAACTTTCGCACTATCATTATAGATTAGCCTATAAGAACGCTGCACATAAAGCATCTTTTTTCTTAGATTCAATATTACTACAACTAACACCATCATATTTACTTTTTCGAAACTCCCATAATATTTGTCAAACTTTGCCTTCATCTTCACAGCCATAGCTTTTACCCTATGAGCCATACACGTCTCCGCTTGTTTAAGAGATTTATATAAAGAAGCTATATTATGAAAATATTCATTTGAAGTGATATACAAAAATCCGGACATCTTCTTGGTGGCATCAAAAAACTTATTCAAAAAGATGGAAAGAACTTTGGCATTTTCCCAATATTCATTTGTAGGATGTTTATAGTCAAGCTCAGTTACAGAAAAAGGATCATCTTTCTCCATCCTTTCAAAAGCTTTTCTTAGCTTTAAGGCAGTGTCCAACATGAGGTAAGTGAAGTTCCACCTAGTGGTGACATCAAGATAAACTGAATCCTTATAAGTGATCTTTGAACTATCAATACAACCTTCGAATGTTTTAACTCTCGCGGGAGAACTCCTCACATACCTAATTGTGTTTCGAATACGTGTAATAGAATCACGTACCTATGTTAAGCCATCCCTCACAATCAAATTTAATATATGAGCCGTGTACCTCATGTGTAAAACATCACCATCTAAGATCAACGACCTCTCTCTTGATAATTTATTTTTCAAAAAAGCAATGGCTACATTATTCGAGATAGCATTATCCACAGTGATTGTGGACATTTTTTTTTCTATTCCCCAATCATAGATGCATTTCTTAACCATTTTCCCAATCTCTTTGCCCTTGTGACCAGTCAGCACCACAAAATTGATTATTCTTTGGTGCAATTTCCAGTCATCATCAATAAAATGTGTAGTGAGACATAAATAGTTCAAGTTCTGATTGGAAGTCCATGTATCGGTCGTGAATGTGACCCTAGATTTAAGCTTGCAAAAATAAGTCTTCAAACTTGTTTCTCACTAAGATACAACTTCATGCAATCTCTAGACACTGTAAATCATGAGATGTGATTGAAAATGGGTTGTAACTCATTGATAAAATCACGAAATCTGACACGCTCAACGATCGAAAAAGGTAGTTCATCCATTATAATCATTCAGACAAGCATTTGTCTACAACGATCTTGATCAAATTTTCATGTCAATAAGACATTAGTACTACCACTACCAGTACTGGTAGTACCCATTGTCATTTGAGTCCCACTCTCATCTACTCTACATGGGGCAAACAATTTTTGCCTCTTAGCTACATTTTCAGGATTCTTCCAACACTTTTTCGCGTGCTTCAATAAAGTAGAAATACCGTTATTAACAATGTACGTATATTTCGTCCCACAATATATTTTAAAACACTTCAGTTTCCCTAGTTTCAAGTTTTTTTCCTTTACGAAAATGAACCCATGTTGGTGATACTTGTTTACCAGGATTAGGACAACCATGAAATACCTTATCTGTGTCAATTGCCTCCATGAGGTTGTTTTCTTCACCTTCATGTTCTAGTGAGTCCATATCCAGTATACTCGGTGTCTCATTGGATTGTTCCACTTCCATCGACATGTAAATAAATCACTTGAATCAATCAAAACATAGATTAGATAACTCTAATACTCATATGAAAAGCATCAAAGAGCCGACTCTCCTCTATTGGTAGCCAACAACAAACAAAATGGTCTGCAC
>BCNH02000010.1:8949837-8995383 GCA_001662345.2 Metrosideros polymorpha var. glaberrima | reverse complement strand
TTCGTCACTAATTTGTCACGAACTGTATTCGTGGCAAAATTCGTTGCTATTTAGCGACGAAGGTTTAGCTACGGCATTTGCCATGAAAGTTGCGACAAAACTAGCAACGAAAAGAATTTTGTCGCCAACTTAGGTTACAAAATTTAGCGACGAAAAATTGTAACTTTCGTCGCTAAATTGCGACGAAAATTCTGCTACAAAATTCGTCACTAATTTACCACGAACGCGAAATTTAAAATAATTTAACGATGAAATTAGCGACGACATTTTTTTTACGATGTCCTTGATAATATGTCTTTAGCAATGAATTTTGCCACGAACATTGTTCCGGAACGAATTTAGCAACGAATTTTTATTAATTCTTTTGCAACGAACTTTGCGACGAAAAACATTACCAAAAAATAAAATAAAATTGCGCGACAAAAAATTACTTAAGATTCATGTGTGAACTTTGTCCTCAACCTCTTCTTTACCGCCTGGTGGTGCAGCACCCGAATTGCTGCTGCCCCGCCTCCACCACCGTCCTCCTGCTCATCGAACTCGGAGGGGCCCAAGTGGGAGTGGGCTCCAATGCTGTAAGGGATGATCATCTGGTGGTGGAGTGGTGAAGGTGTTCTTGAGGAGATGAGAGTGCCTGCAGCTATAGGCTGAGCACGTGAGGGCTTCAATGGTGCCTTCCTCTCCGCTGGGCATGAACACGCCGCACTCGTCCATGGCCGTCCCTCCCATGGAAGCTGCATGGTTCTTGAGGCACTCTTTGTACTTTACCACCTTCTTGTAGGACATCACATGCTGGTGCTGAGGCTGAGAAGAGATAAGAGAGCGGGCGAAAGAGAAGAGAGCGGAGACAGAGAAGGCAAAGAGATTTTAAAGGGTGAAATTTTATTCAGCCACGAAATTAGCGACGAACATTCGAAATCAGCGAAAGATTCGGTAGACTTTAGCGATGAAATTTAGCGACGAATAAAGTTTTGCGACAAATTTAGCGACGAACAATTTTGCCACGAATTTAGCGACGAATAAGTAGCGACGAATTTAGCGACAACTCATTTTTGCGACGAATGTAGCGACGAATACTTTTGCGACGAATAATTTAGCGACGAATCATTTTGCGATGAATTTCGCAACGAATATGTAGCGACGAATCATTTAGCGACGAATAAGTAGCGACAAATTTCGCGACGAATCATTTTACGATGAATGTAGCGACAAATAAGTAGCGACGAATTTCGCGACGAATAATTTTGCGACTAATAATTAGCGACGAATCATTTTGCGACGAATTTAGCGACAAATAAGTAGCGACGAATCATTTTGCGACGAATAAATAGCGACGAATTATTTTGTGATGAATGTAGCGACGAATCATTTTGTGACTGATAATTAGCGACGAATTTAGCTAGGAATCATTTTGCGACGAATTCTCTTTCATCGTTATATCCGTCGTAAATTAGCGACGAATTTGCTTTCATCGCTATATCCGTCGCAAATTCGCAACGAATTCTCTTTCATCGCTATATCCGTCGCAAATTAGCGACGACTTCGCTTTCATCACTAATTTTCCGTGGCTAAATCCTTCTTTTTTTTTGTAGTGATTCCACATAAAGACACATAATCATATTCAATTTGAAACCACGTGTTCAGTGAGAACAGGAAAAGATGGTTCGTACTCAGCTCATGATTATATAAACCGGGTTCGCTTTACACGAGCAAGCAACTTCTCGGACAACCTCTAAGTGCCTCAACATTGGCCTCATCCAGTTCATTGCAACTCCACAGCCCCAACTCCGACGAGATGCAACACATAAAGACACACACGTCTACTACACGCAAAACGCTAGCAAAGGTCCAAAGATGGTATGAAGTGCCAATGACAGCCAGGGTCAATAGAGTTTCCAGACAAAGAAGGAAAAGTACTGGAGAGTTTTTCTTGTTTATCTCAGAAAGTTTGATTTAAGCATCAAGTCCCTTATTTAGCCCTATTCTTAATCAAATTTTGCGTCTCGAGTTCCAAACAATATTCTTTATCTTGTTGGTTTAGAGGGATAATCCGTTCCCATTTATTTTACATTAAGACTAAAAGACAAGCCCCAACTATATAATTCATATGCAGGCAACTCGCCCACACAAGGTGAAAATGTGCTGTGCGTAGATTGTAAAACCCTACTCATTCACTCACGCGTCCTCACCTCTATCCCTCCCTAAGAAAGTGGAGAATCAAACTCCCAACCTCCTATTTTTCAAGTGGGAAGTGTGGCCACTGGGGCAACCCCCAATGATTTGGATTCATGTCTTATGTTGCTAAGAAGTTGGTCTTTTTTGTGAATTGCATACAAGAAACAAGTCTTCAAGCCAATAAATCTTGTGGTAAGATTTGTAAATTCTTTCGTGAGATTGAGAAATTATTTCATAAAGAATTGTAAGAACTAAACATTACGTGAAATATTAGGTAATAATTCGAGGTTGGGAAATACTTAGTGTTTGAGTGACTGTGAGTGCGATTATAATCTTTGTTTTATCTCTTGATTTGTAATGGAATCCTATGTTGCTTGGCCCATGGAGTAGGTTGCACCGATCGAATCACGTAAATCCGGTGTCCGATTTATTTCCTCATTACGTTTATTATTTTGTTTGATCATTTGCCTTTCGTAACAATAGATAGTAGAGCCAAGCTTAACCCAGTTGAAGGCAATCGAATGTGACATAAGAAGGAAAAGTGAAAATCGACAAATTTGATGGGATGGGTTTTGATTTTTGAAAGATGTACATTGAGCACTATTTGTACCAAAAGAATCTACACTTACCCCTATCTAGGGAGAAGACAAAGTCAATGAAGCAAGCTAACTAGGATTTGATGGATAAAAAAGCACTGGGTGTTATTAAGCTGATGTTGGCTTGTAATACGGTGTTTAAAAGAAGACCACAACGATATTGATGAATGCCTTATCAAACATGTATGAAAAGCCATCCGCGATCAACAAGGTCTATTGATGCGACGCCCCTTTCACTTAAAGATGGGCGAATATGCGCCGATTCTTGAGTATATCAATGAATTCAATGTGATCATTAAATAATTGACTATGATTGAGATTGACCTTAGAGATGAAGTACGAGCTTTGATTTTACTATCTCATTACCTAATGATTGGAATACTACTCTTACTCCTTTTAGTAATACATCTAGATTTAGAAGCTTGATGTATGATGAGGTTCATCATTTGATTCTTAGTGAAGCTATCCATGAGAGAGAATGAGGTAACCAATGCCTACTGGTTTGGTAGCAAAAGTAGACAAAGAACTAGTACTCTTGTTAGCAAGAGTAGGGCGAACCTGAACAAATGTAGTTAGTCTTACTAGTAATATTATTTGTTGAAATTGTGGCAAAAGGAAGTACTTCAAAAGGGATTGTCTTAAGCTGAATAACGAAAATGGTGAGGAAATTAGAGTTGAATCTATTGATAATATTATCAATTGCCAATAATGTCTTGAATGATGATGATTATGTTTTGCCTATCACTGAAGAGTCTTCATTTGATGAATGACTAGTTATCGATGCACAGATATTTGTGAATTGCAGTTGGGGAACAACGCTGCGCGTGATGTTGAGAGTGTTGGTGAAGTTAGTATCAGAATGCATTATGGTATTGTGAAGACATTGATTGGAGTAAGGCGTACTCCAAAATTGAAAAACCTGATTTCTTGAGGTTCTTTGAATTCAGTTGGGTGTTGACATGCTAGGTGGACTAGAAAAGACTAATCGAGGTGCCTTGATGATAATGACAAAATCAAGCAAAATAATCTGCATGAGCTTTAAGGGGAGACAGTGACGGATTATACACACAATGTAGGATTAAGTGCAATCAATCACATGTTCAGATCGCCGAAAAGCTTTGGTTTGAACTTAAAATGGGCGCCCTCAGTATATAAATTACCATATATTCCCAAAAACTTTAGACCATGCTGTCAAAAATGGTCTAACGAATGAAATGAACGGCCATCTCAATGCTGCTGCTTTGTAAAAATGCAATAGGTTCAGTCTCCATTCTCCAGAGATAGAAGATACCCGCACAGCGCGCACTACTTAACTTAATCCAATGCAGGCATTTACGACTTCGATTTTATCCAAACTTCATCACTCGAGATTTATTTGCAGGCACAAGTGCAAAAATATTGCAGATACATGGAATGTCGGACAAGGTTGAAGAATCAAATGACACAAAATGAGGAGCTCAGAAGATAGAAAGAGAATTTCTGCAACAAAACTTGCAAAGTCGGTATTTATAGGGCTACCACCTGTAAATCTCTAAACCCTACTAAATAGAAAATTTCTAATAAATAAGAATAAGAAACCAGCTCCCTTACAACTTAGGAGATAGAATATGGGGAAAAAGCTAGTAAAACAACTCAAAAAATAAACGAGCAATCGTCCATTCTCTTCCGCATCGGAACAGAGGTTCTATTCGGTGTAGACAGTCAACAGTTCTCACCAAGATAGACAGTCCATCGTACCGGGAATTACTCATATTGCAAACAATGGAAAATAAAAATGCTTATTTTCTCAAATCCAAGTTAGCTTCAGAGTGAAATTTACATATCGGACTTCGAGGGGACTTGACGCCAAAATTTGTATGGTACAATAGCTCCATTGCTCCCTCTTTACAAAATAAGATCCTACTCGAAGAAAAATTTGTAGCAAAAGATGAATGAAATAGACTTCCTCCAGGTGACCCTTGTATATACTGACAGGTTGAAAGAAACTGAAACTTATCTTCCCCAAATGTACTACGTATCAAGCACTACGTTATAAAACCCAAAAAGCACCTCAGGGATACCGTTATTTTTCGGTGCATTCTCTGCTTCTTGTTTTGTTAGTTATATCCTTCCTCTCTACGTATCCTAAGTCTCAAAATTGGGATAACAGGTTTGTGATTACTCGTCGTCGTCATTTAACAATGCAAAGGAGAAAGGTTTGAATTTGTAACCATCACCATGGTAGAACTTATTTTGGAATTCTACCCAATGAAGACGCAGGGCATGAAGGAAGGCGCTCAGGGTCTCCATCATTAGAAGAATGAAGGCAGTCGCAAAAGCAAAGACGGCAAGACCCACCAACCGAATGATCACATTGTCATACCTGCAATAACCAAAACTACAATTACTTCGTCGCACATCATCATACATGCGGTAGCCCAATACCCAAAAGAGAAAAAAAAGACGTAGCCTACTTCATTGTTATGACCTTTTCTAAAACAATATGCATTAAGACAAGATGACCAGGTTCATGGACAAACAACTAAACGTGCATGTGATAAACCGAAATTGAGACCAGGGAGGGGCAGAAAATGGTGGACCGCGCCCGGCCTGGAACAGACATTTTAGTTTAGCAGGCTGGGCCGAGCACAGTTGGTGTAGGGCCTATTTTTCTAAACTTTTTTGACCCTTTGGTCCATTTTCATTATTTACTTTTGGGACCAAAGGGCTTTCTAGGACTAGCAGCAACTAACAAAAAGATTGTGTTCCCAGGCCGGCCCGCCCTATTTGCCACCACTAAGACCAAATATAGGTGAAGGTTCTAGAGCAAAAAGTAAGCAAATAGCTCCTCAATTTTAGTTCTTTGCAAACATCCTTCAAAAGATGCACTAAGGGTCTATTTGATAACCATATTAAGTGCTGAAAATAATAAACATCATTAAGTGCGTTAAGTAAAGGACTTAATTGATTCACTGAAAAAAATACTTAATGGAACTTAAGATCTTACCTCTTATGTTGCCACAAACTAGCAATAATATACACAACTCCATCTTTGGTACAAATTAATTATATTTGTTACTCAACACTCATCGGCCATAATCAAACAGACTTTTATTCCCCATTCAGCACTTAAAATTGTCAACACTAAAGTCCAGTACTTAAGCTATGGGTACATTCAATTTTATCAAACATATGCCCTAAGTGTACAATCCTGCACCCACCAAGCTAAGCTTCTCCATCAAATTCTATGGATGGGTGCATCTCCTGATGACTTGATGTAAACATGAGTATCCTGTTCTAGTTCATAAAATAAAAGGATCATGACTATAGTATAGGACTGAGCTAATTCTAAAGTAATCAAATTGCACTTGCTTTATTGTAATTTGACTCTAGATTTACGTAAGTTAAAAGTACAAATGAAAGAACGAAATTACTAGGTTTCTTAAAATATGAAATCATAACCCACTTTACAAAATTATGATATTGCCAAGTGCCCCACATGTTATGTAAAAAACCAAACTATTCTAATTCTGGAGCACAAAAAAGGTCAGCTACTGAGCTACAGGACAACGAGACTTAGGCAGCCTGCATTCCTTTGCCATGAATGTTCAAAAATCTAAATCATCATGAACAAACTCATACACTAAATAAAAAAATAAGTGAATGAATTCTTTTTCCAGCATCACCACAGTAATGCAAAGCCTGAAATGAAAGCCAAACTTACCCCCAGGCAAGTAGTAGTACTTTCTCATAGAAGACCGTCGACAATTCCGAGTGGGCCAAGCTATAAAAGCAGCCAGAGTCATCATTTTAGGACCATGATATCAATGGAGGGTCAAAATAAAGGAAAAGGCAAATGGACGTACCTCAAAGCCCAAAGACGAAGATAAGAAGCTGTATTGGAAACAGCACCTAAAACAAATTCTATAGAGTGTATCATTTGATGCACAAAAACCTCACTGAAATTAAAATCCTCGTGATGCTGCAGGGCGCGGGCAGAATCAGGCTCTGCTTGAACATCCATCTCTGAAATACCAAGCACCCCATAAGTACGACCTTGGAATCGCTGAAGGCATGACAAGGAAAAAAAATCCGTCAGATAAAGAAATATCTAATTCGTCAGTGACTCTTTCTTCAAACTGTTTCAGAATAGAGACACTATCACTCTCATAAAAAAAAGATGCATCTCCTTTCCCGCGTTCAATGTATTGCTTAGAAATCAACATCCTTTAGGCTTCAAGGGGATAAGATGGGATTGGGAGTATGAGGAAAAACCACCGGAACTGTTTTTTGTGTCGTACATGCCAGTAAATTTTTAAACCAACATTAGACTGAATTATGTTTCCCTCTTCACCCACAGTGTGATATGGTAGAACATTTTATTAGTTGATAATTAATGCAGATAAATAAAGACATACACTTCACTCACAAACCTCAAGTTCTTCAGAGAAAAGCTTACGGATGGGTAAAAGGATAAAATAATTTGATTAATCCATGAACCGACTAGTTCTATCTATCAAATTAACCGAAAGGAAGTTGTCTCTAACTTAATAAAGCTGAAACGAGAAGGAAACAGAAATAATTAGCTAAAACAAAGGGAAAAAAGAGACATTCAACAAGTAATGTACCTCAATGTGAAGCCTTTTCAATATGAAAGGTTTAGGAAAGAGCATCCATGGGACAGCAATAAGAGCCAAAAGCAATAGAAGGATCTGCAAAGTTTCAAATAATTGATGAAAATAAGGAACACAAGAATAAATGATACGCATTAATATAGTACAAAGCAAGTAAAATACCTGAAGTGGCCGCTGGCCCCAAAACAGTTGGTTCTCCCCAAGATCATCAGTAGGACTCAGAAACATGTAAATCATAACGTGGTACAAATCGGCTTGAGAACCGGTGCACCACTTGATAACAATAAGAAGTGATAGATATCCAAAAAGGCTGTTGAGAAAGATCATCTGTGGCACAAACTGATACCTAAAACAAAAATAAAAGTTAGTTCAATACTCCCATGCTTCATATCTAGATGAGCTAAGCTAAGTGATATGCACATAGCATACTCTCACATGAAAGTAACATCAGCATCAGCTCTGGAGAAAAGGAGATGAATGTTTCGAGGAGGGAACACACACCTGATATCCAGAGAACTTTCAAAATATCTTGCATTGAAATAACTCAAGATGATCCCTAAATTCATTTGTGCCACACCCAACAGAATGGACATCTTCATCTTGAGTGAGTTCAAGAAAGGAAGTTCAGAACGACTTCCGCGCCAACTAGGATCTACACCGAATGGATAAGGGTCTCGGTATTTAATTAAACCAGCTGAATTTGCATCACTGGTCAAAGCAAGCAGAATAAGTAAGTTATGAGTATACATATATGGCAGAACCAAACAAAGATGTCGTGTTAGTCTGGTCATACACAAATGCAACAAAAGAAGCAAGAACCTTCAAATATTCAAAATGGTCCATAGTAAAAAAAATTGATGAAATCAGGAGCGGGTTGGCTCACAAATGGCAGCTAGACATGTAAATTTGGTCTGCCTAATACACAATGTTTCATTTAGAGCACAAAGTTTGTTGGTCTCTTTTAACAACAGAGAGATGTCTGCAATAAACATACAAGTTCAGGCACCCTTCATTTTCCATCAAAACAAAGTGCTAATATAAAGAAATACATATATATCTCTAAAATCTATATTGAAAGCATTCTACATTGACAAGAAGAAAATCAATCATTATAACATATGCATCTAATGGGTCGCTTAGACTTGATAAAATGCTGTATCTTTTCAATATCTTTGAACTAGCACTTGCACATTTTGACACCCCTGCCATTGGTTTGCATCAGTGTAATATGAGCTGAAGATCAAATCCCATCACCAGTTTGAAAATAGTACTCTGTCAAAACAATTTGAAGCAACTCACAACCACGTCTCTGGCAACCAAAACTAGAACACAGCAAGCAGACTAGAACAATTTCAAAAACTATTAGAACATTTTCCAGAAAGAGCACAAACAGTTCAACTGTAGTCCATTCATCAAGAAACTGACGTGCTAACATGCCAGTTTTAAATTTCCTGCCAAAACAAAAATAACACTTCGATTCATGAAAGATTCAAAGAATTTGGGGAGACTTGAAGTAAACATTAACACTTCATATAGATTTTAAGGGATCAATATAAAAAAATAAAATAAGTTGCACAACTAACGTTAAAAGTAAAGCTAAAAGCAAAGAGCCAAGATCCCAAAGCCAAACCAATTAACAGCTAATCGATAGGTTAATAACTAGGACTATGATGACTATCCCGACACACACATTATGATGCTTGACTGATTGTTGGGTTGGTCAATGGCTAAGTGCTAACAAAGGAGAAAAACATCTATAAAATTAAAATTGTGGAAAAACTGAGGAAAAAACTTCTTCAATCTGCTTCTTCTGCTGTAAGCATGAGAATTCTAGTAATGGAGCTATACTAATAATAAGAACCATAAGTAAATTTTTAAAAAGTACACTTTGGACCAAACAATTGAGCTGCCCAAGTGTCCTCGGAAACAAGTAAGAAAATTTCATCATAGATAGAGAACTACTAAAAAGATAAAGCCAAACCTGCAAGTAGTATCCCGACATTTGTAAGCAGACCGACCAAATATGTGAAATGGTACAGAGAAGAATTCATTGTAAATCAACCCACAGTAAATTGAAAATAGGGACATCAAAAGGAGAATATAGCGTCCGCCAAATAACATCTCCATAAAGCTGCCCAGTTTCTGTCAGAAAAGCAATCAACCTTGAGAAATTCATCAAATCAGTGTAGAACCAAGCATGTATACAAATTAAGCAGCTCCTCTGTGTGTGTCTATGCACATGAGCGTGTGCATATGTTGTACGTGTATGTGAGAGAGGGAGGGAGAGGGAGAGATTCCACAAATTTAATCACTTTAAAAAGCTAGAGATACCAACATCTGTGAGTGAAATAATCAATCATTACTCTTACAGACGCGACATACCTTATTACTGAGCTTGCTTTCCCGAGCAATGAGGACTAAAGCTCCCAACAACAAGCATATCCCGTGACCCCAATCCCCAAACATCACCGCAAAAAGAAATGGAAATGTAACAGCTGTGTAAACTGCAGGATTTGCTTCTTGATACCTCGCAACTCTGCCACAGAAAAGAAACTGATATCAGTGGAATAAAACAGTTTGAGTCCTTTCAAAAGTCGAAGAATTATATAAGCTGAATGAGACAAATTACCAAATCAATTATATTTTCTGACAAGGATTTAATCATGAAGTATGAAGCAGTTTAAAGCAGAAGAGAACAAAAAATAACCTACTCGGCAATTCAAAGTGCAAACACTTGGAATTTGCACTGCGAGCTAATCTACTTACCTAACCCAATTTAAAGGATAATGAACCTGTTAATTATATATGACTACATGTTTATTCACATACAAAAATTGCCGTGCTATTGTTTAAAACAGTCACAGATCTGTATAAAATCATGAAGTGCCTAAATGCCCGTATAAGCTTAAAGATGTAAGCGTGATTCAGCTCACCCATATGCATCAACAATTTCCTGATATGCATTTGTAAACTTATTGGTTCTGAAAAATGTTGGCGGAGATTCTACTGCATCCATCGTATGAAATATGATGCCCACTTGTGAATTACTATCATATGTTGCACGCTGCAGAACCTCCTGGATCTGCAATAATAGAAAACATCCTTAAAATTCTCAATACCCGAAGTTTCTAATCAAATTAGAATCGAGCCTAAAAAACCTAGATAAGATAAGGATAAAAGGAAGCATAAATCATGTTAATCACCTTAGCTTTGGCAAAGATTGGGCACCATCCCTCTCCAACAAGACACTTTTTCGTAACATCAAAATTAAGCATATTCAATGTATCATATACTGCTTTCTCCCTTCTTACCTGAGAAAGAAACAAAAACAAAGTAATTGATTACTAGAAAGATTCAACCAAAAAATAAAAAAAGATTACTAGAAAGGGAAAAAAGGAAAAGAAAACCTCAGCTAATGAATCTTTGATGGTTTGAATAAAGGGGGAAGAAACATATCTCACCAAATTTGTCCATTTTGGCAGATGGAGGCTTATGGCACTAAGGGCAGAATTTTGATGGCGTATCCCCGCATCCAGGGTTGCTTCCAGTTCAGAAAGACGTGACAAAACCTAAAAAAGAAACCTCAAGTTTCAGGCAAAATAGAAAGGGCTTTGTTAGTGCAACACAGAGCATATGTTATTACACAGCCACGAGGCTATGCATATCTAGCTAATTACATTTCTGATGAGTGACATCCATATTATATTTTCAAGATATAGTTGGCAAAAAGTTGATTTATCAGCATATTATGCATTAATGGAAAGAACTTTGAAAGGATGATCATAATAATAGGTTAGAATTCTAAGAAAACAATATTTACTTTAGTTCAAGATATCTGTATCATGCAAGCAAAAGACATATTCTTAACATCATTAGTGCACTCACTTCTCCAGTCATTTGCCTTTGTTTGGTAATATCATCTGGAACAGGATAACAGTTCGCACCAAATGCTTCGCAAATTTTTCTAATCTTCTTCCTTGCTTGTTCTCCAGAGAAATAAACCATAAAAACTACTTTCTCAACCTGCAAAAATGAAGGCAGAGAAATCAGGATTCTCCTGCTAGAACAGAAAAATTTTCTGAAGAAACAGCTCTGCTGACCAGCTTAAATTTTCGTCTCTATTTTCAAGCATTAACACTACCAAGCGGCTTGAAAGATATAAATATTTTAAGGAGTGAGACGGGAAAAAAAAATCAGCAACTCCAAGATACTAAAATGATAGGAAAAAAAATCACCAATCTCAAGAAGAGTTGGAAAGAAAAGAACCATTTCAGATGTTACAGGGTCCATGATGCCTTCATTGGCTGGTGCCTGGTTGAAAAGCATATTGCCTCTTGTTGCACGAAAAAGCATCCTCTCAAATATAAGTACTTTGGTCTGGCAAATAATACCGCTGATATAGTTCAAACCAGATTGTTCGGATGTTCCTGGTCTCATCTCCTTGGAAAAGAAAAATGCAATCCAAGATGAATCAGTCAGCAGAAAATATTTTGCAAGAAGCCACTTGCAGAAAGTACCTTTTCAAGTAAGGAAGCAGTCTCAACATAGTCATTTGAGTATGCAGTTTCATCCAATTCTCTCTCTTCTGCAACAGGGTGGTTCTTTCCTGAGAAAAGAAAGCTGCCTGCCTGGCAGCATCGCCCAAGGAAATATATATTAATGCAAAGGAAGAGGTCTCAAAGTTTGAATCTGCAAACAAAAATTTGAGTCTTGACATCCGCTTTGTTATGGTGTATTACTTCACAGTTGGACAAACCATGTAAAGCAACTAAAGTACCACGACTCTCTGATAAAGCAACCGATTTAAAAATGAGGTATCTAATACACGCGGTGTTTACTTCATCAAGAGGTCTTAGAAATAAAAAGCTGGAAATTAGAGGGCTAAAGAGGTCCTATGCCAAAGCTAGGATTGATTGACTACAATGGTATGCAAGTTTGCTTTCCAACAGGGAAGACCATCATTTCCTCTATAAACAACGTTTTAAAGTATATCTGCATATAATACTGACAATAAGCAACCATCCACCCACACAGATTCATATGATCATTATTACTACTCTGATATGAACAGTATTCCATCTGGTATCATTTTTATGAACACACCAGAGCAGTAAGGTAAGCTAGTACTGCTAGGATTTGCACTGTAATGCCGAGTGATCAATCTTTGACAAAACAATGCTGGCACATGCCCATTGAAATGTAAAAGGGGAATGATGGGTGGAAACTGGAAACGGAAGTGAAGGAGGATGTGACAAATCACATTCTCCAATATATATGTACGTCAATAAAATTGAAAGGTCACTCGGGAAAAAAAAATGAAATATCTCCAGTATATTATAAGACTGGAAAAATAAGACTAACCTCTTGCAATACCATCTTAAATTCCAGGAGCTCATTGTAAGATTGTCTGAGACGCTCACTGTTAGAGTTCATTTCAATTAGCTCATGTTCATGTTCAGCAAGCTGAATCTGGCAGCAAAGGAATATTACAATTAGACGGACAAATCTGGCACAATGGACGTCCCTTAAGAAGTCAGAATCAAGTAAGATGGAAATAACAGATGGACAATGGTTGAAGAGGGGAGGAAAGTAGTAAGCCGAGAAGGACCTCAAGTTCCTCCAACACAACATCTGGTTGCACAACTGGATTCTCAGGAGACTCTATACCAGCTTTACCAACTTGATCTCTAAAAAACCGCAATTTCCTTGACATCTCCCCACAACGTTTCACCTAATTAGAAGAATCAGATGATATGAATCTGCATATATGATTTCTGACATCTCCAAAACTTTTCAAAAGAAAAAACCACAAAGTGGTCAATAATAACAAGCTAAAACCAAATTTAACAAAAGCATGTTTTTTGGGAACACATCTTGCCCAATTACATGCACGAAGGAGAGACTATTTTTTCGGGGGCCAAACACAGAGAGGAGAGCCTGGATATAAATAAATGTATGATATGGACATCATAATTGTTATCTTAATATTTGAGGTCCTTTTGCATAAGAATGCGATTAAATATGGTCTTAAAGTGGCCGAATCCTAGAAAGCAGCACTGACTATGTTGTTAATTATGACAAGCCCAAACCTATTACATGTTCCATTTTTCAAACAAGGTGTGAACAATGAGAAATTTCTTCCATCTAAAATAAGGCGCAAACTACAATTCTTCTTATCTGAGTTTCTGCGAGCTCATAATACCACCCACATTGCGATACATTACCAACATGAACAATAATAGGCAAGATGATGCCTCAATGTAAGCATCGCTCGTGCAAAATGAACTAGATCTGTTGCTGCAAAGATACCTGATTAACAAATGTTCTCTGGAAAGGGCTTTTCTCAGCATTTAACTGCAAAGGAAAAAAAAAATGTTAACAGTTGTCCAAAGGCCTAATGATCATGAACAATCCATAAGGTCAAAAAAGTGAGAAAGTAACCACATCGATGGATCCCTGGACAAAAATACAGAGAAGATGAACACATAACACCACTAAAGACCTCGCCTCATGAGTCAAATAAAATCTAAATTCCATAGCCAATATGAAACCCAGAAGTTCCTCATTCACAATGGGATAAACTGAACTAACTATAAAACCGAAGACCTTGCCTCATGAGTCAAATAAAATCTAAATTCTATGGCCAATATGAAACCCAAAATTTGCTTGTTCACAATGGGACAAACTGGACTAACTATAAAATCAAAGACCTAGCCTCATGAGTCACATGAAATCTATCCATATCAAATATGAAACCACCAGAAGTTCCTTGTTCACGATGGGAATAAACTGAGCAAACCACAAAATCAAAAAAAGAAAAGAAGAGTAAAGACATGTCCACATGACTGTCGTGCTTCTTTGCGGCTCACAAGCTTTCAAGTTATACAAGCAGCAAAAAGCATCGACTCAGTTGTCGTCTCTTACACTGAACAACAGAACAAAACTACTCATTGACATCCAACACAGCTTTCAGCTGACAATTTCACAAGTAGCATCACGTCAAGCGTGAGCCACAGGACAGGACCATCTAGCCTGACCGGATCATTCTTATCAGCAAACTCCACGGTAACGACAGAAACTTACTTAAAATTTGCAAGGTTCGGCATTCTCTTCCGCTAGATCGAAATTACTCCACAGCCCAAAGAGGGAAGAAAAATGTCTACCGATGCTAATTCCAACATAAATCGGACGAGCCAAGTGCGGATCGGAGTGGAGCACACTTACGTCGCGGAACTGGACGAGGCCGACCTCGCCTAGGTAGGAGACGGCACGGTGAGCGGACTCGACGGGGATGATGAATTGGACGAAGGTCATCCGCTCCGAGCGCATCAGATCCATGGCCGGCAACTTCTCGATGAACTCCTCCATTCCCGGACGCGACGGGAACAGACACAGCAAACAACTCCGGGGCAGGGAGATCGCACAGAGGATGGCGCTCGGATCGATCGCGCCGTGGGTCTACGGAATCAGCAGATCCGAGGCTACACGACGACTCTCGGTCGGTCTCAAGGGGTACCGGAGGACGCGGCGGCGATCGGTGCGCGGCGACGCCTCGAGCTTCGGCTTGCGGCACGCGAGGGGAGGAGAGGAACCGCCATGGATTCAGAGCGACGAGAACTTCGCTAGTGGGGAGTCTGTAACTGGAATTGGGGGGGCCCTCTCTTCTTGGTACGGAAGAACAAAATAAAAGTGGTTTTAACCTTCGAAGACACGACGGCGACGGTGATTGGCTAATCATGTGGAGTCAACGATTAGGCGATGGTCAACGGTTAAGTGGGCCAAGCGAACCAGTTCGGTATTTATGGCCCAACACACAAAAATAAATAAATAAATGCACTGAAAGTTTTAAATATTATTACGAAAGTACGAATGAGATTTAAAATCTTTTTAAAATGTGATAAAATTTTAAAATTTATTATAAAAATGCATTCGAATTTTAAAATCTTAAAAAAATGCATTCAATTCTTAAAATTTATCTGTAATCAAGTTCTAAAATTTAAAAAAAATGACTAAATCAATATGATAAATTTTAAAATCTAATTGTACTTTTAGAAGTTGTAGAACTCGAATATATTTTTATAATAGTTTTTAAAACTTAATTGTATTTTTTTGAAAGTTTTACAATGTAATTGTATTTTCGTAATAAGTTTTAAAATTTTTAACGCCCAAAAAAAAAATTACAATCGAGTACATGGAAATCTCCATATTCTGCTTTTTGGCCCCCAAGAATCCCATTTCACCTTCCCTGCGGAACGGCTTCTCCGCTTGACGAACCTGAATCTGGATGGAGAAGTTGGATTCTCGCTAGCGTCGGCAGTTTCCAGCAACGCCGCGCCGTCCCGGTAAGCCTCTGTCCCGACTCGCCGCCTTCGCATCCGGCGGGTCATTTACCAGTTTCTCGCCGTGTAAAGATCGTTCGATGGGTACGTCTTGGGAGCATCGTTTGTTGTTTGTGCTTGGCTGCTTTTTTACTACCTATTTGCTTGCTTGATGGGAGAAATCTATAGTTGGATGGTTTTGGAGAACGAATTCGATGAGCGGGTCGAGTTCCGTTTGCTCATGATAGGTTTGTCGCCATCGAAGAACGAGCGGTTCTTCATGCCATCCAAACCTGCGTACGTGGTTTTGTCGCCCAGCTTCATCTGTTTTTTTAAGGCGTCAAGAGTTAGGCTGGTACCCATAAGTGTGACTTAGATTGGATGTCCTTTAGGAAAAATGGGTAAGAAGATTTCATCATCATTTGATGTGGGAAAGTTCTGACTGACTCTCCCATGGTAAAATTTGGGGGGAAAGTTGGTTTTTTGTCCAGGGTTTGAAGAAAGGGCATGTGGATGACTTTGCGTGGTTTCTATGGAGGTTGCGTTCGACGAATTGATAGGTGAGTGAAGAAACTATGCGAAAGTGGCTGAAGTGTTAGCTCTTAGGTACTCGGAATTATCTTTTGTAATTGGATCCTAATTGATAGTATCGAAAGGGGCGTCAAGTCAGAGAAAGTTGCATCGTTTGAACAAGAATAAGCCACTGAAGTCAGATGAAAGAGTTTTGAGTTTTCTGGATTAGAAGTCACTCCAGGAAACTGGCTTACACTGAAATTGGAAAGGTGCGACTTTTAGGTCTCTTCTTATGCTATGATTGCGATTTAGATTGCTTTAAAAGGACTGCAGCTCCGAGAATGATTTGAAATTGCCTGTACTGGGTGCATTTACAGAGGCGTTTCATAGAATCATTTCATTGTTGGAGTAGCTATGGCAAAATGAAGGACAATTTCACCAAGTTAGAATTTTGAAAAGGATATCCTTGTATCTTCTAATAATCAGGCATTAATAAAAAGCTTGAGCTACTTAAATATTAGTTAACATTGCAAGAAGCTAAACGATTATGTCTGTCTGTTCGCCAGTTTACGCCTTTCAGTCATTGGTAGGGATTCTTTCCATACTTGTTTGGCACTTTTGAGATTATAGTTTTAGTTCACTAGCTGTCTAAAGTTGTCTATTTTGAACGAAGTGGCAGGTCTACATTAGTTCTTTTTTGCTTCTGTTTACCTGATAGATCTACATTTATCGACAGCAGCCTAACCGCCTTCATAGCTTATTGATTTGGAAGTCTCAGTCAAGATCCACAACATGCGGAAATCCTTGGGTGATGAAAAGATTCTCAGCTACAAAGACGTTGTGCTCAGACGGTCGGATCTGGACATACTTAGCGGTCCATACTTTCTCAATGACTGTATCATCGAGTTCTATTTCAGCTATCTTTCTTCACGCTATCATTCTCCAGATATTTTGCTGGTTCCACCTTCAATTGCTTTTTGGATAGCAAACTGCCCTGATGTTGAAGGACTTAAAGATTTCATAGAGCCTCTAGATTTGCCTGGTAAGAAACTTGTAATTTTCCCAGTCAACGACAATGAAAATGTGGGCCTAGCAGAAGGTGGTTCTCATTGGAGCTTGCTGGTGTTTGAGAGAGATGCTGGCATGTTTGTGCATCATGACAGCTTACGAGGGATGAATAGTCAATACGCCAGGCGACTCTATGAAGTCCTAGTTAGATTTATGAATGGCTCAAATTCAGCATCTGATGCCAAATTCATTCAATGGAGTAGCTCACCGCAGCAGCAAAATGGCTATGATTGTGGGTTATATGTGATAGCAACTGCAAGAGCGATATGTTGCTGGTATGAAACTGCTAAATTGAGCAACAAGAAGAATCTTTGGTTTTCTTCTGTTGAGGAGCAAGTTACTCCGCCTGCTGTTACTGAATTAAGAACAGAGATTCTTCAGCTGATCAAAGATCTTATGGCCGCTGGTGCTAAGTAATATCGCTGATCGCAGAGAGAGAGAGAGAGAGAATGGAATACCAGAGTGATGAGGCTCACCTTGAAGGAATTTGGGCGTCTCATTGGCTCTGGAAGAATGGAGAAAATTTCTCTGAAGGTGGGTTCTTGCAAAGGATCTGAGAGATGTTTTTTGTGTTTTTGAAATCCAAAGGATGTTCAGATCTACTTGGGCATTCATGACATTCTGGCTCTATCCCTAACACTCTTCTCAATGACTAGCAAATGTGTTTTTTCGGCTCGAACAGTTAGTAGCATTTAGGGGTTTCTAGTGCTGAGTTCAATTTGTACCAGGCTTCCAACTCTTCATAAATGTACCGTAAGTTTCCATGGGAACTTGCACCTTTGCTCTTGTGGGTGAAAGGATCATCTTTCTTTTTTAGGGGCATGCTTCTGATTGGGGACAATCCATTAGCCTTAGATTGGCTTTCGAAAGTCGAAATTGTTGCTATGGTTGTAAAGTTTATGATCTGTTGATTCAGAGAAAGTTTAATGTGATGTTTATAACTTCGCGACTAAGGCGGTCTCCAAGAGCCAAAAGCTTATAAACTTATAAAAGTACTCCTACTAATTCCGATACAATGGCTGCTCTATACAAAACAAATGAAGCCTGAAGATCAGCTTTAGAAGGCAAATGAGGTTCCACGGAAACATCTTAATAGAAAGTCATCTGGAAATTTTCACTCCAAAACTTTTCTCGGCCTCGGTCACCCGCAAAGGATTCGGGGCCGGGGCAAACGGCTCTCGAATGGAAAGCTCCCCATCACAGGGATCTGCATTAGCAAATACATAAAGTAGCTTCGGCTTTACATCCCAGTTCACTGGATCCGAGTTCTCTCTGTTTCCTCGGTATGAATCCAATTTCTTGTCGTAGCATTAGCATGGTCTCATTTGTGCTGACTCAGAGAGAGAGAGAGAGAGAAAGAGAGAGAGAGAGAGAGAGAGAGAGATTTTGTTCTTGGCTAAGCTCATTTTAGTCGGTTGAATCCTCCCTCAGCGTTGGAATCTTTCCTGTCGACTTCGCAGCCAGAAATTTTCTGGAGATGCGGTTGGGATGGGAGCCAGCAATTGCAAAGAATAAATAATCTTAATCTTATTGACCTTTCGAAGTCAGACAATCACAGAAGACCTATTAACATTTTTGTCGTAAATATAATAACCTATTAGAACGTCAGACAAAATTTAAACAAAAAATGATAACCGCAACCTTTGTCCTATCAAATTCACAGACAGGATGAGATTGCCCAACATTAAACTAGGGGTTGACCACTTCTCGTGTCTCGCAAAAGCGTCCAACAGCCTGCAAGAGAGGGAATGAATTTCACCGCCTAAATAATGCTAAAGGGGAAAAAGCATCGCGATGCTATGCACACACAGAAAGCAGCAGTATCACAACAAAAAATACAGCCCGAATCCCAAGATAAGGCACCCGAAACATCGAACTGGCTAAGAGAAATGTAGCAGGAATGGTCTCCTAATATGACTCTGATTGCCACACCTAAAAATAACTCCCACACAAACTCATCATAGTGGGGTGGGATTCATGTGTGTCTTCAAATTTTGTGTCTAACAATATAGTTCATGAGACGAGTAGATTTTCAGGTAGAGAGAAGTTGAACCAAACAACTCGATAAATTTTGGGGAAAAAGAATTTATTCGTGTTCAACTCGGATATCATACCCATATCAAGGTAGTAGCCCTCTCAAATCATGCTAGTATCGACTGGATAGCTCCCCAGAACTCTCAAGGATGTAGCGAACTCCTGCCAAGGAAGGAATTGGATTAAAGCTCAAAAAAGATAAAAGAACGAAAGTATTAAACTTGGAGAGGACAGGAATTATGCATACATTAAGGTGCCTCAAGGCATTCTGTGCATTTACATCAGCCATGGATGCTTCAAAATCAACGTAAAAGTGGTAGTCGAAGTATCTGCTGTGGTGCATCGTACCACAACGGCAAGAAGAGAGTCAAACAGCCATAAAATTACAAGCTTTTCAACACTAAATGCGGCTTAAGATTTTAAGATACTTACTTCGGAGTACCATTGTTGCTATCATCAGGTGTTCGTAGAGTTTGCTTCCTCAAGGGACGACTTTCAATCTGTCCAAGCCGCGTCACAGGTTAATCCAAACAAGTAGATAGTACCTCTAGAAAAGAAAATCAAGACTACCTTTGTTAGATTGATTTGCCGTAGAGCAAAAACAGCAAGTGCCTTAAAAAGGACTCCTGGACCCTCCTCCAGTGAGAAAACTATACTTGTCTGAGAGGCCAGTAAGGGTAATCATTAGTACTAGGTAGAAGTTGGGGTAGGCAAAGTGAAACAACAAAAAATGTATAGTCCATACTGCTCATAGGAAAAGAAGAGTACGTAAATATAGTTTCCCGAAAGTGACCTTGAAGAGCCTATCGGTACCAGGAATAATGGGCTCCCTCGCCAGCATAAGGAATCGAGTAACATTATCAGAATCATCCTATTGATAAAGGCAAAAGATTCCAGAATGGACATGAGACATTTCAGCAATCATACCAAGTAGTAACAGATAAAAAGTAAGATGAAAACCTGAATGTCTTTAGCAAGTATATTCAAGTCATAGATTTTGGATGCAGCAGCACTGGCAACGGCCCCTGCATCTTTTAGATTGTGGAAAGCAACATGCTGCAAGTTCAGAGCAACTACAAGCCAGTTAGAACAAGAAAATGGCCATGCATTTCAAGTTACTGAAACTGCTAAACTAATTGATATCTATGCCAAATATGGATAGATATCCTAAACTGCTCTAGCCATGTACCATGTGATTCCTATGGTAAACCTGACCAAAGTGCATCATAATCTATGGTGCATGAAAAAATTCAGCAGAGCAGTCATCAGACAATATCATGACTGAATAGGGATAACGCATCTCATATGTATCCCAATTAAATTCACCTAAAAGGGATTTGCAAGTTGATTGAAAATCAAATCATTCACATTGCAATTCTATGTAGACTCTACAGAGAGAAACTTTCCAGTTTATAATTTAACACAATAAAATGACAGATACGCCTTTCATGTTTTATCATTTGGAACCTCAATAAGGGTAATCTACCAAAACAGTCAACGTATAACATGATCAAAAGAGTATACAGTCGCAAAGATATTATATACAGGACCTCCCTACGGTTAAATTGAGATCTAGATCGATACTTTCGCACACTTATCTTTTATAAAGACTGTCAAGAATGAAAATGAAACCCGGGAACTTCCATTATGGAACAATCACCAACCCTAGAAACATGACTGTTCAGAGGGAGGGAAGAATTAGCCATAATAAGTAGCTCTAGTTAAAAGTACAGGCTATACCTTGGCAGCACCAGCAGTATCATCCACTTCTTCTCTGACTAAGCCCATCTTCGTCAGCGTGTGCTCACACTGTGCAAGAGCCTGCAAATGGAAAACACATATGAAAACTCATTTTCACGTAAAAGTAGGAAAAACCGATCAGTAAGTGACGCATTAGTACCTGTGGATGGCTAAGAACCCGCTTCAGATCTCCAATTTCAACACCATGATTTGCTAATAAGCAGTGCTTTACAGCCAGCTTCACTTCCCCAACTATATGCAACCTGTGCCGGATTAAAAGGTCATAATTTCGGTGAATGCTTCCGCCTAACGAATTCTCGATTGGAAGAACTGCTCTGTCCACTAGCCATTTTTCAACAGCCTGCAGGGAGAAATAGAAGAAGGAAAAACTGAGGAATCTATATGCACGACTACCTCTGTTTTTTGTCCATGACCTGACTGTTCACAAAGGTTTACTGACACTTTTGTAATTATATACCATGACAAGTTAGAGACACCTAAATCTACAAAATCTGTCAAGTACTTTCATTTTTCTGATGGCTGTCGGGTAAACCCACGCACAATCCTTACTTGTGCCGGTTGCGATGGGCAGGATTGCGCGCGTAAAGTCCCTAAGAGGCGTCAGGAGAGCCCCATCCCCTGGCACCAGGCAAATCTAGCAGGATGCTCATGGTTAGATTCAAACTCTGCACTGGAGTGCGGGATTAAATGAGCACGACCAAATGAGCATCCCACCATGGGGAAATCTGTCAAGTACTCTACTAGATACTCATCTAACTCAAATTTTTGCATTGTCTGTAAGACAACTCTTTCGAGCACCAACAAAACCAGAAGACCCCTTGTTTCAAAGAGTTACTTTTATCTACCGCGAAGGTTTTTGATTAAAAAAAAAAGTTCCCATAGATCTACCTGTTGTTGATGGAAAATTGGATCTTGGCCTAAAAAATGTAATCTTTCTCGATAATTTCAAGCCAGAGAGGCAAAAGGAAAAGGCATAACCATAACCCACTTATCCTTGACACCATTTCTTTCCTATTTCCTGTTTCAAGATGAATCTGTGTGCAGAATTCTTCCTCATCAGTTCTAGAAATCAATTAAATTATAATTTCTTCTCTTTCTCAACTAACCCCAACCCCTCCGCACCCCCATCAGCTTCGCAGCAACCGGCGAGCTAGAGAAAAGACATGCAACTAACTCGACTTGAGCAGTCTCCACGATTCAACAAACACCCTCGATTTCAAAACAATATTTATGAAACGCTCACTTGGAAAGCGGTGTCGAATTGTTCGCACGGCACTGCTTCACAGTTCGGATAAGCCTTCTCCGCCGCCGACTCGCTGTACGCGCCGTGAACTCCCTGCAGTCCATTGCCAATCCATCAACTATTGACCGAAAAGAAATTTAAACGAACGAACGAATAAAATTGACGAAGAACGAACTGGGCTACGTGATTACATCAACGTCGGGCGGACAAGTATTTACCTGGTAAGCAACCCGCAGGCGAGATCCGCCGGAGTTGGGATTGGAGCCCTTCACCGAAGACAAAGGCTCTATTGACGAACACAGAATCAGAAAAAAAGAAAGAAAGAAAAAAACACGATGAGCAGAGTTTGTCTATAACCATAATCAAAGTGAAACTCCAATCCCAAACGATGAAATAGAAAGGGGAACGTGTCGATTTCCATACTGGGCAACGAGTGCGCGTCCTTGTGGACATTCTCGCCGCTCGAGCCCTCGGAAGCTCTGTTCAGCTCAAGAGCCCGAGACATGTGGTGCCTCGCTCCGATCCTGTTGCCCTCCTCCTCCGGCGACGCCATCGAGAGCCGCACGACGGGCTGTCTCGGGCGTCCATCGCGAGCGACGGGAGCTACGCTCGGTTGGCGATTGGGACGAGAGGATTTGCAGGAGATTCGTGAACAAAGAGGGCGAGGCAGCGAAGATCCCGCCGTGGAAGCCGCCATTGCATGTATGCAGCTTCTTCTGCCGCTTCGCTCATATGAGGGGGGAGAGAGAGAGAGAGAGAGAGGGGAGCCAAGGTGGATTTAAAAAGTCAAGCCTTTCGGAAAAATCTAAAAGGACAGCCACATTTCCAGCTCTCCACAAGAGGAGTTATTTTTCCAAGATTTGATATGAAAAATATCCTTTTTTGAAAATAAGCACCGAAAAATGTGAAAAAGGGAACAGCTTGTTTACTTAGTTTTTAATAATATCATTTCGCTCGAATTGGATTCGGCAACGAAATAGCAGGTTTGGCGAAATTGTACACAAATTGTGCCGAAATTTGATCGACGACATAGCTTGTGAATGCGGTCACTTTAACGGAACCAAAGGTACATGACCCTTGCCAAAATTAAATCGACGACAAAGTCTGAAAACATAAAAAAAAAAATAATAATAATGCCGAAATTTAATCGATAGCAAGACATCTGGTATATGTAGCCAAGATATATGCTGAAATTTAATCGATAACGCGAATTTGAGAACTGCGGTTATGAAACACACGCTGTAAGTTAATTAACCATGCGAATCTAGAAACTATAACTATTGTGCAGGAATTTAAAGATAATTAAAAGGTAACATGTTTGTTTGTGCGACGGGATTCTTCGAAAAGTATTATGTGGTTGTTTAAAATCTGCAATCGGTTTGACAAAAAAAAAAATTGCAATCGATGTTTATCAATGGAGATTATTAAAAGAGGTTCAAACGGAGAATTTCAATTTCTGTCGATTTTAATTAGCAACTTTAGAGATTGCTTGTACGAGATTGTCCCTAGCCAAGCAGAAGAGAAGGGAAAATGCAGGGAAGATGGAGCGAAGGTGAAGCGACGACCCTTGACCGCAAACGTGATTTTCGAGGTGGGACGCGCGCGGGCCCACGTCGGGTCTTCGGTCGTTTAGACCGGCAGGGATCGATGGATGTGAACGTGTTGAATTCTTCGGTGACGTGGACTTCCATTTTTAATTACCATGGAAACCCCCCACCCCCCACCTGAAGGAATGAATGCAGTTATGACGGTCGATCCAAGAGCCATAATTGACTCCACCATTTGGGCCCACTGCACGAGCCTGAAGAGATATGGGCCGAAGCCTTTTCGGCCCATCTTGGCTTCACTGGGCAATAACTTAGGTTCGAATTGGGTTCGTGGGTACTACACGATTCCTCGTGAGGTTCGGCATCAACGATTTTTATCGGCTGTAGCGAAGAAAGGAGTGCCGGAAGGTCAAGGAAGTTGGCAGCCTGATGACAAGGGCGCCGGCGACCGAAGCCCCAGTGAACGGAGGTCGTTGCTATGACAGTCCTAAGGCGGCAAAGTTCCTGGTTGGGTAAGTTTCGACCCTCGACGTGTCTGTGAAGACGCCGACTACCTGCACCTCAACAAAAAGACCAAGGTCATTTATCTCAAGCTCTATCACATGATCATCTTGAGGAAAAGCAACAAGTCAGATTTACAAAGGTCCGACCCTTTAGTAATGATATCTATCTCCTTAACGAAATCAAATGCCCGATATATGTTTATTGTTAATATGGGACGTCCAAAACTCTCCGAGCCCCTGATAAATTCTCGTTCGGATACCAATCTCCGTATCCCGCACGCGCTGGTCACCGAGCAAACAAATCCAACGTTCTAAATTGGATATGGGCCATTATAAGTGCTTTGGTAGGTCGCTCTCTCTCTCTCTCTACTGTGTACTGTGTACTGTGCGGGCATTGATGGGGGGTTGAGATGTTTCATGCGTGGAACAAATTGGAGTTCAGCGAGCCGTTTCAGGATCCTGTCCGTCCTTATCCTCGAATGGAGACAAACTCATGTCTGTTACCAAAAACGCCAAAACGTGACGTGGGCTCCTCAACTCACGTGTCCCGCGTGACCGCCCGCCCGCCCTCTTTCCCCGTCGCGTGCCACACGACCCAGCATGTCATGTCACGCGATCATCGCTTCCTCCACTGCTGCAAATTGCAAACTTGTAAGGTGCTCCTTGAAAAACGACGTCGCCCCTCAGTTTACTTAACTATCCATGTGCAAACCGCTATGAATTTCTTCCCTTAGTTTCGATGATATAACAATAGAGTTACACTTTTTATCGGACGTGATGTCGGCCTGACGGGGGCTTTCAGAATGGACAAAGGAAAAGTTTATTATGAATAAGCACCCATAATATGATCATACAGTTATAATCGTGAAAACTAAAATATGCGTGATTGAGAATACTTATATAGTGATGTCGTATTACCTCGGACTGCGCGACATGTATTCAACTCGGTCCTTAGAGCTGAGGGGGGATGGATAGTAAGATGGCTCATAAGCAAGCCATGAATCGACGCATCCCGCCTAGAAATCGACCAATTCTTTTCGAAATCCCTTGTGTCTCGCTATTTCATACCGGATCGAAAATTTTAAATCGAAAGGGAACCAACTAAAGGGATTTCTCAAAATTTGGCACATCAACAAGCATACATATGATTAATAAGAAAATTGTTCTGAGCACTGCCATCATCATTGACGGGTACCCTTGAGTCTGCTCGTAGAACCGCCTAATTTTCTTTTTTCTTTTTCTTTTTTTATTGTTGTGGTTGTTGGGTCACATTACCACAAGTCGCTGAGAATGGATGATGCTTTACTTCGCGATGAGGGTGAACGCAGATGGGGTCCCACGAATCCCCCCAAGACAAATTACAAAATCCCCCAAAAAAAAGTAAAGGACTATATAAATAAAACAAAATGAATAAAAAACAAATACTTAGTCTTTCACTCTTCGCGTCCTCGAAATCCACGACGAAATATGGCCCGTCCCTCAGTGGCCGCGTTTTGTCCTGCGCCACGTGTCTTGGTCAGGTGGCGGGGGGAATCGCCGGGGGTGGGTCCCGCCTCCACCGACCAATCCCGCCATGCTGGTCCACCCTGCCTCCTCCGTTGCGGCGCTTCTTTCCATCTCCCACCCTACGCTAGTGCTAGTGCGCAGCCCTCTAGATTCCCCCCTGATGTTCTTAACGAGGAAGTATGTGATATTTGTAACGTTTTTCAGGACAAGTACATTAATGATCAACGATTCTGTCGCGTTATGCCAGCTTAACGACAACGTTTCATCTGATTTGGTGAGATATGAAGCAAATCTAGATGAAATTTTGAACACCATGGTGTTCTCATTAAGCACCGTCATCAAAAGAGGGACGTTTCGTTTCTTTAAATGAAAATAAAATCAATTTAGGAATTGGCTATTCGAGCGACTGACTTATCCAAATGAATATGAAATCGTTTAAGAATAATGCGACCGCTCCTGAGTTCCTAACACGCACTCTGTGCACGTTGAATGACCTTCCAACAGTTAAATTAGTACCGTAATATTATAAAACATAATTCATATGTGTGGGATTTTAAAAATATCGAAAAAGTTGAACTATGCCTTTAACAGTTTAAATTTTTGAAAAGTTGGTGAGGCTCTAATAAAATCTTTTTTTTTCCAATGATATTAAAGTGGAAGGCCTAAGTTCGAATTTTCTGTGTCTTTTATTTATCTTTCTTATTTTTTTATTTTTGTGCGTAATTTCATCTAACAAATTCATGTTAGTTGCACACAAGCTTGTCAAACTTGAAACGATGACAGGATATGGAGACTCCCCATCGATACAGAATTTTGGGGTCGTGGATGGAGGAGATGTTAGTCAAATCAAGTGAAAAGCATACAAAAGTGGCAAGATCGTTCATCTATTGAGCATTGGCACTTCACATTGGATTAATTATAAGAATAGTAATATACCCATCTCATTGGGCTAATCATATAATGTTTTAGTTCATTTGATTTTAGAATATCTTTTTACCTTTTCCTCTACCAGGGAAAATAGCTTCTAGATTTTTCGTACGACAGTCGCACATACATCTAGTTTCCCTCAATTCATTGTGTTATTGTAGAGGATATGATTTTTCCATATTTGAAGAGATTGGTAATCTTCAATAAGTTTAGTAATCTCCGTACCTTTTTTATTCCAACATTCTTTTTATCTTTTAAAGTTTCATTCTTTTTGCGTAATTAATGTGATTCGCAAGTAAGTACTAACCACATTATTGAAAATTTAATTTGATATATATCATAGGTTCTTTTCCTGATAGGTAAACCTTTTTAGATAAATGATGGTTCAATTTGGTATCAAATAAAGGTCAAGGGTTTTCATCCTGACAATTTGGCCTAATCATATGCTGGATTGGCCATATATGAGCCTCAATAGGTATTAGGGTAACTTTTGTTTATATTTGTTTGAAATAATATTTATCAAATGAGAAAATATGGTCGTTTGTCCCACGTGCTTAAATATGATCTCTGCTATAAAAAAAGATTATTAGAAAAAGGAAAATTCGAAATTAATAATAGCAAAGTCGTCTGAGAGAGGCTCTGCAAGCGACATCGATTTAAGATGACCATTGTGGCTCGTCGTCCTCAAATAGTTACCAAAGGCCAATCCACTAAGCTAGACACCGCTTCGATCATGAAAGTCTTACCGTTAGAGTATTCAAATATAAAATCATGCCTGCATCTACTGGTTTAAGCTTTTGAGTTTGATATTTCGACTTGGTATCAAAGTAGGAGATCGTGAATTCAAATCTTTTCAGACCTTTGCCCCCCTCCCACCCCAATTATATATTTTCACACTATGGTCTTATGCCAAAGTCCAACGAACGTGTGAGGAGAGTATCGGGGTATTTAAATATTAAACTAGGTGTTCATTTACAAGATTAAATTTTAAGAACAGTTTGCAATGGTCTAGTAAAATTTCACTCATACAATGCAACCTATAGGCCACACATGTTCTAGGCAAACATCGATGCAAGCTAATCCAACGTTGACCAAACATTAGGGTCCGTTTGTTTAAAGGAATTTTGTTTTTAGAAAATTATTTTCCAACTTTTAGAAGTTCGGATGGAGGAAAACTAATCGATTAACAAAAAATAGGTTCCATAGACCGACAACTACAAGCTTAAATTGAAGGAAAATGGCTTCCCCTTCTAAAAAGAATTAAATCACTCACAAAACAAATTAAAACTAATAATTTTCGTTGAAAATGATTTTCTTTATTATTAAAATTTTCAGTGAAACAAACATAGTCTTAGGCTTTGTATGTTGTGTCAAAAATGAATAATTTGAAAAATATTTTCCTACAAAACACCACTTATGTCGCCAACGAAAAATCTTTTAATTATCAACAGCAATTTATGTTTAAATATTTTTGTGGACAATAAAATTTTATTTCGTTTATTTATTTTTAAGCGATATAAGAAATTATTTTTAGGAAAATATTTTTTAAATTATTCATTTCCACGAAACAAAGGGAGCTTTAAGCACGAAACTGGAACCTTGTTCACATCCCGAAGGTTGAACACGATCAGGAACGCTCAGCAAAGGATCATGAACCAAGTTCCAATAGGCACGCAAACAAGAAACACGCGATTTTCATAATGCACACCAAGTGAATGACAGAATGGCTTTACATTTGCTGGGGAGTTTCCAACTTTTACAGATATTCCCACAATACAAGTCTTATTATCCACAAATACGTCACCATACATGTTTGGACACAGCCAAATGCGAATTACATGAAGAGACAAGAAAGTATTAGGTGGGCATGTTTTACCATATAAGCGATAGGACACTTCACTAATTGTGTGCACGACGTTTACCATCGATTGTTATACACAATAGTGTGTAGTTGTAACCTACACCAGATACATACATTGGTTTTCATAGATATTTTGTGTAGTTCCTTTACATTGTGTAATGACTAGCTCCGGCGCTTAACTAGCATGCATTCATGTGCATAAGCCTCAACTTACATTCTATTGGATTCGTGTGTAAGGCATGATGGTGGTTGACAGTTCCACTATGCACAGCCGAAAACAAGACAAGATGTGGGGCCATCACTTACATCAGACCCTTCACTTTCCTGACATTCTTGTACCTCTGACCATTCAACAATTTTTTGGTGGGCTAAGCCAACCAGATGATTGATTCGATGTCTCTACCATTTCGATGATGGGATTTAGTCTACCAAATCGCTTTATAGGGGTCTTATTATTGGATGGCTAGGCTATCATGATTCTCATCTAGCCAACACTTAGAAGCGCATATCACGCACATTACACACACTCTCTCTCTCTCTCTCTCTCTCTTCCTCTCTGAGAAGAAGATGCTACATCTGTCGCCAGGGCACGGCTTCCGATGCGGCTTTTGCTTTAAACCCCCTTCAAGAAATCAGTCCCTTTGACTGACCCGAGTTTGACCGGTCAAACGGGACATGACTGATCGCTACATGCGCCCATCCGCCCCCACATTCCCAATCAGTGAGCCACCACGATGTCTGCAAGCTCCATCTGGCCACTGCTCAGAAAGTACAGTCTTTGCTTGGGATGAATCGATGTTGAACAACGTCTCCGTCCCCATTGTTGATTGAAGAACCGGTCGTATTATTTTAGCAATCATTCCGAGTTATCTTTTCTTGAATCAGGGTCCAGGGCGAAGGGCCAGGTATCGGGGTGCCACTAGAATCCAAAGTCGGATCAATGATTGCTTGCTTATTGGGGTTCCAAGTCCAACGCATGGTGACAGGTTCTTGGAATTAGAATTCGGGTTGGTGCATTGGAGATCCCGCCGTTCCAAGGGATTTGGCCCCTAAGATATTGCAATTTGCCAATTTGATGTTTGTTTTCATTTGGGTAAAGCTATTGAAACTTGATCATTAGCTTGGGTTTGAGGGATTAAGCATGAGTATCAAGAGAAACTCATATTTTGAAAATGTTGGTCGGGTGTTACCGAAATGGTGCTTTGAAATTTGAAGATTCTATCGAGACGGCCATATGTATTTTCCCATGCACAAAGAGAGAGATCCTAGGGTGGGACGAGTATAGAGACTCCATGTCTTATTCTAGTGTTAGCTAATGAAATCAATACATTATCATAAGAAAGAACATTCCAATAAAGGTCGAATGGAGAGGTGCTGTAATTTTCTTTAACTTCGCAAAATTAAATTTTTTAAAGTGACCTTGCTTGAAGGCCATCGTATGAGCCATGCACAATCTACTAGTTTTCATATGCTTAGCTAAGTCGTGAAACTAGTTCTTGTCTCAATAACGAATGTAAGCAGAAGATTGAGTCCGTAATGCAAAATTGCTATATCTCTCTTTATTTGCGTTGCATGTGGCGCCTCTATTGTGAAAAAATTTGTATCGAAATTAATAAATAAATTGCATTGATACGTCATTGTGATGAAGTATGATTGAATTGAGATAAATGGGATTTCGTCCATAAAGTAGGATTTTAAATGCAAGTTATTATATATTAGCATTTTATCCATTCTAAAGATTTTTTTTTAGATGCTTCAAGAGGATTTCTTTTGATACATCTCGACCATTAAACATTATGAGGTTGGATGCATTGGGGACCCATGACCCGAGGCGTCATCTAATAACTTCTTGGATTTTATCCATCACAATTTGCAGCATATAATAGTCTATAATCTCGTGGTAAAAAAATAAATGAGTCGACCAACTGGGCGTGTTTGGTAACATTTTTGTTCTCGAAAACAATTTTTGTTCACAATATTTTTTTCTATTTCTATTTTCTGGACAAGTATCTAAGTAGAAGAATACTTTTGATAACTACGCAAAATTTCTATTTTCGAAATTAGAGAAAGAACATAAATGTATTTGGTACGACTCTAAAAATTTCTATTCCTAATGGAGGCGGAGACCGGAGACTGGCGCCCGGCGGTAACTGGGGACCCATATGGGTCACTGACGGGTCGTGAACTTGTGACTGTAAAGCTGAGTATTAGGTTACGCCAAGTTTGTTTCTCTAAAATGACCTTATTTCTCTTTTCGTTCCCGAGAACAAAAAAGTAGATTTTTTTTACTTATTATTTGTTTTTGTTCCAAATTTATTTCTTAACCACTAATCTATTTCGGAAAATAGAAAAATTAATTAATGTACACAAATAAATTTCTGTTCTTTATCTGTTCAGGGGAACAAAATGCCTCACAGGCCTTTCTCGCGACTAGCCATTTGAAAAAATGGGATCTGATTTTGTTTTTTCGAGGCCACGAAGCTTAATTTCCCTTTCTCTGCCAACCGATCTGGTATGAATCTTCTCTTGGCCAGACATAATCTTGTGTCCATTGAAAAATCTACAGGATGCGTAGTAAACAAACAGATCGTCAAGTCGGAGATATGTCTCCTTCCTTTTCTAACACAAGAAAATCAAAATTCAACGACAGTCCAAACAACACTCCTTGTCCTTTACTTCGGAAGTACGTAAGCTTTGTCCTAATACCGAGTTATAGCTCGCAGCGATAATGATAGCACTCGGTCCAAGTTCGGGAGATTGAAGGAGACAGATGAGACCTTGGAGGGACCATAGAAGCACAGCCACCAAAACCTGAGAAAAACAAAAAATTGAAGAATCTATCGCGTGCCATAGGCAATTTGCTATGAACGTTCGATTACCCTAGAACCGAACCGTTTTGTCTCGACCGATTTCGTGGTCACCAGATCGATCCGCAAGGCAAATTTATTGCGTGCCGCGAGCGATTTACTATGAACGTTCGTTTACCTTGGAGCCAATCCGAACCGAACCATTTCGGCTCAATCAAGTTCGGGGTTGCCCGCAAACTTAATGTTTACTAGGAATTTCGAAACGACATGCCTTTCGCTTTTGAAGGAGTGGCTCCGATTGTTACAACGAGTCCAGCACGATCACGATTCAGGACCTTCAACGTCAGAACCGAATCGATCGACAAGCATGCTCGATTGCCGTGTGGCCCACCAAAAAAGCACAAAGGAATGTGTAGGAGCCTCCTCAGCCTTCACACCTACCTCTTCCCTATAAAAATCTCTCTTTTTTTCCTTTTTTTTATTTTTTTATTTCCCTCCATTTTTTTAATGAAAAAAAATTCCACTTAACAAATCTCGGTAGCGCATTATTTTATTATTAAATAAAGTCGTGGATTTTCTTCTTCTTTTTTGTGGAACACGAGGAGATTGTGGGGATGACTCTTGTGAAAAGACAGAATTTGAACTAATCATGCATGACGGAACAAAGCCCGGATTAAAAATTAATGTGAATGACGTCCGTACCCGTGATCCATCGATTATGGATTGACGAAGACACGACCCTGAATTGATCGTGCGATTATCGGAGTTTTTGTGCTTAATTTTTAGGTGCAATAACAAGTCTAAATCTCCGAATTTTCATGCGATCTCGATAGCAAATCATCAGAATTAGATTTGAACAAGAGCTACGGCACCATAGAAATCAGACAACATTCGCAATTTCAAATCCTGATGATATTCCTCAAAAGCGACGGTAGGATAATGGTCTTTCGTTATTTGTTTGTTGATTTCATTCGTTCCGTTAACTTCGATCATTTCGTTTATTAATTTGTAAGAAAAAAACGAGTCAATGGGAAGTCAGTCGTTCTGCTGCCATAAATTATTCAAGACGATCTTTTTAATGTCCTAAAGCCAATCCACTGGGACTCTCTACCAAGTAACTTCTCCATCTCCAATGCGGGGGAAGGGAGGAAGGGACGGGTGGGGGCCCGCCCTTGATAGTTGAATCCACGCAAGAGAAGGACCGTGGGGGGGACCCACGGCGGAACGTCGGGGCCCTCTCGCATCTGAATCCCGTCGGGAGACGTAGCTATCGCAGATGGGGGCCTGGAAATTTCTATGCTCTCTCTCTCTCTCTCTCTTCTGGATTGCTTTATATATAGCGACGAGTTGTCTTGTTTCTCACACTTCGAACAACTGCGCCACACCTCTCTCTCTCTCTCTCTCTCTCTCTCTCTCTCTCTCAACATATCCAGGTGACGAGCTTGCTCTTACAGCTGAGATCGGCGNTCGAACAACTGCGCCACACCTCTCTCTCTCTCTCTCTCTCTCTCTCTCTCTCTCTCTCTCAACATATCCAGGTGACGAGCTTGCTCTTACAGCTGAGATCGGCGTGTGTTGCATGGATGGAGCCCTCAAGTGTGCAACATCAGGTGAGGGTGGAAGAACGTTTTCTTATGCACACACCAACTGAAACTTTTGCTTTCTGCTTTCCACCCTTTGATGATGACGATGATGATGGTGATGATGATGTTGTCGCTGTTCTTTTTCTTTCTCCCGAAGAGAACGAGCGCTTCGCTGTTCATTTCGAGAACTTTGTTTTCCCTTAATCTGCTCGGCGTTCGAACTATTCTATTGACAGCAGACATGGATCCGTGATGCTTAAGCCGTGTTTTCTTGAGCAGGAAATGTCCGGTTCGCTTGAGAGCATGCTGGCCTGCACGAAGCCCCAGCAAGACAACAAGAAGCCGAGGCCTCAGCCGGAGCAAGCCCTCAAGTGCCCGAGGTGCGACTCCACCAACACCAAGTTCTGCTACTACAACAACTACAGCCTCTCTCAGCCCCGGTACTTCTGCAAGTCCTGCCGGAGGTACTGGACCAAAGGCGGGACCCTCAGGAATGTCCCGGTCGGCGGGGGCTGTAGGAAGAACAGGAGGTCATCGTCGTCTTCTTCCTCTTCTTCCTCCAAGAGAGCCCAAGACCAGCAACTCCTCACGTCCAGTGCCAATTCGGTCCTCAATGGACTCCCCGAGTTGAGTACTTTCGACTCGAGCGATCTCACGCTCGCGTTCGCCAGGCTCCAGAAGCAGGCCAGTGGGCAATTTGGGCTTGATGACCATGACCATCTTCCGATTCTAGGAAAACCCGGCATCCACCCGAGCGATGTTCTGGGCAACCACGGCAGTTTCCTCGATTCGCTCAGGCACGGGTTCCTTGAGACCCATCAGAGCAATTTCCAGAATTTCTATTATGGTGTCGGGGGTGCGAACGCGGGAGACCCGATGGAGAATGTCGGCGGCGGTGGAGAGATGAGCCTCGGGTACGATCAAGAAATGAGCGGCCCCACGACAACGGCAGTGACGATGACGACAATGAAACAAGAGCTGTGCTCCGGGGTGGAAGGTGAGAACAGGATCTTGTGGGGATTCCCATGGCAGCTCAATGCCAATTATGCAGATGGAGGGAACGTGATGGGTGATCTTGATCCTGCCAGAGGAAGCGGCTGGAACAATGGGTTCAGCTCATCATGGCATGGCCTCCTTAATAGCCCATTGATGTAGGAACTCGACAAGATTTTCCAAGTTGAAGTTGTATGCAATTAGTTAAGAAGTGACCAGAGGCATTAGGGGGTTTCTTAAGGAATTTAGTCCTCTGGGTGGTGTGTTAAGGGATGAGATTAGTCTGAATCATCTCCAATTTTTCTTGGGGGTTTTTGCTTTTCTTTTAAATCTTTAATCTTTCCTTGTTTAATTTAATGAGAGGATGAAATTTCAATTTCCCTTTTTCTAAGATATCGTGTTCGTATGGCGCGGCTCCAGTGGTGGTCGATCGAGTGGTCCAGAACTTGATTTGCAAGTCCAAAGTCGCGAGTTTGATTCTCCAGCCTATTCTTGATCTTGAGAAAAATCTTTATTAGTTGGTGAAGGACGAGTTTGTACTCAGGTGTATTTCCTATCTTGGGCAACCCACGAACATCATAATGGGGTAAGGATGATGACTCGCCTAGCGGGCAGCGCACCCTGATAAAATTTGCGGTCTCAAACAAAAAATTCTACGAGGGGAGATTTATATCTTGTCAACGCTAGACATCTTTTTTTTGGTTTGACAATAGAATGTGAATGAACGAGCCAATTATAGGCGAGAGTTCTTGAAATACTTTTGTCGTTCTTGTTTATGTTTCATGATTGGGGGGAACGAAATTTCGAATTTTTGGTTACGGCGAGATAGCAAGCAAAACATTGGAGGCACTTATGACCTTTCGAGGAACCAATCCACTGTCATATCTCGTCGCATCTAAAGCATCTAAGTACAATTTGTCGCAATTCCAATACAAAGTAACGTGATAAATCTATTTATTTTGAGATTTGTCTGTGCATTTTTTATTATTATTATTAATGTTCCGAGCTCCTTCCGGTTTTTAGAGACAAGAGAAAAGGAGGGACAACGAGTGACGTTACGGGCGTTTTGTGCGGCCTGAGCTTTCGCTTTACGTAGTACACTCGAACCTCTGAAGTCTGTTCAAGAAACGCATTCGTTTTTCTGTTTTTATAATGCGAGTGGCAGTTCTCGAGATATTCCGTCATGATTGTCTGGTCGTTCAGACAGATTTCGAGAATATTGAGAATTGGATTATTATAAGGGAATAATTGTCCGATGATGGGGGTCGATACAAGTCGACCCTTTCCCTCCATTTCCTTCAAGGTTACGTTTTCTCAAAGCGCACTTGGGAATTTCAGTGAAGCACGAGCGCCGATTCCGGAGAGGATTTTCCCCTCCTTCCACTGGCTCTCTGCCCCAGACAAGATCCAGCAGCAAAGATTCGGGCGTGCCTGTGCCGGCAGCAATCTGGGCGAAAGACTGGATTCGAGAATGAGAGGGAGGACGAGCGCGAGATTCCAAGCTGAGGCAACGCGACATTGTCAGAATCACAGAGTAAAATAATGCAGACATCTGCTCTGCTTGACTTCAGTGTCTGTCTCGCTCCTTTTTTTTGACTAACTGTCGTTTTCCCTGGTCCGGTTTCGTCTGAATGTGAATGGGATGGAGGGATGAGTGCTTCAATGGAGAAACGGTGGGAGTTGGGTGGGTTGGCAAAGCTAGCTCGAAGGGGAAGGTTCACTAAGCAAAAGAGAGGTGCCGATGTGAGATTGCGTGTGTATCGTCTCATTCGCACTTCAATGCCATTGGTTCAATTCATCGTTGGCAAACATCAGCGGACTCAATTTTTTGTTCTATTCATGTCTAGGCCTTTGTATCTATCTATGTAATTATCTATTTTTAAGCTAACCCACGTTGTGCGATTGATAATGACTGTCATTTAAACTTCTGATTTACGAGGGTTTCTCCTTGCAAGGTGTACTTTTCTTATATTCTTTGTTCATTTTGCTTCTACTTAGGTTGTTGACACTGCGAGTTTTCTTTAATTTTAAAAAAAAAAATGCCACGAGTTTTCATGAGTTTTGGCGTTGCAAATTGGTATGTAGGTGCTATAGTTATGCCTCTTAGCTAAATTTCTTTCCTTTCCTTTTCATGATATCTTTATTACGCTTCATTAATTGATATTATGGCGTCTCTAACTGTGATGCGATTTTATTGTATCAACAATTTTCACTTATGTGTCAAGAAAATTATCTAAAAAGGCCTAAACATATTATATGATGGCCAATTCAGTTATAAACCTTTCAATTGTGTTAATTTAGTCATAAATATTTTGATAATTTGCCCATTTAATCTAAACCTTTTGAACAATTTGCCAATTTAGCATTTCCGGCTAATTCTGACCATCTTATGTGGCACGATCGGCGTTGACATTGGCAATTTTTTACAATTTTATAATTTTTATGAATTTTTTTTTCTCTTTTCTTTCTTTTTTCTTTCCTTCTTCCTTTGGCCAATCGTCGGGCCTTGGCAACTTGCCACTAGCGAGGCTCTACCTCGCCAGGGCTGGCTAGGTCGATCGCACCAGTGGCCTCACCATCCTCAGGCAAGGTCAAGCCTCGCCAGTAGGGCAAGGTTGACCTCGCTTGCCTTGGGCAAGACTTGCCCTCGTTTGCCTCACCATGGGCAAGCAAGGCTCGCCCTCAACTGCCTCACTAGGGGTAAGCGAGGTTCGCCGTCGCCTCTAGCTGGTTGTCGGCCATCACTAAGGCTCGACGACTGGTTAGAGGAAGAAGGAAAAAAAAAAAAAAAAAGAGAAAAAATTAAGATAGTTTTTAAAAATAGAAAAAAAAAATTATGCAAGTCAGCGCCGGCCATGTCACGTAAGATAAGTAACGTTGACTAGACTGACACATCAGCGATTTTTGGCCAAAATTGACAATTTGTTAAAAAGTTTTTGACTAAATCAACAAATAATCAAAATGTTTATGACTAAATTAACTATTGTACGATGATTGTATGACTTTTTGGATAATTTACCTCTTACATGCCCCATATTGGTTTCTGGTTGCCCCTAAAATGTTAAGAAGACGATAACCTTTTAAATTAAGACTTTTATTTGGTACATTGCTGGTGTCAAAGAATCATTGTGCAAGCACGATTCAGACACGTGTACAACTTCTAATTTTGGTATCCCACAGTAAATTCATTCGTCCTTTTTCTTGATTCCAGTTACATTTGATGTTACCACTATAGTAATTTTATTTTGCGGTTCCCTTATACTATAGTAATTTTATTTAGTAGCAATTAAAGTGATTTTCGATTGAAAAATATAATTATGGGTCCATAATCCTGTTGTGGAGTTCACATTGATTGTAACCAAAGATCATTCAACTTACTTGATGGGTTTGATCAAACACGCCTTCATTGTCTAAGGAAACCCACAATGAAATTCAATTTTAATCCACCACGTTCTTCAACTTTCTCATAAGAAAATATACTTTCTAGGTCTCTAAATTATAAGTCCACTTGTTCTCTTGCCATGGGCCAAATATGTGTCCACGGCAACCACTGTCGTCATTAGGTAGGCGCGATCGTGGCCCAGACACCATCTCTATGATCAATGCAAGGTAAAGCCATATTTTCCAATTCTACATGATCTAAATTTAGTATGTAGATTGTCTGCGTCCACCGGCAACCACTGTCGTCATTAGGTAGGTGCGATCGTGGCGCAGACACCATCTCTATGATCAATGCAAGGTAAAGCCATATTTTCCAATTCTGCATGATCTAAATTTAGTATGTAGATTGTTTTTCCAACTAAAAACATATCGGTTAACCTGATTTCTTTTTCACCATACTTTTCATGACAACGACTAGTGGTTCATGTCTCATACCATATCAATTCTCGTCCCATCTCTGATTTTTTTAATTAAAGGAATTGCAGGTGGGTATCATCGATGAAGTTTGCTAGCATATTTATGAAGTAAATTGAAAAGGAATTTCTTCCTAATTTCCTATTCTTGGGCTTATATTTGCTGGCAGCATCGAAATGAAAGTCATCCCCCATCCACATGGGGACGTTTCTCAAGAAGATCAGCACGTTCAAAGCCAAAGCAACTTCTTGTTCATGTGACAACAACACATGATGACATCTCAAGAAGATTAATGTGACACTTGGTAAAAAGCTGGTCGGGGGCATAAAGGAGGCTGGCTTGGCGGATTTCAGAACCTGTTCCTTCCCTATCTCTTCCAGCAAACTCAAGGGGTTGCACACAATCAAGAACCTGAAGGTTGATGTGGGTCACTTTGGTTTTTGCTGAGGGAGCACATGGAAAGATTGCTGATTGATTACTGATAGAAATAGATTCCATTGGGAGCTGAGGGTTTGAAGTTGTGTCTATGGGAAAAGATTTCCAGAGGCATGAAGGTCTTAAGTTATTTGAGAAAGGTTCGGTCTAGGGTTACGAGCCGATACAGCTTTCAATTAGTGCGTTTTATTTAATTCGACTTTAATTGAATGTTCGCTTTAGTCTGATTTGTTTTTTGTTTTTTTAACCTTTTACAGATTGGTAGCACTAGCTAACAAGATGGAGGTTGCTTTTCCTGTGCATACTCTTTCTTTACAGGACCGCACGACAATTGTTTATTGTATTCAAATCTGGGTTGAGCTGGTAAAAGCGCATCGTTTCCCGGATTTGTTTGTGATTTCCAGGAAGACTGATTCTCTCTCTCTCTCTCTCTCTCTCTCTCTCTCTCTCTGTTATATATTTTAGGCAGGGATGCAATCCTGTCAAAACACACGAGTTCATCTTCCCTCTTAGGCAGCGGAAAGAACAGAGGATGCAGAAGAAGGAAGAGTTGAAGAGCATTTGAGAATGGGGGAAACGGTTGATTCCGAAGGCAAGGAGATGAGGTGGGCATCTGGACATTCCTTTTCATCATTCTTGAGTTCCGTTCATTTGTTTTTGCGAAGTTCATCAAGAGATTTCCTTAGGCGGGTCTCTGTGATACATGAACGGTTTGCCAACTTTTCTGCTTGAGGTTTATTTGGGCTTCGACCAACGTTCTGATGGTGTTGTTGATCATTTGTGATGGGTTCTGGTTGTTAGGTGGTGATGAGGATTTTGCTGCAAGATATTCACAGTAGTGAACAATAGTAGCTCAAGTCTGACAACCTCAGCTCTGCTAGTTGCCCAGTTTCTTGGCAATCGATGAATTTTTGGAACTCACAAGGCCAAGAATTTGTAGCCTTTTTAGGTCGCTAAGAATAGCTACATCCTCTAACGAACAACCATCAAGATACAAAGCATGTAAATTATCCAAGAACTGAAACAACGAAGGCAAAAGAGTGAGAAGGTGTCTCGGTAAGATTTAAGAGCATGGATTTTCTCATAGAGTTAAAATATAAATCTGGGACTTCAAGAGATTTATTGTTTGTGAACAGCAAAAGGATGTGCAATTAAAGGTTAATTTAATCATTTGAGAAGCTCTTTCGTGTCAATATGGGGAAAGCATATCGCCTTGTAGATTTTGAGCTTGTCCTTGGGCAACTATGCTACCAACATATCTTTATCTTTCAACATGAGAAGAGGATGTTCTATTGAAGCGACCGAACCAGAAAACTCACGAATCAAGTCGTGGAACTTGAAAGCATTTCCATTGTCTAATAAAAAGAGAGACTTGAAAAGTACGAATTAGTGAGCTCAACCTATGTCTAGCTTCTTCCATGCTGCTATCTTCTTGAAATAACCGCAAACCCATGCCATACCTCACCAAATTTTCAAGAGAAGGCACATAGATGCCATAAACAACACAGAGTCGTAACAATAACTTCACCTCCTTGCCTTTAAATGATCATAACTCAGTTGCAACGTCTTATTTATCACCTCATCGGTTCCTTCATTTTTAGACATCTCGATTTGTTTCAAGGAATCCTTTTATTTAGATAAACCAACTTCTTTAAAATGTGCAAGTTCTTATAATGATGAAACCTTATAAATATATTGGTTTATCTTAATGGAAGGATGCTTTGAAACAAATCGAGATGTCAAAGAACGAAGGAATCGATGAAGAGACAAATAAGACGTTGCAATTGAGTTATGATCATTTAAAAGGGGAGGAGGTGAAGTTATTGTGACGACTCCATGTTGTTTATGGCGTCTCTGAGCCCTCTCTTGAAAATTTGGTGGGGTATGGCATGGATTTACGGTTGTTTTGAGATGATAGCAGCATGGAAGAAGCTAGACATAGGTTGAGCTCACTAATTCGTACTCTTCAAATGTCCTTTCTTTTATTAGACAATGGAATGCTAATGATTTCAAGCTCGACGACTTGAGTCGTGAGTTTTCTGGTTCGGTCGCTTCAAGAGAACGTCCTCTTCTCATGTTAAAAGATAAAGATAAGTTGGTAGCATAGTTGCCCATGGACAAGCTCAAAATTTGCAAGGCGATATGCTTTCCCCATATTGACACGAAAGAGCTTCCCAAATGATTAAATTAGCCTTTAATTGCACATCCTTTTACTGTTCACAAACAATAAATCTCTTAAAGTCCCAGATTTATATTTTGACTTTATGAGAAAATCCATGCTCTTAAATCTTACTGAGATACCTTCTCACTCTTTTGCCTTCGTCGTTTCAGTTCTTGGATAACTTACATGCTCTGTGTCTTGATGGTTGCTCGTTGGAGGATGTGACCATTCTTGTCGAGCTAAAAAGGCTACAAATTCTTGGCCTTGTGAGTTCCAAAACTTCATCGATTGCCAAGAAACTGGGCAACTAGCAAAGCTGAGGTTGTCAGGCTTGAGCTACTATTGTTCACTACTTTAGATGATTGAACTGGGTGTGCTTGAAAGTTTGGGCAAGTTGGAGAAGTTGCAAATGATGAATGCCTTTGATCAGTCTTGGATGGATAAAGGAAAATCCAGGATAAACTGTCTATGATGATCAAGTATCTCCCAATATTTTCTCCAACCATCCACCTCTGTCCATAATCATTTGGCCTTTAACTTGCGACCTCAAATGTGCAACAAAGTTTCCTGTCATTGCAGTTAAAGAGGAAAAGCGAGTGACCGAGATTGGTCTTCTTACCATGCTTGTTATGTGGCCATGACAGACCTGTCCTGACTGTTGCCACAGTTGCTCAAATCTGCAGGTAGACAAATGTGTGGAAACAGTATGCAAACAACAACTTCCGTTTTATCCCGCATGGATGGAAAGGCGAGGCGCTACAAACCGGTAACCTCCGTCAAAGACCGGTTATAACAACACCAGAGAGAGTTCGTGTAACATCCAAAAATTTCACTCAACTCTAAAACAAATTTGCAATGCCCCCACAACACACTTCGCTTCCTATGTGCACTCTTCTATTCCAGGACCTGAATCTCCTATCTCTAATTCTAAGCCAGCCTGCAAAGGCAGCCGAACATTGAGTAAGAAAATCACCGACTGAGCGAGAAATTCGCCACCTATTTTAGGGAATATACTGCTAACAACCATAGATTACACAGGTACTATTCAATTATGCTACACCATACATCTGATCCCATCGATATACTCCTATGATGCCACAAGTGGAATTCTACAGATGGCCCTCATGAATTCAAGAGATGGCTCCCACAATATAACACTTTACAAAAAAGGACTACACAAGTATTACAACTTTCGTACGATGCTCATTGAAGTGTCATAATTTTTTCTTTGATCACTTGAGTATCATCACTTATGTAACTTGAGTGGCATAACTTTTTTTCCAATTATTTGAGTGCTGTATAACTTTTCAATTGATTACTTAAGTGTCATAATTTTCAAAAAATATTCACCATAAGTGCCATGTCACATCGGGCATTTTTAAAATGTTTTGGCACTTAAGCAATTAATTAAAAGTTATGGCATTCAACTGAACAAATGGTTGATAAAAAAGTTAAAGCACTCAAGTAACTACCGTACGAAAGTTATGACACTTGTAGTATCTTTATCTCTTATCGCGACCTATTTTCCAAGATTATAAAAGAGGCTAATGAATTACTAAGCCCTAAGGCTTAGCACAAACTCTCCCAAGCCCTACTAATCGCGACTTGGTACTTAACTTAACAATTTAAACATGCAATTTCTTTTATTCAGGAGTTGCCACTAATCAATTATGTGTGGGTCGATTAGAAACTCAAGTAAAGTGTGGGAGAATACCTTACTTTTGCGAATGAGAGATTATGGATATGGAGACTTAATTACGCTAAATTACTCTAACGCACTTTCAATACTTTTTCTCTTTTATTTTTGAAAATTATTTTTGCAAGCAACTTTGATCAATTCAAACCTAACCTCTAACATGTAAAAAGGGTGATCAGGCGAGTGCACAACCAATAAAAATGAGATAATCAAAAGTAAGTAAACTACAAGAAAGAAAGTGAAAATCAAACATCACTAACATTGATTAGTTAATTGACCTCTTTTGGTTTTTCTATTTATCTAGAAATAAAGTTAATCTATATGCAATGCAAATTTTCTCTAAATGCATGAAATTACACTAAATAATTCTAATCTACATATTTGCAAAAGTGATCAATCTAATTCATACAACACCAAAAAATGGCACTCAATTGGGGAAATGACCTTAGAAATTTAGGAAAACTCCCAAAATGTCATATCAGCTCTAATTTAACACTATATTGCATTTTGTAATTTCTTTGGATTTTTCTTTTTTTATTATGTTATAGAAAATAAAAAAATTATTAGTTCCTTGAACGAACTATGCCTGATTTACATGAACATGGACCAACTCAGAACATGAATACCGCATTAAACAACTCAAAACAATCGTTCCAAGATTGAAATTTGATTTAGGCATTTTGTCGAACACTTGGTGTGCATCGACTACATATAACACATTTCTTCATGCCATATTCATGGCCTTCAATCTCAACCTGTAGATAATCTCAAGTAAAAATGAAGCACCAATCTACTATAAATACAGGCAGAGAGCATAATAAGCCCAATAAAAGGCCACAAAAATCATCAAATCATGGTTGAAATCGCTTCCAAATTCGCGGGTCCGGCTGTTTCCTCAAGCCTGGATTTGCACCCAGAAAAGCCAGACCCGTGAACCAACCAAGTTCATAACCGTATATCTAAGACATGGAAGACTTCAAGAAAGATCCACTCGATCCAAATAAAAGTATGTAACATGTAGTTCGAATTCAACAAACATCTCGGCGAATGATTAACTATCCTCACTAAATTAGCCCCTCCAAGTGACCTATACGCGGGATCCACACTGGCCGACTTGGCATCATCCGCGGCCCAACGTGGATCCGGGTCATTCATGCGTGCATTTCATCAACCAGATTACATGCATTAAAGCATTGTCACCATGCACAGATCTAAAGCGACTGATCAACTAAAGCTAATGATAAACAGAAATATTATCATGAATCATCACGAAATGCTTCATATTTCCAGTGGTTCACGCATGGGCAACACAAGCATATCTCGGCCTTGATGTTTGTCAAAATAGGGTAGAACTAAGGACGGAACAGTTACCCGGTCTTTCGCGACGCTAGAGCTGGGACGGGCGTACGAGTCAACAGCTCGAGCACTTACCGACATCCGATATTGGGGTTGAGAAGGTGGCTGAGGCTCAGGCGAGGTGCAGACAGTCCGAGTTTTCTCGACCAAAAACAAGACAGAACAGGGGAGGGGAGGTGCGGCCACCGTGATGCACTGCAGTCGTGGGGCTGGCCAAAGGACGCCTATGGCAGGCCTAGGACTGGCAAATTGGACGGCGTACTCTTGGGCAAAGGTTAGAGGCGGTGGTGGTGCTAAACCGTCCAGTGCATGGATTACCTGTTTAGCATTCGGATTTCACTTTTAGACGCATGATAGGGCATGATGAAAACCTTTTGGTACTTGACCTTTCTCGGGCATTACCACAAGGGGATCAGGAGTTGGTTCATTAGCGTCCAACCTTTCTCATTGCATCACAGGACATGATGAAAACCTTTTGATACTCGACCTTTCTCGGGCATTGCGACAAGGCATGACGAGAATTGTTGAGAGGACACTTGGACAGTCCTAAGTATTCCGAAGGGTTCAGATATTTGGACAGTCACAAGTATTGAAAAGGGGTCAAATACCTAGATAGTCATAGATACCAAAAGGGGTTCGAATGCTTGGACAGTCATAAGCACCGAAAAGGGTTCGAATACTTGGAAAGTCACAAGTACCGAAAAGGGTTCGAATGTTGGACAATCACAAACATCGAAAGGAGTTCGAATACCTAATCAATCACTTGTACCCATTTTAGAAAAATATCCAGGTGAAAAATGTATTTACTTGGGAATAACTCTTGGCGCGTGTCCTGTCAAACATGGTTAGAGATGGCGTATATATGCATTCATTAACAATCAAGAACATATCTAATTATACATGCCAACAACTCATTGATTTCAAATAGGGTTCATGCATGATGATTCTATCAAGTCTGCATTACCTGGGTTTCCACTAGAGAAAATTATAATAAGACAACACATACTTACAATGTGAATGTATTGAACATGCCAAATGAGAGGCCTTTAGTTAGAATTCAGTCACTCCCATTTAGGAAAGCTATCTAGAATCACTCCCTCTCATAGTCATCATGTCAATAAGGGTCCGAGTATTCTCACAAGCAGTACAACGTTGCCAATCTGAGAGGTCTTTATTAGGATCGTAATGCAGACTTGGTCAATGGCTTTATCAAAGGGATATTTCACGGCTTTGAAAGAAACATCTTCATCATCTGCTCCGGCTATACACGTCAAGAACCTTGCAAAATGAGAAAGGAATAATCTTGCTCGCACTTCTTCAAGCAATGCTTATAAACATTTGAAACTCTATGTTAATTCTAGACGATTTTCTGAGCAAAAAAACGCATTTGATAATGACACAATTTAATAGAAATTCGTTTGATAACAACATAAAATTTATATTTTTCTTACGGCGATGGACGGCAGCAAGCGGACAGTGGCGGTGGACGAATGTCGGTGGACATCAACTGTTTGTGGGCGATAGGCGGATAGCGATGGACATCGGATCGACGATCAACAGATGGTGGCGAGCGACCAGCGACAGACGATGGCGGCCGGCGATGGGGGTGACAGATGAATGGCGGTGGACATTGGCCATTCGCGGGCGGTGGATGTCGAACCGATGATTGGCGGTGGACGACAACTGACTGTGGCAAACAGCGGTGGTGAACGTTGGCCGTTCGCGAGCAGTGACGATTGACGTCGAATCGGCAACTAGCAGATGGTGGTGGGGGTGGCGAATGGCGACAGATGGCAGTGGACGTCGGACTCGTAGAGGGTGACCGACGACGGCAGGGAGCAGATGGTGCTGAGGGGGGGAGCGGATGACGGTGGACATCAGACCAATGATTGGAGGCGTATAGTGGGGAGCGGATGGCAATGGACATCAAATCGGCGATGGCGAGGGCGTCGGACAAAGGGTAGCGATAGCCGGCGGCAAGCGTCGGATGACGAT
>BCNH02000010.1:8898299-8932760 GCA_001662345.2 Metrosideros polymorpha var. glaberrima | reverse complement strand
GGACAGACTGGTAGATGGTAGATTTATGGTGTTTAATAGAGTATATGCATCTTTTAAATGGATTGTAAACCGTTTGGTTGGAATTGATATCATGGCCATACTATATGCTTTTATTTATACTTTGTCATAAAAATTGTCCGGAGTTAGTTCACAAAATTGTTCTTTTTTACACACTTGGGAAAAGATTAATTTCGATAGCTTATGTAACACGCACGACGACGATATCATCTCGAATTTAAAAAGTCATTTTTTCTGTTTTAACGTCAATCTCCAAGAGACATAAAATTATTGGTCGAATCAATAAAATGTCTTGTTTCGAATTTGTTTCTGCATATCATCCTCATATAATTAAAAAAAAAGGTTAATTGCTGGGTACTAAATATGCCAAGCTGTATAAAAAAAAAAAATCTATTGATGGGGCGCCGTGTCACTTTCGTAAATAAGGGTCAAAAGTATCGGCTGTCATCAAAGTTTACATCCGGTTGGAAAACAGTTAATGATGTCCCCTCTCATCATAGACCCCAAAAGTCAGAGCTAACAAAGGACTCAGTTGAAGGCTACGTAGCCCAAAAATGACCAAAATTACTTTCTGAAAATGTAAAACTTACCATTAGTATGAAAAGATTTTAAAAAAAAAAAGAGATATCTAGTTGTTGAAGAAGCCATATTAGGTGGCGGAAAATCGAAACTCTATAAAGTAAAAACTACACGTAAGAAGAGAGCGGACCTATTGCACGTGGCAAATTAGATAGTCACTTAGTGTGTATAGATGTTCGAACTGTGATCGCATAATGACATGGTTCGAATTGCCTAATCGAGCCGAACTGAACTTAGGGAACTCGGTCCGGTTAACTCGGGGAGTCAGTGGAACTCGGACAAGACTCAACCCCAAAGGCAAGGGCATTGATTGAGTCGGCAGAACTCGGCCAAGATTCAACCCCAAGACAAGGGCAAAGGGGACGGCAAGAAGACAGCACGCAAAAAGCCCACAACTTTTTTTCCTTAGCATAGCCGAACCAAACCATGGAACCGCTTCCCTCTAGCTTCTCTCTCTAGATCGCCGTGACGCCACGCGCCACCCTCTTTCTCTTTCTCTTCTCTCTCTTCCCTGTTGAACCCCTTCAAGAATCGTTTCCTTCACTCCAAGTGGAGTCCCCATTGGATCACTCAAAAACCCCACAAGCCAGTAACAACAACACAAGCCAACAAAGGAGGAAAAAAGGCTCCTTTCGACCTCCACTGCTGTTCATCGCTCGACCCACCACACCAGCTTGGTCTGGCTCGGCTGTTTGCGTAGCTCTGCCGTCGATTCGAGCTGATTCGACAATGCCCACCGCCTAATCTCCGCGCGATCCGCTCGAATTCCGCGCAGGTCCGGTCGATCCGCGTGGAGTCTCCGGCCAGATCTGGGCCGCTCTGAGCCAGGGACGTCAGCTGTCGCCGCCTCGCTAATCCGCAGGGGAGTGTATTCTTCCATGGCAATGCCATCGGGGAATGTGGTCGCGCCGGACACCAAGGACAAGATTCAGGCCGGCGCCGCCGTCGCGCCCGGCGATGTTTTCGGCCACCATCAGTACAGCCACCGGCCGCTCCCGCCGCAGCAGCAGCAGCAGCAGCAGTGGTTCGTCGACGAGCGCGACGGGTTCATCTCGTGGCTGCGCGGGGAATTTGCGGCCGCCAACGCGATCATAGACGGCCTCTGCCACCACCTGCGCACGATCAGCGAGCCCGGCGAGTATGACGCCGTGCTCGGCTGCATCCAGCAGAGGCGGTGCAACTGGAACGCTGTGCTCTATATGCAGCAGTACTTCCCCGTCACGGAGGTCATGCAAACGTTGAAGCAGGCTGCGTGGCGGCGGCAGCAACAGCTGCAGCACCAGCAGCAGCAGCATCATCAGTACAGGCATTTCGATCCAGTCAAAGTAGGTGGCAAGGATTATAGGAGATCCGGCTCGGGGTATAGGCCAGGGCCGAGGAGCGAGAGTGCCCGAGAAGGCCACAATTCCAGTGTAGAAACTAGCGTTAGCGATTCGGGGGCTGCTGGCGCAGAGAAGGGCGAGAAAGGAAATGAGAAATGCGAAGAGAGGAAGGATGTTGTCAAGCCTGTCGATGCAAGCATGGCAAATGTGGAGGACGAGAAAGGTAATGCAGGCGATTTGGGCAATTAAGCGTGATTTCAATTTTTCTCTTGGTCTTGTGAGCTTGATTACCTTACATTGCAATAGTTTAAAGAACTCTCATTGGATAATCCATTTATGGGAATGCTGTGTTGCATCCTAGGAAGCATGATTTTCCGTTATGAGCTTCTTTATTGATCATAAAATCACTAGAGCTGTGCCTTCAGATCTATTTTGGCAAGTGCATTATTGATAGTGATGTGGTAAAACAAACTGCTTTGCCATTTACCTTTTTTTTCCTTTTTATTAACAGCCTACTTTGAGCATGCTGGATGGAGTAGTTATGTCAGTTGATTTGGTTGCATTATATCAATGTTGAAGGAGCTGATTTGCTCGTGGGACGGATTTCTTTTGCCTTTAGAATACTTCTTTGCTTGGTTGTCATTCAAAATTGTAGGAAAGCTCCTTTCTTGGTAGGTTGAACCTATCTAACCTGCAGTTCTTGTAGGTACACGTCTTTTCTTTAATTCACGAGTATGCATTTCTGCTGGGGGTTCCCATTCTAGATAATGGAAGAAGTATTATGGGTCCTTGTCAATTTTGTAGGGTAGATCAATGTCCTTGGTCTTAAACGTTGAATGTGCTTTTCAAGTTTTTGTGCTGTAAGAATTTCAGGTGCTGGAGGGCAACGTCACTGTTAATGTCTAGCACTCTCATCTAGCTTCGTTGCTCGAATAAACTCGTACTAACTGTATGAAGTGTTCTAATGTGTTGTATTCTTTTTAACATACACTGAAAGAGAGGTCACTTGATTGGGTAAGTGATATCATGTCATAATACTAAGCGGTATAACTGTGGCGTTAAAAGAGCAATTCAGTTTATTACATGGTATACCTCTACATAAAAGACTTTCTTGTCATGAAGGCACTTAAAGCACCTGCCTTGGTGAATGATGAGGTGCAGCATTTGCCTCAAGTTGTAATGCCAGTTTATTTGACCTACCCAGCACATAGGCTATTATTGCTGGAAACAGATGAATCTGCAACTTGCTTTGCGTTCTCTTTGTTTTTATGCAAGCTGCCATATCTCGCTAAAATGGAATCCAGGACATGGTTTAATTTGAAATTTTCCAGAGAGGCTTCCTTTAAGGCAAGGAAAAATGAAGAGGATGGAATCGAAGAAAAGTTTCTTCATTCTCCCATGGGAGTTAAGTCTTTGGTTGATGCATATATGCCCATTAAAAGATATATTTTGTTGGTTGTGACTATATATGATACCTGAAATTCTACATGCAACTCTTCTTAAATGGAGATACTTAGAGGTCTGATTGATCGTCATTTTTTTCCTCACTTGTATGAAATTGGTTTCTCTCCTTACTCTAAGCCAGTTTTTCTCCTGGCATCGTTCATTATCTGTCTTTGTAACTGTGACTACTTGCTCTTTGTCTTCCATGTTGATTTGATGCATTACCTCAGTGATTGGATCACTAATCATTATGATATGGTACAATGCTACCTAGGAGAACATTCTGGTGACGGTGCCCCTGTTTTTCATTTCCTGGGCAGGTCTTGTCACAAAATCTTTTGCTAATATTAGCTTGAAGGATTCAGGTAGTACAGTGATAGTTCCAGGTGATAATGCCAAATCTGAAGCTGAGATGACAAGTCATAGCTCCACGACACCCTCTAGAGGTAGTCCTCTTGTTAACAGTGATTTGGATTTATTTGCTTTCTAGTTAGAGGGGTTGGGGGATTGCACTTGAAATGGGGCAAAACTGTGATTTCTTTAGGCATACTCTTCGCTTTAGCAAGAATTGTTACTTAGGGTAAATTTATTATGCTGACTGATGTCTCTTATCATGACTTGTCTGTTGTCACTTTGCATCTTCTTCCACACCCTTTTCTTCTCCTTGTACCATGTAAGTCTTTCTGACTGATTCTCCCCCCAACGTCCAAAGAGATGCATAATAATTGTTCAGACTTCATATTTGCTATAAAACTAATTCTTTATTTATTACTAATTCTTTATTTATTACCTATTCTTTAATGTTCTTCCAGACCCAAACCCAACCATGAAGCAGGGTGTTGATGTTGTTCCTAAAACTTTTGTCGCTAACGAGTTGGTTGATGGAAGGACGGTAACGCTCTGTTTTAGTCCTCAATTGTTATTTCATTAACCTTTCTTTTCCAGCATGAAGGCTTTCACAAGGAAAAGATAATGTTCCTTCCTACCACTTGTAAGATTCCGATGTTTTTTATGTGTAGGTCAATGTGGTTGATGGACTGAAGTTACATGAATCACTATTGGATGACAAAGAAGTCAAGAACCTCGTTTCATTGGCAAATGATTTAAGGGCAGCAGGAAAAAGAGGACAATCTCAAGGCAAGTTTATATGAAAATTTAGCATCATTTAATTGTACAAGCATCTGTGTGTTGTCATTATTATCTCTTAGAATAGAGTGCTATGTCCATTCTTGAACTCTGAACTAGTGCTATTTACTATGATGGTTCTTTTGCATACACCAAACCTATTGGAGGATGCCGTTTGACATCTTGTCATAACATTCTCTACAGGTTGTGGGCAGTAAAACTAAATGATTTTTGTATTAGAGAGTATTTTGTTATGGCAACTAAGTTAGTTGAACTACTCATGTGTGGGACTATCAACCCTCAACAAGGTTATCTCACTATGAAAGTTATTTCTACTGCAGATTTTATTCAGTTAATATTTGATGCTAGAATAGGTTTGGAGTACGTAAAAAAAGATTGTGTGAGGCAAATGAAGCTTCTGTTGCTACTGCCTTGTATTCTTCATTTTGTTTCTAGTCATCTTGCTATGTCTGTGCTTAGACAGTGTTTGAGTTTGTGATTATTTTCTTTTTCTCTCTCTGCCTTTGTACATATCTGATGTACTAGAATTTTCCTTTTTAATAAAATCCTTTATTATTTATTATAAGAAGTTTACGAGAAAACGCCACACCACAATGATGATGGTTGTTTGCGTTTAGGATTCTCAATGCATTTCTGTCTGATTTGAGGAAAACTCAAGTGGATTTTTATTATGCTTTTCTGTTTCCTTTAAATTTCCCCTTAAATGGTTTCTCAAGAGAGTCATTGATCAATTTTATTTAAATCATTGTGAAATATATCAGCGATGAAACCTATCAACAAAAATCCAGCTTCCTGCAGTTTACTTCCCTTAATTATCACACTTCCAAATCCTAAGTTAACAAGCCAAATTAGAAATCACGTTCTCTTTCGAAATCAGACCCTTTTCATGCCAGCCATTAAGAAGCACCTTGAGAAGGTTGTCAGGGACAAGGCCCTGACATTTAAACATGTCGAAGACACCCCTAGAAACTGGAGGATGCACAGAAGCTGGGGCATTACTTCGTCAGTTTTTGATTGAGTCTCTCCTGTTGTTCAGTCTTGTCTGTCTTTGCTTGTTGGCCGTCTGTTTTGGCCTCTTCACTTCTCTGTGTTTTCTCTTTTTGGGCTTACCCCCTGTTGTTCTTCTGTTTTTTCACCCACGACACCCTTGCACCCGTAGTGACATTTCCTGGTGTCACTACAAGTGCAAGGTTTTTCTTTGTGTGGTTGGGTTTCATTCTGTAATCTGCGCTTTGGTTGGTTAATATATTTCTTACCTTACCAAAAAAAATACAATAACAACAAATCAAGCTCTTTCCCACTAAATGGGATCGGCTTTAGTGAGAAGAATATTGTTTCAAAATGGAAAGATTTGTACAAGTTAGGCCTTTCGTCACCACTTTGTGTAAAATCGTCAGGTATGAATGAATATGTAAGATAGCTGTGACTCGATTGGTGAAATAGTATCTCTCTCCAAAAAAGCATATGTTTTTTTTTTACTGCCAAAAAGCACTTTGTCTCATGGATAATCAAATTGATGAAATATCGTGATCTAGCTTCATAGTTTGAGCTCTGAAAAATTTCTTCCAAACCTAACCTAGGTTGGAAAAGCCCTCTCTATGTTCTTAGTCAAGCCTAAAATGCAATCAAAGGTTAGCACTAACGAGCACAAGTTGCTCAATCCCTTGCTTCTTGCTTTCGAGCCCAAGCTTATGTTTGCTTAGTCAGGTTGCTTGAGCTATGCGAAAGGTTGCTTTTCGAAAACTATTCTCTAATGGCGCTTTAGCCTATCTATAGTCAGGGGCCTTTTCTTGCTGGGCTTGAAAAATGACCAATAACTTAGAGAAAGGATCAAGGGCTTCATTTAAGGTTTTGAGACAAAACGAATTACCTGTAAAGAGAAAATGAACCTGCAATGGTTAGAACAACTGATTGCAAACTTGAAGAGGGATGTCGGGCCTCTAGATTGACTTTAAAAATAAAATTAGTTGAGTTAGTACTGAAGTAGGGAAGTTGATGTATGGGGGGTTTGCATGAGGAATGCTGCAGATTTGGTTGTTTTCCGAGAGTGTAGAGTAAGCAAATACCTGTGCTTTATTTGCTTTTCCCTACACACAAAATTCCAGTCTCCTCCTTACCAAAAAAAAATAAAAATTCCAGTCTCCTCTGTCTCACTCAAGTGAATTGGTTTCAAGACGCCTTAGGTGGAGGTTCAGAAATGAAGGATGTCGATTTGCATCTTCCTCAAAGGGCCAGGAATTGACTTCTGCAGTCATCTTTCTTTAGAATATGAATAGGGATAGAAACTACAATTTTGTACTTGTTTCCTTGATGAGATTTGCTCTTTTAATTTTCTCCAATGATTGCCTTCCTTCTGTAATGAGCGTATTACTTGATTTAACAATCAGATGCTTAGTAAAAGTATTGATTGTAGTTGTTTTCTCCCATGCAATATGTTTGGGCCTTCAAGTTTTGTTATTTCTATTGACTTAGCTTTCAGGAGGAAGAGGTTTTGATCATTCAGAATGTCATGGGAGATTCTTTTTCACACACATAAATACATGTATAGGCAAGCTCCTCTATAACTGCAAATCTCTTTTTCGATAAGAAGCAGGTCATACGTATGTAGCCTCAAAGAGACCCATGAAGGGACATGGAAGAGAGATGATTCAACTAGGCGTGCCAGTTGCTGATGCACCTGTTGAAGTAGAGAATGTCGGAATATCTAGAGGTATATCTACTTAACTGAAGACCTTATTTAATTATTGAGGATTTTATTTGTCAAAAAAATAAAATGTATCATCCGGCTTCTTCGTGTTCAATCTTTGCAGACAGAACTATACCTGCCTTACTGCAAGAGGTTATTGAACGTGTAGTTGGCATGCAGATCATGACAGTGAAGCCAGATTCTTGCATCATTGATTTCTTTAATGAGGTTATTATCGGTTTTTTTTTTTTTTTTCAAGTGGTCAGTTATGAAAAGTTTGTCTTATATTTGCTTCATGCAGGGCGACCATTCACAGCCTCACTCTTGGCCACATTGGTATGGACGTCCAATTTGTGTTCTTTTTTTAACAGAATGTGACATGACATTTGGGAAAGTCATTGCAATAAACCAACCAGGGGACTTCAAAGGCGCTCTCAAGCTGTCTCTTGCACCTGGGTAAGCAGTTGCTCTCTCTCTCTCTCTCCCCAGCTGTAGGAAAGAAACTTTCATTGGCTTCAACGTAGGAATGTGTTGGGATTTAAATCACATTTGAGCTCCTATGTGTGGTCGGAAGGGGCTGATTTGCATCGAAGTCACTATATGGTTCATGTTTCGTATTTATCACATCATGTGAGTTCTTGTTGCTCATCATTTTGCTCTAGACAACGGTAATGCTTAATGGTATCTGACAAATTGAATTACTTCCGAAAATTTACTGTAGGTCACTCCTTGTGATGCAAGGAAAATCATCAGATTTTGCTAGGCATGCAATTCCATCCCTTCGCAAACAACGGATACTCATCACCTTCACAAAATGTCAGCCAAAGAAATCCACACCCGGCGAAAATCGCTTTTCGCCACCGACCATAGTTCAACCTTCTCATTGGGTCCCGTCATCCCAACGATCTTTCAACAATGTTCCTCATCCTGCAGGATCGAAGCAATTCGCATCTGCTGCAACAGCTAATGTGTTGTCACCTCCCATTCATCCACCAATACCGGCACCAAACGGTATCCAGCCCCTCCTAATGCCACAATCTGTTGTGCCGGCCATACCTTTCCAAGCCCCGGTACCAATTGCAGCTGCTTCAGCTGGATGGACGGCGGCTCCTCCACGCCATCCACCACCTCATCCCCCAGTTCCCGGAACTGGTGTCTTCCTTCCTCCTCCCGGCTCCGGTAATCCGTCCTCTCCCGGACACTTATCTACTAATGCTACTGAAATTAACCTTATTCCAGAGACTCGAGAAAATGGTATGGGGAAACTTGACCATAGCCCGAGCGCTTCCCCTAATGGAAAATCAGACGTGCAAATAGGAAGACAAGAAGTCAATGGAAGTATAGAAGCCCAAAGGGATATGGCCAATGAGGAAAAAAATGAAGGTGATGATAAAAGGTTGTCGAGCAAGCCAAGTAGAGCAGCTTAGAAGAGGGAACGTGAGAGTAGTAGGCTGCGAGGAGATTTGAGTTTGAAGCAAATGTAAAGAGCGGCGAAATTTGAGTGGGTAGACACGTCACACGACCTGAGAGTACGAGGGAAGGAGGGTGAGGAACTTCTTGATTCTCTTTAATTTTACTCTCTGGTGCTCCTTTCTCTTTTTGTTGTGCTATTATACAACTCCTAGGAAATGTATGGGACTACATGACAAACTCATCAAACATTGAGTTACAGAAAATTTATTTTGCCCAGATGAAGTGCTGGCATGATCGCTGTGAGTTGTTTGATTTTTGCTCAGATGTGGTGCCATGCGACCTTGACCAAGATGGTGTCCTAGGTGGTCTTCAGTTGCTTACACGATTTTTTAGGATTGGATTGCAAGTGAAATACCCTGAGGATCGCATTTATCGCGATCGAATATAACATATCCTGTCCTATGAAAAGTAATGCAAAACCTGCCTTTGATCTTGTCGTCAACCAGCTACTATAGGCTGCAGATAAAAGAGCTCTCTCTGGCAGAACAAATCTAGGACGAGAGCAAAGGGCAAAGCCTCATTTGAATCCTTCTCTTTAATATCCATGCAGAAGAAAACACAGAGACACCCTCTTATTAATGGGGCTCTCGCTCTCTCATCTTGTTCAATTGTGTCCCTTTCACGACAGCACGAATCCTCTGCAGCGCCATCTGACCTGTTTCATATTTCACTCGACATCCGAAATTCATTTGGATAAAAAATCACTTGTCGCTTTTTTTCTAGTCATGCAGAATAATATATAGAGCTCACGTAATTTTTCTATATGAACTCTTTCACTAGCAAGCAAAGTTTAGACCATGATCTTTGGGAATCATATGCAAAACTTTTAAACCTTAATTCCAGCGACGTTCAGGTCTTCCATGTCCACTTCACCCAAAGTACAGTTGCCCATAGTGGCATCTATTTTGCAATTTTAAGCGTTATTAGAGAGTTATATTAAAATTCCCCTGTATTCTCAAGGCCACTCATGCATCTCACATTCCCTAGTCCATGGAAATTGCTGCACTAGCATCAGTGATCAACTTCTGCCCCTTTCTTTGCTTGAAAGGTGAAATCTGAAAACTAAAAGTGATAAGTCACTTGCATCTGCTGAAGAAAATTCCTCACACTGCAGAAACATAAGACTTTATTTTTTTTGACAAACCACTTGTCTGGATACTAAATACAGAACTCTATTAGTCTCGGTCTCATGTCAAACAAACAGAGTCATCATCATCAGCCACGGTTCACCAAAATTGATACATTAGAAAAAAGGTAATGCGTTTGAAATTCATAAGTTACAAGAACACAGAAGCAGAGGACACAGGAGAGCTTCAAAAAATTGGCATCAGGATGTGGGATGCCACTGCCTAACCCACTCTGTCAAGGTAGCGACATTCCTGTCTATGTCATCCACGGTGTCACTCTTCAATGCCAAAACTATGTCTTGAGGGTAGCTTTCTTTTGCCTCCTCCCACAGTACTTGGAATATTTCACATTCTATATTGTTTGAGAGCTTCGACCCAGTGTAACCTCTGACATATGAGAGAAATTCCATGATGAAGTTATGCAGAGACATCAATTGAACGAGACTTAAGGTCAAAGAAAGTAAATCAAGTGAGCATTACCTCTTACTCAAGCGATCATAGAGGATAGAGTTGTCAGTCTGAAGAACGACGACAAGATCAAACCATTGCTCGGGGAAGAAGTCGCACCCATGGTAATCCACAATGTTCCCACCTTGTTCCATCACATCCTCGAGCTCATCACACACCTAACATCAATACTAAGAAATGAGCCTCCCATAATGACTACAACTCTGACAAGTCATTTACTGCAGTAGTTCACTAAAGATGTGCAAAGAGACCAATCAAGCGAGGATATGCTGACATAGACGAAGTTACATTCTATACAAGACACAGGCAACTTTAAGAAAGTTTCACTACAAGTTCATCTGCACTCGATTGAAAATTAAATCCTCATCTCAATATTCACAACAGGGCTAGTTCTCATCACTTAACCCCCGATTTAATACCCTCTCTCCTAACTTCCATCTCAATTCTTCTTCATGAAAAGAACTACCATCTTACTTCATTGATAGCAGTAACCAAAACCAGATACAACAGCAATTGTATTCCAACGCCTAAAGTGACTGTGCTGACAAATTTCTGTTAGCTCTCACACTGTAAATGCCGAACCCTATTGTGCTACTCATGCCCACTTCAGCTTAGCCAGCATCCAAAATTATTTGAACAAAACCATGCACCGGGAGGCTCATCGATCGTATAGTCAGTGGGTCACCATCAAGAACCGTATCTCCACAAACAATGACCAATCCTTAAAAGAAGGTTATGGCCAGTGTGGCGATACACACACCCTACAATCACTTCGCAGCCCACTGTTGTCTTTGTCACTGTTCACGTGAAAAGATTCAAAATTTACCGGCCTTTCGACTCCTATAAGAAAAAGATTTCGTCAATTCATAATTTCATTGCTACCTTAATTAACTGAAGGTTTGTCTTCATCAAAGAGAAAAAATAAGATAAACCCAGCTTAAAACACAATCAATTAAGAACTACGCAGCCCCGCAGAGAATCAAATCAATCACCCACGTGGGCTTCTGGCATGTACCCAGAAACAAGTAACCCGTCAGCGAAAACATACAGCAAGCGAGCAGTGGCAACAATTTCTAGGGTTTCATAGCCCTTTACCAGGTCCTCGTTGATGACGTGGCACTCGAGCTCGTCGTCCCAGCCGTCGTGCAAGCCCTTGTCCCTGACCAGATCGCCGACGCCGACGTGGCGGTGCTGGGTGGCCTGGGCGAGCGCGCTCGCCGTCGTCGTCTTCCCCGTTCCGGGCGTGCCCGTGACGAGGATGTTGGGCCTCTTCCTCTCGCGATCCTTCGCCATCTCTCTCGACCACCCTTCAACGTTCCTTCTCTAGCAACTAAGAGAGAGAGAGAGAGCCTTCAAGCTCAAAATCCACTGCCACTAAACCCAGGCCCAGCCCATCAAAGTCCAGCAACGCCTCTTCTCGTCTCCAAATACAGACACTTCAAATGCAATTTTCCTTTTCATTCTCAACCTCAGTATTTTTATTATAACTATATTATAATAAACGACATCCACCCAGAGATAGTAAATCCCTAATTATAAGTCTAATCAGTTGTATAAAATATCAGATTGAAAAAAACTTCAAATTCAGCAATTGTATAAATTCGAGGTGCAATAATAGCTAGAAGTTAGGTGTGAAACCGCGGTCGTTAGTTAAAAGCCTTAACCATATCGAATTTTGTTCTTAGCATTCATGAATTTGTTATAATTACCCTCAAGAGTTCTAATGAGATAAAGACGACCTAAAAAATTTGCTAAAATTTCAGTAGAGTTAATAATTATGTATATTTACTCAAATCACCTAAGCAATATAGATGGAACAAAAGGCATCTTGGTGGTTAAACAAATCGGGTTCGAGTATCGGATTTCCCAACTTTAAAGTACTAAGCTCGTCCCAGACCCTACTGGGATTATAGCAATTGAGCCGAAACCCGTCTTGCTCCTCGAGACATGTTATTCATTTATGTCCATTTATGCTGCGTTTGATTATCTGGATTTCTCTGACCACGATAGGATTGGATAGAATAAGAATGATTCTATTTTAGAGAGGATTATCAAACTTCATTTCTTCAAAAGAGTGTGATTAAACTTTTTATGACATGTATCATCTAATTCCACAATTGTGGTTATGGTGAAGATCATATACAAGTGCGATTTCAACGTCTTTCTCTATATCTCGAAAAGGACAAATCTTCCAATCGTGCTAGGCTTACTGTGCATACTGGATTGGCCACCAAAGGCAGGTCGCTTAAGTGGAACATGCAGGTCTCCTCTCTCTGCTGCCTTTGAAATTCCTTTGATGAAGATAGAAATCATCTGTCTTTTTTTTTTTTTGTTGATGTTCCTCACTTTGCAAATCTGCAAACTCTTTGCAACCTCATCGATCGAGCCCCTGGGTTGCTTGGGCCTGTTCATCTTTTCAAGGAATCGACTTGCCTCGGTTGCTGTGCAAGCTATCTTGGTGTGCTTATATCCATTGGATTTGGAGTGCTAGAAAGATGTTTTCATGATCGTTTTGGGACGATGGTGCCGCTTTGGGATGAAGCGGCGTCGTTTTTGCAAGTCCACGTGAATGGGTTTAATAAAAAAAAATGGTAGCCTACATAAAAAAAAAATTAATTAAAAATGCCACATATTAATTTTGGCTGAAATTTCTCACAATTGATACTTAAGTGATCTTTTTTTTTTTGATTTGACACTTGAGGGCGCGGAAGACCAAATTTATGTTCCAAAAATCAATTTTTAGAAAGAAATAGATTTTTCTATTTTCGAGTAAAGAAACGTGTTTGATAATGACACAAAATTTCTGTTCCCAAAAAAGAAATTTGTTTGATAACAGCATAAAATATCTATTTCTCTCACGGCACCAGTGATCGGGGGCTAGTCGCGATGGCAAACGAGTGGCGATGGGGGGTGGCGAGCGGACGATGGCAGCTAAGGGGAGGGAGAAGGCAGGGAATTGGGAGAGAGAGAAGAGTAAGTCGTGAAGAGAGAAAAGAGAGAAGGATTTTTAACTTCTTATTTTTGTTGCAGAAATAGAAAAGTAGAAAGCTTTAACTTCTGATTTCTATTTCAAACTTATATTTGAAATATAAATTTGTTCCAGATATAGAAAAATGAAATTGCATTACCAAGTGGATTTCTAATTCAAATTTATTCCAAACCTATTTTTGGAACATAAATTTTATCATGCAGATCCTAAGTGATTCGAAGAAAATTTTTGGCATTAAAATAAGCGTCATACATAACTTTTAGCACTTCTAATATCCTTCTCCCCTGTAAGTTCTAGCTCAATCCTTTCTCAAATAAAGTGGTTGGGTAGAGCTAGACTTAATAACGGTTTGAATGTTACGAGAAATGTTTCTTTGATAAGCATAAGGCTTTTGTTGTGATTGGGGCTCTTTTGAATGAGTTTCTTAATTGCTATAAGTGCTATTAGGCGTAGGAGTGATGTTGTTTTTGCTGATTGAGATTGTGAGTGTTAGTTGCTGTTATGGAGTTTGTAGTAGGTCTTGGCTTGCCTGCTTTATTGTGGAGTGAATCAAAGGGGTGAGCGGTTCTAAGTTTTGTATAAATTTTACTTGGAACCTAGAACCTTCCAATCGAAAAGAGTTTATCATTTTTTTGGAACTTGAATCCAACTTACATATTTTGAAACTTGGAACCTACCCTATCATATATTCCAAAATCCACTCATGTTCCATTTGTATTCTTAATTGAATAATAGCAGTGAATTATTAACTTTAATGACCACCACTTATTGTTACAATCCATTAAAAACAACTTATATATAAACACACGAAAATTACGAAACATTAACAAAGTCATAAATATTGCCAGAAATAAAACTCAGACTAGTGGTTCCGAATTATACACACATCATTGGATGCCATGGAATACTGCATGATCGCGCAAAGACATAGACTAAGAAAAACATAGAAACTTGTCATACTTAGAACCTAGAATCTACCCATTGAAATAGGTTCCTTAATTTTTTAAACCCGAAACTTACTATACATAACTTGGAACCTTGAACCGAACAGGATCCCATAGGTCCAGTTCTTCGGTTTCAAGTTCTACCTTGGAACCATGCTCACCCCTAGTGAATCAAGTTCTAACTGGTCGAGAAAAACAAACAAGACAAATTTTCCATTCATGTTGCTATGGAAACAATGATACTTCTTTTGAATAAAAAATACATATTTGATAGTAATGACTTTAATAAAAGTTATGACTGTCATGAAAGCTATCATTTTGTAACGATTTTGTAATAATTGTGCAACAATATTGTAACGGTTTTGTAACGTTTGATTTATTTCTTCATAAAACTCTCTATTATTTTATAATGGTTTTATAACAGTCATCAATTTAATAATTACCAATTGATTTATAAAGGTGTCATAATGGTTCTCTCTTTGGTTTGCCTATAATATTAAACTTCAAACCACAATCCTAAATGATACACCGAATTAAAAGAGAATTTTTTTCACTCTCATTCCATTTTTCTTTCCTTTCTTTGCCGAGTTATACATACAATTTACTTGTTCATGTTCCTTCTATTATTCTGTGCGGAGTAAAGAAGATGCTTGTTGTATCTTGGAAGAATAGCTGATGGAGTCTATCCTACCGAGTTTTGTACCCCAAGGAATGGAATTATCCTTAAAGACAGTACCTGCACTCTTCATACAATTGATCTTATTTTTTCATTTTTTCAACAATTCTCATTTTCATCTTCTTCGAATTTTTTCCAACAACTTCTAATGCCTTGAATAACATGCGATCACAAAAATTAACTACTTGGATGCTCTTGGTTTCGCAAACTTAATCCTGCATACTTGAGTTCAAATAATAGGAAAAGTTTTGCTCTTATGGAATTAAGAAATAATTTGCCCATACGAACTACTAAGCATATCATAAAGATCTTGCTTCCAGTCTACATGTAATTGAGTATGTGTACACAATGATAACTTTTTCACTTGTTTTCATCGGACATAGGCATTCGTTCTTGTGTTGCCGGGAACCAGGTAAAAGCTAACTACACATCAAGAATATCAAAATCGATTTTTTTAAAAACGTTCACCCAATTGCCGGAAATCCGACGTGGCTTAGCGCTTGTGGTGAACGTTTTAAAAAAGTTATAACACTTAAGTAAATAACGTACATAAGTTATGGTACTTAAGTGATCGAAAAAGTTATGACACTTAATAAATGCTATACAAAAGTTATAGCATTTGTGGTATCCTTTTTCCAGATTACGGAGACGAAGCGGGCGTGCAATCCGTGAGTATAGCACGCCTAAGACCCCATCGTGTCTATTTTAGCGACTCCATTTTCGGCAAGCTAATCATCGTTAATTTGTCAGTATTTGCTGTACTTCAGATTTTATGAGCTAAACAAATTCATGCAATATCGTCCACAATTGGCTCAATCCTGTCGTAAGCCTTTCAGTAAAACCATAAATGAGATTTCCATAAAATTCAACTCGTTTAGATTTATTTTGGCTTAATTTGAGATGATTTTCTTTATGCCTATATCTTTGTCGGTATCTTAACCCTACAACCATGGTTAATTGTAGCATGAGCTGTTTCTTCTGCTTAGCTAAATTTGTATATGCTGGCATCTTCCTTTCAAAATTCCAGCGCTCAAATCAAGAATAACAACGCCATGACATGTGACTCATTCGTACATTTACTGTCTGGCCAAAAAAGTACATATGTAATGTTTAATGTCTTGCCCTCAATTCTCTACTGCTTTGGAATTGTTTCTATATGATGAATAACTACTTTGGTACTCTAAAAGACTTTTTTTTATTTTATTTTTATGGTTCTATCCTATCTTAGTTTTATTACACAAGTTACCGTGTGCGCGCAGGTAGTGAACCCTGCTCCTTTCTCACGCGTCCCCACCCCAACCCCCGAAGGTGGGAATTCAAACTCCCACCTTCCCCTTTCCAAGTGGGAAGAGTAATCACTGGGGCAAGTCTATCTTTTTTAATGATTGTTGAGTTCTCAAAGTATGTATCTCTAACGATCCAAACCCTTCATAGATTGAATCTCAAATTAAATCAAATTACACGCTTATTAAACCTTAGAGAACACGCTGATCCAAGAATGCAATATTAATCTTAACATAAGTGAGATTTACAAAGCTTTCGTTGCGCACACTTATCAAAAAGCTCAATCCCCCCTACTCTCCTCAATTCGCTCAACCTGCAAACACAAAACACCAAACACCTTTTGACATCTTTTAGAAGAATATCATGGCATCTCAATTAGGGATCACTGGATTTGTCTCGATCAGAAGATATTTTCAGTTTTCGTTTGCTCAAAAAGATGTATAGTTTTCTTCTGCCAATAATTCGTTATATAAGCACTACATACTATCTTTCACGTAAATTAGTCGCTAGATGATGCTTTTGGAAATTAATTTTTCTCTATCCTTTCGTTCTTTCTAAGTTCATCCTATCTGAGAACAATACCAAATAATATAAGTGAGATCACAGAGCTTGATCGATATTAGAAATCCTTCTAATTGGCTAAGATAGTACTTATATACTAGTATTAACAATTTACGGCTTTTAGCCGCATAGCATTTTATTGGCGCATCGAATTACGACATTGAATATTGATCATCAAATTGCCGTGTCCGCAATTTCAATCAAGCAAAATTATTAATAAAATAAGTCAAGTAATGAGCAAAGGATGTGCATTGCCACATACAATTCCTACCTAACCTGCCATTTATCATATTTCTTGGTATGGTAATATATCGAATGCAAAATATGCAGGTGTATCCACTAATAAAGAGAGTGCCCAATTCTTTGCCTATATATACAACTCTCATCTTTTGATGCTCTACACCTAAATATCTTATAACTATTGAGCCGCAATTTTACCACTATCCTCATTTACAACCATCTCTATCAATGGATAATGAAGTTTCGTCGACTCCTATAGTCTTTTCCTCAAGAAACCTATTGATGCATCTAAATTTGTTATTTGTTGTTTCATCAAAGATTATTGTCCATCATACCAAAAACGCTCCTAATTTCAGTAGAAGATGCATAATCATGCCCTCCAAACCTGAAAAGTTGGATCAGCGATTTACCAGAACAAGCTATTCGCAATTTCGCCTTGCTCCAGGTATGAATTTCCAAGAGCAACATCACTTTAGCTTAACCATTTTTGTCTTAATCCAACTAACTATCAGTCCTACGTGTGAATTGGATGATTGATTAAACTTTCCATCCCTAATTTATTGCAGCTGGGTGATACATCCGGATATAACGTTGTTGGATAATCTTGCTTTATCGGAGCATCTAATAACGACACCGGATATTGATCATCGAATTGCCGAGTCCACAAAGCGAAACCATCAATAATTTGTGGTTCGATATGGATACAGCGAATGATGTGATTTGATAAATCCATTTTCAAGTATCACATGTCAAATCATATAAGGGCTCAGTGTAGGGAGTGAGCTTCCCTTTATTTTTTCGTCTCTGAGAATTAAATTTTTGTTACACGGAACATCCATATGTTTTCCCTCAAACTGTGCAGATCTGATACAATTAGTTCTAATTTTTTCATGTGTCGCTAATGAAACATGTGATATTAATCTTGAGCAATGATCAAGTTAATCTTGCGACGGTATTATGATCCCGAAGTAATGGCCAGCTTGGCTAATCTTTTATGTTATACTTTTCTCGGATCAACAAAATCCGACACGAACCCTCTACTACTTATGTTAAAAAGTTATGACAATCAAGTGAGCACCGTATATAACTTATGACATTAAGTGATTGAAAAAAAATTTATGGTACTCAAGTGAGCGCCGTATGTAAGTTATGATACTTGTGGCATCCTTTTCTTCGATTACAGTGAAGAGACGTTAGTGCCATCGTGAGTATAGCAAGCCCAAGACACCGCTGTGTCTATTTTAGAGACTCCATTTTCGGCAAGTTCATAGTTGGCCAGCTAACCACGGTTAATTTGTCAGTATTTGTTGTGCTTCAGATTTTATGAGCTAAATAAATTCATGCAATATCGTCCACAATTGGCTCCATCCTATCGTAAGCATTTCAGTAAAACCATAAATGAGATTCCCATAAAATTCAACTCGTTTTGATTTATTTTGGCTTAATTTGAGACGATTTAATTTAGGGCAAATAGCTTTGTCGGCATCCTAACCCCACAACTATGGTCAATTGTAGCATGAGCTGTATCTTCTGCTTAAATTAGCTAAATTCGTATATGCTGGCATCTTCCTTTCAAAATTCCAGCACTCTAATCATGAATAACATTGCTATAACAGTGACTCATTCATACATTTACTGTCTGGCCAAAAAAGTACATATGTAATGTTTAATGCCTTACCCTCAATTCTCTACTGCTTTGGAATTGTTTCTATATGATGAATAATTGCTTTGGTACTCTAAAAGACATTAAGAAGCCTATCCTTTTCCAATGATAAGTATCTTCAACGATCCAAACCCTTCACAAATTAAATTTCAAATAAAATCATATTATACGCTTATTAAACCTTAGAGAACACTATGAAAAAAAAAAAAAACCTTAGAGAACACACTCATCTAAGAATGCAATATTAATCTTAACATAAGTGAAATTCACAAAGCTTCATTGCGCACACTTATCCCAGAAGCTCAATCTCCCCTACTCTGCTCAATTCGATCAATCTGCAAACACCAAATACCAAACACCTTTTGACATCCTTTAGAAGAATATTATGGCCAACCTCAAATAGGGATAACGACAGAAGATGTATAGTTTTCTTTTGCCAATAATTCGTTATATTTGCACTACATGCTATCTTTCACGTAAATTAGTTGCTAGATGCTTTTGGAAAGTACTTTTCTCCATCCTATCAGAACAATACCAGATAATACAAGTGAGATCACAGAGTTTGGTCGATATTAGAAATCCTTCTAATCGACCAAGATAGTACTTACATAGTAGTATTAACAATTTATGGCATTTAGCTGCACATCATTTTATAGGGATAATTGTCCAAAAAGTCCTAAACCTTTTGCTGATTTGCCAATTTAATCCTAAACTTTTCAATTGTGCTAATTCAATCTTAAACTTTTTGACGATTTGCTAATTTAGTCCTAAACCTTTTCAACTTTTGCCATTTTAGTCCTAAACATATTATTTGGATAATTAGTCGAAAGAACTACATTAGCAAATCGTACAAAGGTTTAGGACCAAATTGGCAAATCGTCAAAAGGTTTAGGACTAAATTGGTACAATTGAAAGGTTTAGGATTGAATTGGCAAATCGTCAAAAGGTTTATGACTAAATTGGCACAATTGAAAGGTTTATGACTGAATTGGTAAATTGTCAAAAGGTTTAGGACTTTTTGGACAATTTTTCCGCATTTTATTGGTGCATCTAACAACGTCATTGAATATTCATCATCAAATTGCTGCATCTGCAATTTCAATCGAGCAAATTTTTTAATAATTCGGGTTTGATACATCAAATATTTCTTATTAGTCAAGTATGAGTAAAGGGTGTGCACTGTCACATTAGTGGATTTTACAATCCTACCTAACCTTCCATTTATCACATTTCTTGATATGGGAATATATCAAATGCAAAATATGCAGGTATATCCACTAATAAAGAGAGTGGCCAATTCTTGGACTGTATATATAGCTCTCATCACGCCTGCATATTGTATTACTGTTGAGCCAACAATCTTACCACTATCCTCATTTACAACCATCTCTATCAACATATGATGAAGTTCTGTCGACTCCTATAGTCTTTTCCTCAAGAAATATATTGATGCATCTAATTTTTTATCCATTGTTTCATCAATGATTATGGTCCATCATATGAAAAGCACTCCTAATTTTAGTGGGAGATGCATATTCATGCCCCCCAAACCTGAAAAGTCGGATAAGCAATTTACTAGAATAAGCTATTTTCACGACATCCCTAGCTAAAGGCACGAATTTCCAAAAGTAACATCGTTTGAGCTTAACCATTTTTGTCTTAATCCAACTAAATATCAGCCCTACATGTGAATTGAATGATTGATCTAACTTTCCATCGCTAATTTATTGCAGTTGGGTGAAACATCTGGGTATAACGTTATTGGATAATCTTGCTTCATCGGCATATCTAATAACGACAATGGATATTGATCATCAAATTGCCGCATCCGCAAAGAAAAATCATCAATAATTTGTTTCGATATCGATACAGCAATGAAATGTGATTCGATACATCCATTTTCAAGTATCACTTGTCAAATCATATAAGGGCTCAATGTAGGGAGTGAGCTTCCCTTAATTTTTTCGTTGTTGAGAAATAAATTTTTGTTACATGGAATATCCATCTGTTTTCTCGTACACGGTGCAGATCTCTAGTACAGTTAGTTCTAATTTTTTCCTGTGTCGCTAATGAAACATGTGATATTAATCTTGAGCAATGATCAAGTTAATCCTACGACAGTAACATGATCCCGAAGTAATGAAAGCTTGACTGATCCTTTCAGTCATACTTTTCTCAAATCAGCAAAATCCGACGTGGATCGTCTACTAATTATGTTGCTTTGAAGTCCCATAGATATTTCTGATAAATTCAAAACAAAAGAAAGTGAAATGATACATGCTAAATGCTCTTTATATTGTTGTGATCTCTCGCCACCTAGCTTGGCTGATCTTTTCTGTTAGTATTTGTTGTGCTTCTAATTTTATGACCTAAATAGATTCATACAATATCGTCCACAATTGGCTCCATCCTGTCATAAGCATTGCAGTAAAACCATAAATGAGATTCCCATAAAATTCAACTCGTTTAGATTTCATTTTACTTAGGATGCGTTTGTTTCGCGGAAAATAAGTGATTTGAAAAATATTTTCTGAAAATTAATTGCTTATATTGTTTAGAAAAATTAGTCAACGAAAAATATTTTTATCATCAATAATATTCTATTCCTAACTATTTTTACGGGTGATTTTGAAAAAAAAATTCATTCATTTATTTTTCTAAACGATATAAGTGATCATTTTTCTGAAAATGTTTTCTAAATCATTCATTTTCCGCAAAATGAACACACCCTTAAATTGTGATGGTTTTATTTAGGATGAATTTCTTTGTCGGCATCCTAACCCTACAACTATGGTCAATTGTAGCATGAGCTGTATTTTCTGCTTAAATTAGCTGAATTTGTATATGCTGGCATCTTCCTGTCAAAATTCCAGCACTCAAATCATGAATAACATTGCCATAACATGTGACTCATTCATACATTTACTGTCTGGCCAAAAAAGTACATATGTAACTTCTAATTTCTAGTCCTCAATTCTCTACTGCTTTGGAATTGCTCCTATATGATGAATAACTGCTTTACTACTCTAAAAGACATCAACAACCCTATTTTTTTCAATGATCGCATAGTTCTCAAAGTACTAGAATCTCTACTGATCCAAATCCTTCACATATTAATTCTCAAATAATATCAAACTAAACTCTCATTAACCTCAATAAGACACTGATCTAATAATACAATATTAATCTTAACGCAAGTGAAATTTACAAAGTTTTCGGTGCACATACTGATCCCAGAAGCTCAATCTCCCCTATTCTCCTCAATTCAATTAATTAGCAAACACAAAATATTAAACACCTTTGACATCTTTCAGAAGAATATTATAGCCAAAGAAACTGTTAAACCCCAAATAGAGATAACTGCATTTGTCTTTATCACAACGATATTTTTAGTTTTCGTTTGCTTAAAAAGATGTAGAGTTTTCCTTTGCCAATAATTCTTTATATTTCACTTCATGCTATCTCTCATGTAAATTTGTCGCTAAATGCTTTTAGAGAGTATTTTTCTCCAACTTTCGTTCTTACTAAGTTTACCTATTTAGAAGCCATATCACATAATATAAGCGAGACCAAAGAGTTTGATCGATGTTACAAATCCTTTTAATTGACTAAGATAGGTCTTATATGTAGAAAAGAAATTAATGGATTACGGCTTTTAATTGCATGGACATTGAATATTTATCATGAAATTACCGTGTTCACAATTTCAATCAAGCAAAATCAGTAATAATCAATACATCTATTTCAATCAAGTAATGACAAAAGGATGTGCATTATCACATTAGTGGATTATACAATTCCTACTTAACCTACCATCATATTTCTTGGTATGGGAATATATTGATGCAAAATATGCAGGTGTATCCACTAATAAAGACAATGGCCAATTCTTTGCCTATTTATACAGTTCTCATCTTTTGATTCTCCATGCTTAATATCTTATAACTCTTGAGCCACAATTTTACCACTTTCCTTCTATATGACCATCTCTATCATATGAAGTTGTTCTGTCGACTTTTATAGTCTTTTCCTCAAGAAACCTACTAATGCACTCAAATTCTTGTCCATGGTTTCATAAAAAATTATGGTTCATCATACGAAAAACACTCCTAATTTCAGTAGGAGATGCAAAATTATGCACTCCAACCCTGAAATCAGTGATTGTGTGCATGTCATGTGTTAGCTCCTTCACCCACGTTTCTATCCATCATCACCAACACGGCGACGTGCAACTTCCCTACAAGAAGATGATCAATGAAAAGAAATGAAAAGAAAAAGAAAAAAAAGAATGTCTATGGACAAAAATGCCCTGCTCGTGCTACCGAAATAAGCATGTGCTCACGGCCAACAAAGATTTGGCTGCCCGATGAGCTCAGACCCTTGTTTGAGACCAAATGACCATTTCAGACTCTTATTTGAAATTAAATTGCCACTTTAGGCCTCTATTTGAGATAACGTTCACTTTGAGCCTCTTTTGAGAAAACACTTTCACATTGGGCCCTTATTTGAGATTTTCCTCATAAATGATGTCCTTTCCTTCCTCGGAGGGGTCACTGGCATCTCTGTTGATGTTTTAAAGATTGTTATTTGCTTCATTAGGATGTTAATGATAAACTGATAGTCAATTTTCATTATTGCTTATCTTCGTTCTTTTGTTTTTAGTATGTTCTACTATTCTATCGTGAAATGTTGATAGATTGACGAGTTTAAGGTGCAAATCATCCCAGTCCTCATGTCTCTTATGCGGGTTTGTTTCTATCAAAGTGCCAATGACGACGATCCCTATTCCGTTGACATTCTCTCCATCTACTCTCGCTTATTTCCATGGTGTATGCTATATCCTTTTTAATTGTTTTAGGGAGGAACAGTTAAGTGGTTTGATAATAAACATTTATGATAAAAATGATGAGGGGACAAAAGGATTAGATGAGATGAGGATAGAGATGTGTGAGAAAGAGAGTCCATCGGTTTAACCTCTCTTTGTCATGCAACACGGACTAAACACCTTTGTCTCATATTCTCCTTGTCTCTGTCGCTATTTTATGTCTCTTTGGTCATGGAAGATCATTCTCAAATTACTCTATCGTCCTTGCCTAAAATGAAAATATACAAAAGTATCGAGAAAAACGTCGTGTGAAGATGCAAGAATAGATGAAACAATGGTCGAAGTGATAGGGGTCGGTGTTGTCGACATTTTGGTACGAACGAACGTGTGGAAGATGGACAAGAACGGTTCAAAGGAGGCTTTTGAGCAACGATTTTGATTCTAAACAGTTTTTGATTTCGCTGCAATTGGGAAACGCATTGGGATATCTCAAGATTTTTTTATTTTTTTTGTTGAAAGACAATTGTATTCATTGCTCAAAACAATAAATGAGAAGTACATAGACTTCCATAGCAAAGCAAATCAAAACAGAGTAAAGCCTAGAATACTACAAAATAAAGCCAAATCTAGAAAATAAGGAGGATCAATAGAGCACTAGCAGTGTTAAGCACACGCTCGTTCCACAAGAACGGATCTGTCAAGCAAAATAATCGATAGCCGATCACTAGATCTCCTATCATCGTCAGTGATGAGCACACGTAAAAAATTCCTTCTCCAATAATTACAACGTTGCCAGTTGGCGATGCGCACCTAGGTTCGGCTTTCTCTACACCATCACCATATGGAGACTACCAAAATAAGTTAAACAGATACAAATCTATCATTTGGAAGAGCAAATCTTTGTAGTTTAGTGAGACAACATTGCTCCTATGATCGTCATTGAAATTGGGGGCAGAGGACCAATATACGAATAGAGCATAGGGGTATCGAATCCCCAAAAATATTATTAAACTCCTAAATTTAAATTGGAAAAGGATAGCTCTTAGATCTAAAACTAGATCGGGAGAGTTCAAACTCTCACATCTAGAACTAGACCAGAAAAAGATAACTCAAAAATCTAGATTGAGAGAGGAAGGAGAGGGTGAGACTAGCTCAAACCCTCACTAAGTTGAAGAAGACGATAAAAAGAGAAGAGAGAGGGAGAGAAAAAGACTTTTCTGCTGCTATTTTGGATATCTCAAGATTGATTGTAGTGTAAGTGCTTCGTTTGGCTGTCTACCATAGTTTATTTATTGATTTTGCTCTATTAATTCTGTTTCGTCACTTATTTAATTCATATTGTTTTTTTTTTGGTCGGATAATTCATATTAATATAATTGTCGATAAATGATCAACTCTAGCATTCTCAATTCTAATTGGTTTATCATAATAAAAAGATATCTCTCTCTCATCTTACCAATCAAATAAATTTCTCCCCAACTATTTCTTGTCAACCGTTTTCTTTTCTCCCCTTTTTCTTTTGTCACCATTTTTCATGGCCATATATCATATCCCAATGTTCACATGCAAACTTTTTCCAATTGATCCATCCAAACTTCATCGCAAAACAAGAAAATACTTTTATACTAACATTCTTATTTAATGTGAAGTGAAGAAAAGTATTGTTATTTGATCATGGGATTGCTCGAGAGCTCTGGGTTCACTAGAGAACTTAATTTTATAGCATAAACGACTGATTACCAGACGTGTCCATTTTTAACAAACACAACAAAAAAAATTTAACATAAAAAGGTTGAATCTACAAAGGTCGATAAAGATCACAATTTATTTTCGTTAGATCTATTTGGAGCATTGACCAAACATTGGAAGAGATTGATGTGCTTTCTTTATAATTATGAAATGCACCATGATCTTAATGAATTTATCTTACTTGTAATATTGACATAACAGATTTTGAAAGTATAGTTCATACTTATAAAGATAATGCCATATCTCTAAAATCAAATATAATTAGTTTATCAATCAAACCAAAAAACTATATAAATATCAATAAACATTTCGTGCTAAAGAATAGTTTTAATGACTCATATCATTGAATGAACGGTTTGTCTTAGCTAGGTTGGGATTGTTATTTTGGATCATTCGTGACTATTCCTGAGGTATGAATTGCTTCATTTCCTGAGAGAAATATTCTTTTAAGAGAGTGCTTCATAAAATGCCATTCAAATTGTTTCCGACTCTTTCAGCTAACTTGCTTGTCAACGACAAGGAGGACAACTAATTCTGGTAGAAATGATTTGTCTTCTCATGAATCTACAGGTTACTGGGTCGGATTTGGAGGAGAGGAAGTGTTTGTTCATGAATCAGCTAGGCTTATCCTTCAATTAGGAGAAAGCTATTCACCGATACCGCCATGAAAAGGAGGATGTGTCCGGTGAGTTAGGTGGCAACGCCGCCGCCGTCCTTCCTGCCCGGTCGCCAATCCGGTGCCATATGGAGGAATTTTCTTCCTTTCTTTTCCCTTTTGTTTTTTCCTTTCTCACAGTGACTTGTGTAGTACCATATACCCTTGTATGAATACCTACTTTACTAGATATGAATATATATCCCGGTTGAGGGGAAAGAAAGAAGAATAGATTTCGTTGAGTAATTTTGTCTATGTGGTGATTTATGCAAAACTAGGAGATATATCTGCGAACCCAAAAGAGAAGAGCGTGCAAATCACTCTCAGAAAAGCGTACTCATGATTCGCTTGTTCTCTTCAAAAGAAAAGTGACCTCTTGTATCTTGTTTCATATAATCCTTGAACTTATGGGGTAGCTAACATGTCAATTGGTGCTGGTCAAAATATGATGTCAAGATAATTGGTGTTATCAAGAAATAAAAAGCTATCGAAAAATTGCTAAATTGTATGTCAAATCATAGATCCCGCATTGTGGTCGGCCTAAACCAATTATTGATGGCGGCACTCATTTTTTTCTACATTATACTTTCGGATGGAACCGACCTCCATGTCAGTTTTAATTTTGTGAAGTTGGAAACTTCTTGGACATGATTGGAAGAAATTTTCAATTCAAATAATTTGATTCCGAAGATTATAAATTCGTGGACCTTGTTAGAAACATACCACAAGATTTGGTACAAAATATACACTTTTTTTTTTCCATTTTCTTTTACTCCAACATCATGGAAATTATTGGATACAATAAGACCGATTCAAGTGCTTGATCGACTACTAAAGCAACGAAACGAAAAAAAAAATGATTTTAGGGTAAATTGTACCGAGCAGCATTTTTGTCTATCTATATTCGAATATTTAACTCAGGTTATGGCAGAATGATTTCGTAGAGTGGAAATAGAGTATCCATTTATTTATTTCAAGCTTTTCCCAAAAACAAGGATCTCTTGATAAAATTATTTTGATAATCTACAAAATAAAAAGAAATTTTTTTCTAATTTGAGAAATAAATCATCAGTGAAATAAACATATAAAATCAACACAAAAAGTTGCATATTACCATGCGAACACAGATATATATGTTGGAAGCAAACTAATGAGAACAAACATACAATTCTTATATTTGTGAAGTTGGAAAACGAACATAGTGAGTTATAACTAAGAGAAGAGATGAATAAAAGATAGAGACAATAATATTAATAAATAAATAGAAATAAATAAATAAATATAACAAGGAGAAATATGAGGCAACAAATACCGATTAAGAATAACAAGTCACGAGTATTATTCGTAATATCGTCCCCTTGCATTATGGAGATTACATAATTGTAATCACATATTGTAATGAACCTTATACAATTCTATAAAAATAAAGAATTACTTCATTTATCCAAGGCCACCTTCTGAGACCTGTGACAGCAATACTCGTCCCACGCACAGCAAATAGGAATAGCTTTCGCTCCTCCAATCGAGGAAGCCATAAATGCCAAGAAGGCCATCACGACGAACTTCAACATCGATCTCACTAAAGTAGTAGTCTCCATTTATATGCTCAGATAGAATTTTATTGGATTTCTTGTTTTGTTTTGTTTTGTTTTTTTTTCTCTCTTTAGGGGCTTGTTAAAATGGTCATAGGAGATCGAATCTCTATATATGTGAAGGAGAAGCTTGATCAGAGTTGGCGTTGTATGATGGGACATAAATGCAATTAGGATTCGCATTGAAGAGAGGGGATCGGTTAAGGAATCTCTTAACATCATGATAACGACAAACGGTCCTTAAATTTTGTTTAATGTGCAATGCGGTCTTTGAACTTTTAGTTTGTTTAATGTGGCTCATGGACTTTTGGTACATGTTCAATAAAGCCCATAGACTATATGAAAATATCAATATTGTCTTTTCATTTATTCAAGATCAGGACAATATCAAACATTTTCCATATAGTCCAGGGTCTAAATTAAATATGTACCAAAAGTTCAGGGATCACGTTGAATAAATTAAAAGTTCAGGGGCAACACTGAACAAAATAAAAGTTTATGGATCATATCGCACATTGGGCCAAAGTTTATAAACCATTTGTGTCATTTTTCCTAACATTATTAATAAAAACTAGTGTTAGATGTGCAGGTGCTCCTTGAACGTCCTATGTTTCTTTACTGCTTTGCTTGCACATGACCAGACCACCATTCTTCGCATGCATCTATCTTCACAACGCTTCGTTTGCTTTGCGAAAATGAACAATTAGGAAAACATTTTCCTAAAAAAGATTGTTTAAAATAATTAGTCAAAGAAAAAAGTATTCAATATCGACAAAAAATTATGTTTAAACATTTTGGTTGGTGATGAAAATAGTTTTCCTCCATTTATTTTTGTAAGCGATACAAACAATCATTTTTACGCAATTTTTTTCTAAATCATTCATTTTCCGTGAATCAAATGGAAACTTAAAAATTTCTCAGAGACCTCTTGATATTTACTAAGCTTAGATTAATCAAAACCACCGTATACTTATATTATTACGTACATATAGACTAGCTTTTAAATGTGTTCTAGCATATACATATCAGTCACAATGAATTTTGGCATAAAATTACCAAAAATATCCTAAATCTATTGCAATTGTGTCAATTCAGTCCTAATTTTTTTTTTCTAATTGAGTCCTATACCTTTTGCATTTGTGTCAAATCATTTAATCTGACCAATTTTGGCTAGAAATCACTAACATGGACGTTGGCCGTCCTACATGGCACAGTCGAAGCTTATGGGGGCGAGGGCTAAGGGCTGTTAGGTTTGCTGGCCGACCGCCTCGCCAGTACTAGGCAAGGGCCGTGATGCGCTCGCTATGGCCGGTGAGGGCTTAGGCAAGGGCGCACGGCCCCTCGCCTAGATCTGACAAGGACCATGACACCCACATCAGGCGAGAGTGTTGTGGCCCTCGCCCAGTGCTAACAAGAGCCGCCAGCCCTCAAACACCCCCCCACATAAAAAAAAGTAAAGAGAAAGAAAAGAAAATAGAAAAAAATCAAAATATTATAAAAAAACTATTCACGTTAGCGTTGGCAACGCCACATAGAATAGCTGGAGTCCATGTCAGTAATTTCTGGCCAAAATTTGCCTTATGGACTAAATTGACACAAATGTAAAAGGTTTATGACTCAATTAACAAAATAAATGGTTTAGGACTAAATGTAGAACTCTTTTGGTAAAATTTTCCGAATTTTGATGGTCACAATGCTAGTTTATATATCTTTCACCTTTCATTTTGCTTTTCTATTAATTTGAACTGGTTAACACGTGGGTTGTTCATATTGCAATTCTGTTAAAAAAACTAGTATGAATAGAACTATTGATCTTAATTTTTTCTGTCTACATTTGTTTTTTAAGGAGACAGTTCTTATAAAGACAAGAAAGAAATGCTTTCGATAACAAGTTGAATCTTTTATTACAAGGGTTGGATCTACAAAACAGTGGTTGTGTCTTTTGACTTAAAACTATCAATCAATTTTCATCTTTGTACATCACACAGCTCTTTTTTCCCTCAATTATATGCGTTTTTCACTTAATTTGGATATAAATTTCAAAGGTAAGGATATGTGCTCCATTAAAATAGGAGATTTATTAGGTAATCGCCCACAATATTGACTTTTAGTCCTCAATAATATATAATGATCTGTTATATTTCCTATGTTTATGGTGAGATTAAGTTGAGATAAAGGTATTTTGATCATATGATAAGTGGACAATTTTAAAAGTTGAATTTATTAATAGTATAGATAGATAAATCTAACATAGGATTCGAAAGATGCTAAAATCGCAATGATTTTGCTATGTTACATAGTTCAATTGGCTTAAGACTTTGACATGATGAATAAAAAGCGTTTGCTGATTTTAGCATGAAAACATAAAAAATGAAAGATCTTAAAAGATTGTAAGGTTTAAATCTAGATTTTACCGGGAGTCTAGTAATTTAAGATTTTAAATCTAGACTGGGTGCTAATTCAGTCCTAAACTTTTTAATTGTGCCAATTTAGTTCTAAATCTTTTGTAATTGTGTCAATTGAGTCTATTCAGCCAATTTTGGCCGAATCACTGATGTGAACGTTGGTTGTCTTACGTGACACGGTTTGCACTGACGTGGATATTTTTTATAATCATTTTATAATTTTGATTTTATAATTTTATAATATTTTATATTTTTCTACTCTTTTTTTATTGGGGCTGGCGAGGGCTCACCCAAACCTGCCGAGCGCTTTGCGACCCTTGCTAGGGCTAGACAAGGGTCACACACTTTACGACCCTCACCCAAACCATCGCGATCACGGGCGAGGCTGCCTCACTCACGACCGTGATGACCTCACCCTCGGCCGACGAGGGCCCAACAACTCTCACCAGCCAGAGTTGTAAAAATGAAGAAGAAAGATATGAAAAGATATTAAAAATTATTAAAAATTATCTATGTCAACGTCGACTAACATCCACGTTAGCGATTTCCTGTAAAAATTGGCCAGATGGACTCAATTGGTACAAATGCAAAAGATTTAAGACTGAATTGACACAAATGCAAAATATTTAGAATTAAATTGGCACAATTAAAAGGTTCAGGACTGAAGTGGCACAAATGCAATAGGTTTAAAACTTTTTTCACATTTTTCCCTACATAGTTCTATCGGCTTAAGACTTTGACATGATGTAGAAAATCGTTTGATGATTTTTGGAATGAAAAAATAAAGTATAAAAGATCTTAAAAGATTGTAAGGTTTAAACCTAGATTTTACCGGGATTCCAGTAATATAAGTTTTTAAATCTAGACTTTTACCATATATGCATAACGGTGATTAGCTTTCCTCCGAGTTGTGAGAAGACCAAATACGAAGACAGCTGAGCGACGCTCGTGAAATTCCGAAGATTATAAATTCAAGGACTTTATTAAAAAAAATACCACAAGATTTGGGTCCAAATATGCACTTATTTGCCTTTTTCTTTTACTCCAACATCATGGAAATTATCGGATACAGGTCATGGATACGAAGTGAAGGGAGGGCATCTTTTTCTATCTATATTCGAATATTAACTCAGGTTGTGGCAGAATGATTTCGCAGAGTGGAAATAGAGTATCCAGTTATTTATTTCAAGCTTTTCCCAAAACCAAGATCTTTTGATAAAATTATTTTCATAATCTACAGATATCTATTTTAATTTGAGAAATTCATTATCAATAAAATAAAAATATAAAATGAACACGAGAAGTTATTTAGTAACATGCAAACACAGATATGTTTGAAGCAAACTAATGAGAACAAACATACAATTGCTATATTCACGAATTTGGAGAACAATCATAGTAAATTATAGCTAAGAGAAGAAATGAATAAAGATAGAGACAATAAAAATTAAAAATATAAATATAACAAGGAGAAATATGAGGCAACAAATACCCATTACGAATAACAAGTCACGAGTTTTATTCGTAATATTTGCATTATGGGGATTACATAACTGTAATCACATATTATAATGAACCTTATACGATTCTATAAAAATAAAGGATTACTTCATTTATCCAAGGCCACCTTCTGAGACCTGTGACAGCAATACTCGTCCCACGCACAGCAAATAGGAATAGCTTTAGCTCCTCCAATCGAGGAAGCCATAAATGCCAAGAAGGCCATCACGACGAACTTCAACATCGATCTCACTGAAGTAGTAGTCTCCATTGATATGCTCAGATAGAATTTTACTGGATTTCTTTTGTTTTTTAATTTTTTCTTTAGGGGCTTGTTGAACACATGTTGGTCATAGGAGATCGTATCTATTTATATATGTGAAGAAGAGAAGCTCGATCAGAGTTGGCGTTGCATGATGGGACATAAATGCAATTAGGATTTGCATTGAAGAGAGGGGATCGGTTAAGGAACCTCCAAACATGGCATAATGACACAAATGATCTTGAAGTTTGCCTCAATGTGCAATGCGATCCCTGAATTTTTAATTTGTTCAATGTGGTCTCTGGACTTTTGGTACATGTTCAATGAAGCCTTTGGACTATATGAAAATATTCAATATTGTCCTTACATTAATTCATAATCAGGGACAATATTGAACGTTTCATTTAGTCAAGGGATTAAATTGAACATTAACCGAAAGTTCATAAATTACATCGAACAAATTTAAAGTTCAAGGACCACATTAAATAAATTAAAAATTTAGAGATCACATCGCATATTTGGCCAAACTTCAAATACAATTGTCATTTTCCCTAACATCATTAATAAAAACTAGTGTTATATGTGCAACTGCTCCTTTAACACTGCCTACATTTCTTTACTGCTTTGCTTGCACATGACCAGACCACCCATCCGTCGCATGCATCTATCTTCTTCTTCTTTTGGGTCGAAGCATGCATCTATCTTCACGAGGCTTTGTTTGCTTTGCGAAAAATAAATGATTCGAAAAATATTTTCTTAAAAATGATCGCTTTAAATAATTAGTCAATGAAATATGTTTTCACTATTGACAAAAACATATGTTTAAATATTTAAGTGGACGATGAAAATATTTTTTCTCCATTTATTTTTGTAAGTGATACAAACGATCATTTTTAAAAAAATATTTTTCAAATCATTCATTTTCCATGAATCAAATGGAAACTTTAAAATTTCTCAGAAACCTCTTTATATTTATTGAGTTTAAATTAATCATAACCACCATATACTTATCTATTATGTATATATGGACTAGCTTTTAAATGTGTTCTAGCACATGCTTATAAGTCACAATCAATTTTGACAGGAAAATTATTTAAAAAGTCCTAAACCTATTTTAATTATGCTAATTTGGTCCTAAACATTTCTTTTGCCAATTTAGTCCTAAACCTTTTGCATTTGTGCCAATTTAGTCAATCAGGCCAATTTTGGCCAGAAATCGCTAAAACATGGATGGCAGCCATCTTACATGGCGCAGCCGATGATGACATGGACATTTTTAAATAGTATTTTAATAATTGTGTGAATTTTTGTAATTTCACCGATCGACCCTCCCTGACACTTGGCGAGGGTGTTGCGGCCCTTGCCCGATGCCCTCGCCTTGGCCAAGGAGGGCCTAGGCAAGGGCCACGACACCCTCACTAGCCAAAGCAAGGGCACCGTGGCCCTCGCTAGGTCTGAGCAGGGCCGTGACGCCCAAATCAAGTGAGGGTCACTGGCCCTCACCCCGCCCCCCCCACACACACACACAAAGTAAAGAGAAAGAAAAGAAAATTCAAAAAATTACTAAAATATTATTAAAAATGTCTACATCAGCGCCAACCGCGTCACATAGGACGGCCAACATCTATGTTAGAAATTTTCAACAAAAATTGGCTAGATAGATTAAATTGACACAAATACAAAATGTTTAAGACTCAATAGGAAAAAAAAGAAGAAGGTTTAAGGCTGAATTGGCACAATTGCAATAGGTTTATGACTTAGTGGTAATTTTCCCAAAAATTTTCAGTCACAATAGTTTATATATCTTTCACCTTTCATTTTGCATCTCTGTTATTTTGAGCCGCTTTGCAGGTGGGTTGTTCATATTACAATTCTGTTAAAAAAAATTAGTATAAATAAAACGATGGGTCTTAAATTTTTTTGTCTACATTTGTTTTTTAAGGAGACAGTTTTTATAAAGACAAGAAAGAAATTCTTCGATAACAAGTTGAATCTTTTACTGCAAGGGTTGGATCTACAAAACAGTGGTTGTCTTTTGACTTAAAACTATCAATTAATTTTCATCTTTGTAATTCGCACAGCTCTTTTTTTCCAAAATTATATGCGTTTTTTCACTTAATTTGGATATAAATTTCAAAGGTAAGGATATGTTGTGACATGTAATATCCACATTTTTTCGCTCACCTGAATTAGAGAATAACATTCCAAGAGAACACGTCAAAAAATGAGTATTAGTATAACATAATCTAACATGAAGACGGTCAGCCATTTCAAACTTGGAAGCTGAATGCGGCTTCTTCAGAATCAAAATTCTGAGGAACTTAACAACTAGTAATTTACTATCATCACGGAAGACACTAGCCAGTATAACGATTTGACCCGTAGGGTGTCAGATTCTTAGGAACTTAAATCAAGCGGCGTTGTCCACCGCTTCCTTTCTTGGTCTCCCCACTTACGGTTACGGTCACTAATCAGGATTAATGGACACATGGCGACTATGCTGAAAATTCAATGTAGGAAATAACAAGTGGCAAACTGATATGCAGCCCAATCATCCGACCACCGCTTCCTATATTGTTCTTCATTTCAACATTGTGAGCCACTGACCGAAAGAATTACTTCTCGACAGATAAAATGGACACACAAGCATCCACTTGGCAAACATATACCATTAGTGGCGTGAAAGGAGGCCACAAAGCTGTGTAGAATTTCTCTTGATTCTGCACGTGTAAGCCCATCTTTTCTTCTCTATAAATTCAAGATAGAATCAGCTTCTTTGGAGGAGGGGAGAAGACGATAATCTCTTGACATTATAGCCGAGTTCCATTGAGTCACTCTCGCTCAACATCTTCAG
>BCNH02000010.1:8839939-8895226 GCA_001662345.2 Metrosideros polymorpha var. glaberrima | reverse complement strand
ATTCAGCTTCCAAGTTTGAAATGGCTGACCGTCTTCATGTTAGATTATGTTATACTAATACTCATTTTTTGACGTGTTCTCTTCGAATGTTATTCTCTAATTCAGGTGAGCGAAAAAATGCGGATAGTACATATGTGCTTCATTAAATAGGAGTTTATTAGGAAATCGCCCACAAAATTGAATTTTAGTCCTCAATAATATATAATGATCTCTTATTTTTTTCTATTTTTCTGTTGAGATTAAGTTGAGATAAAGGCATTTTGATCATATGAGAAGTAGACACTAAATTCTAAAGTTGAATTTATTAATAGTATAGATAGATAAATCTAACATAGGATTCGAAAGATGCTAAAATCGCAATGATTTTGCTATGTCACATAGTTCTATTGGCTTAAGACTTTGACATGATGAAGAAAATCGTTTGATGATTTTTAATGAAAAAATAAAAGATCTTAAAAGATTGTAAGTTTGAAATCTAGATTTTACAGGGATTCTAATAATTTGAGATTTAATGTAAGCAATAACGTAATTCTTTTTGGGGAAATTCATAAACTACTAGGATTTTAGATCTTAATAATTTTCATGACAAGATGGATTAGGCACATATTTATCCATAGCAATATCCTTGAGAAAGCGACAACCTCGAGAAAATGATTGCTCCAGAAATAGGATAAGCGGCGAAATCCGATTTCTCTGTTTCTTATGTATTTGTCTTATGGATGATAAAATACAAACTTAGGTTCATTCGTTATGGGTGGAGAGAGAACTAGACTCATTTTATAACGCTATTAACAGGTGACTTCAAAAGGTGCCTTCCATCAAAACACGTTAATTGCATCTTTTCATAGCCAATGGGTTTTAAGCATTTAATAATTAGTAATCCATTAATAATAATATATGTGGGTGATTGGCTTTTCTCGAATTGTGAGAAGGCCAACTACGAAAACAGCTTAGCGACACTCGTGAAATTCCGAAAATATTATAAATTTGAGGACCTTATTGGAAAGCTACCACAAGATTTGGGATCAAATATACACTTCTTTTCCATTTTCTTTTACCACAACATCATGGAAATTATTGGATATAGGTCATAGATACGAAGTGAAAAGGGAGGGCATTTTTTTCTATCTTTATTCGAATATTGACTCAGGTTGTGGCGGAATGATTTCTCAGAGTGGAAATAGAGTATCCAGTCATTTTTTCAAGTTTTTCTCAAAAACAAGGATCTTTTGATAAAATTATTTTCATAATCTACAGCATAAAAAGAAATATATTTTAATTTGAGAAATTCATCATCAATAAAATAAAAATAAAAAATGAACACGAGAAGTTACATATTAACATGCAAACACAGATATGTTTGAAGCAAACTAATGAGAACAAACATACAATTGCTATATTCGCAAATTTGGAGAACAAGCATAGTAAATTATAACTAAGAGAAGAAATGAATAAAAGATAGAGACAATAAAAATTAAAAATATAAATATAACAAGGAGAAATGTGAGGCAACAAATACCGATTAAGAATAAAAAGTCTCGAGTTTTATTTGTAATATCGTCCCGTTGCATTATGGAAACTACATAATTGTAATCACATATTGTAATGAACCTTATACAATTCTATAAAAATAAAGGATTACTTCATTTATCCAAGGCCACCTTCTGAGACCTGTGACAGCAATACTCGTCCCACGCACAGCAAATAGGAATAGCTTTCGCTCCTCCAATCGAGGAAGCCATAAATGCCAAGAAGGCCATCACGACGAACTTCAACATCGATCTCACTGAAGTTGTAGTCTCCATTTATATGCTCAGACAGAATTTTATTGGATTTCTTGGTTTCTTTTGTCACTTTAGGGGCTTGTTAAATGCATGTTGGTCATAGGAGATCGTAACTATTTATATATGTGAAGAAGAGAAGGTTGATCAGAGTTGGCGTTGCATGATGGGACATAAATGCAATTAGGATTAGCATTGAAGAGAGGGGATCGGTTAAGGGAGCTCTTACTATCATGGGATAATGACATAAATTATTATTGAACTTTGCTTCAATGTGCAATATAGTCCATGAACTTTTAATTTATTTAATGTGATCCATAAACTTTTTGTACATGTTCCATGATGCCCTGGACTATATGAAAATGTTCGGTGTTATCTTTTTATTGGTTCAAGATCAAGGACAATATTGAAAGTTCATGAACTATATTGAACAAATTTAAAGTCCAAGGATCCCATTGCACTAGGCCAAAGTTTAGGGATCACATTAAATAAATTAAAAGTTCATGAATCATATCGCACATTGAGTCAAAGTTTATGGATAATTTCTGTCATTTTCCTTGACATCATTAACAAAATCTAGTGTTAGATGCGCAGATACTCCTTTAATGCTGCCTACGTTTCTTTGCTGCTTTGCTTGCACATGGCCAGACCACCATCTGTAGCATGCATCTATCTTCATGAGGCTCCATTTATTTTGAGAAAAATGAACGATTTAAAAAATCTTTTTTTAAAAATGATCGTATGTATCGCTTGAAATAATTAGTTAATAAAAAAATATTTTTATTATCTACAAAAAATTATGGTTAAATATTTTTGTGGATGGTGAAAATACTTTTTCTTCATTTATTTTTGTAAGGAATACAAACAATTATTTCTAGGCATGTTTTTTAGATAATTTATTTTCCGTGAAACAAATGAAAATTTTAAAATTTCTTGGAAACCTCTTGATATTCACTGAGTTTTAATTAATCATAACCACCGTAAACTTATATTATTATGTACATGTATACTAGCTTTAAAATGTGTTCTAGCACATACATATAAGTCACATTGAATTTTGACAGTTACCATGCTACTTTATATATCTTTCACCTTTCATTCTGCATTGCTTTTATTTGGAACCGCTTTGCACGTGGGTTGTTCATATTGCAATTCTGGTATAAAAAAAAAACATGAATAGAACTATTGGTCTTCTTTCTTCTTTTTTTGTCTAAATTTGTTTTTTAAAGAGTTAGTTCTTATAAAGACAAGAAAGGAATGGTTCGATAACAAGTTGAATCTTTTACTACAAAATTATAAAAGAAAAAATAATCTAGGGATAAAAATATTAGTCAACGGAAAATATTTTTGTTATCGACAATAATTTATACCTAATCATTTTTCGTGATTGATGAAAATACTTTTCATCTTTACTAAGTAGAAAGATAGAAGTATAAGGCTCTTACATCGTTGCATTGACAAAAAGACAAAGAGTTTCCTTCATTGAATGAACCTTGTCGGGGGCTCAAAGTAAATCTCAATAGGAACAGCTCTTCAAACCTTGATTTTCAAACTTACTTGGAATGCTTGTACTTAATGCAATTGGAGGCTTGCAGATCCTTGAGTACATCACTCATGCCCTCAGTTCAGTTGAACATTGCCAATGGTAATGTTTGATCATGTAGGATTTGGATTGCGCCGTGTTTTTAAGAGTTGTTACTAGTTCCTTGTAATATGTCGGAAACGTGATTGCTAGAACGACCGATACACCGTCTTGAAAACAATGGTCCAACACAAACACCTCAATGGTTTTCAAGTAAACTATAGAGATTTATTCTTTTGAGATGATCTTACGGTTAGAATCTCCGAGGCTCGGATCATTGGAGATTTGTGCAAATGCCCGATGTGGTAAGTGTAATCTCCTCTGATACATCTCAATTTATGGAAATTCTTGCTAGGACGGAAAACCAAAAGTAGTGTATGAAATGTTTATTTCACATTTTTAGAGGGGAAACAAAATTGGATGTTGGAGAACCACGAGGCCTTAAACCTCTGGTACACACATCTTTCTAACTCCTCTAGTCCCACAGTTATGGACTGGAAATGCAAAAACATATAAGGCTCTGATTGTTTCACCAAAAACATCTTTCGAAAAAACATTTTCCCAATTTTTTTGAAGTTTTGGGGGCAGAAAATAAGTTAGTTATCCTTACCAAAAAAATAAGTTAGTTATGGTAAACATTTTCCACCTTAAAAAAACACCTTCAAAAATGAGAAAAATAATATCCTCTTTTGAAAAAAGGAAATCATTTTCCCTTCTCTCTGTTCACTATACTCCTTCACATTTATTTTTTTATTTTTAAATTCGATTTTTTTAATTATTTTTTTCCCTTCTCTTCTCTTTCTTTTCTTTTCCTTTTCCTTTCTCCTTCTTCCTCCTCCTTCCCCCATAGCTGTTCTTCCTCCCTTCTCCGACCAATGAGCACAGACTCAGCCGATCCCGACTCACTCGAGGCCGACGAGCGAGTCAAACTCGCAAGCCTTGGCCAAGCCCAAGCTTGCCTGGATTTGGTGACAAGCTCGCAGGCCTGTGCGAGCCTTGAGCTCGACCTTGCAGAATCTGGCGAGGTCGAGCCTCGCAGTCCTCTACAAGCTCGAAGCTCGTCGATATAGTGAGGCTCAAGCCTTGCTTGTGGCCGATTGCCGACTGTCATTGTGGCGAGCAACCTGCCGAGGAAAAAGGTTAAGGAAAAGAAATTCAAAATTTTTTTAAAAGAAAATAAATGTAAAAATAAAAATATTAATATATTAAAGAAGTGCAAGAGAATCAAATGTTTTTCTGTAACGAACAACGGAAAATATTTTCTAGTTCATTTTCAAGTTTTGCCCAAACACAAAATACCATAAAATAATATTTTCTGAGAAAATGACTTCCTAGAATACATTTTTTAGAAACACTACATTTTCCATGAAGCTCCTTTTGTTTAGTAAAAAATGAATAATTTGAAAAAAAATTTCCTAAAAATTATCACCTATATCATTTACAAAAATAAATGAACAAAAAATTCCATCATCAATGAAAATGTTTAGATATAAATTGTTGTTAATTATGAAAATATTCTTCATAGGCCAATTATTTCAAGTGATGCAAATGACCATTTTCAGAAAAATGTTAGTCACTTTTCGCGAAACAAACGGGGCGTAAGACGGCTTTTTCTACCATCAATCTCTTTGTTGGAGTGATGCAACTGACAATTGCAGAAACCTGAACATATCAAAGCAAGAACAAGGGTTGCCGACTTTCCACGTGATGACATTGGTCCACTCACCCAAAGAGAACAAAAGTCGCCCAGTTAACTAAAGACGACAGCGCTACGCACAGATATTCGACTACCCCTATAATTCCTCACCAGATAATGATTTGATGTACTCCTCAAAGTATGAACACGAACAAGCGACTCCTGATGAACTTTCCAGGCGGTCGTAACCTGATATCTAAGTAAAAACAGCTAAAACTTAAGATCCAACTCTCCCTCATCTTCCCTTGGTTGTATTGCTAATAAGTGCCGCTATGCAACTTCAAGACGAAAAGCCCTTTACTTCCCAAAAGACCCGCTCATATGTATGTCTGGGCACATCTACACTAAACAAATTCGGGCCGCTTCAGGTAACCCAATGGGCCAATACACCACTAGAGACTTCCACGTCCTACGAAACACCCAATTCTGGCAATGGCAGCTAAAAGGAAGCAGGAAGTCTACAGCACATTGACCCTAAGCAAACCAAGCCCCAAGAAAACTGACAAACATACCAAGTCCCTGTGTATCTGTTCCTATTTTCAGAACATTCAGCGCTAGGCGTACCTGGATGAACCTGCATGGTTATTTTACCACCTTCCTCAGCTGCAGAGCCGGTGACCTTTGCTCAAGTAGGATCCTTCTTCTCGACACTCTTGATCACTTATGTCCATAACAGCACATCCACCCAATGGAAGATACTCAGAGAAGGTCGAGTTTTGTGGGGACAATCTTCACGAACCCAGCAGCCCTGATCAGAAACTTAAGGCTTCTTGAAGGGCTCCTGGCCAGACTATATTACTCAGGATGGCAATCAAGGTCAGGGGCATAATCATTTACGATCTGACCAGGGAAGTTCATAATGATGACATGAGAGGTGAAGCTAGCTGCCTCCTCAACAGGATCAACTTTTTGAGTTAGAAGCAAAAACAATATACGTTAAATGAGATCTATCAGTACAAGACTTTTTCGGAGCTACAAACAAGGGTGGAGAATTTACCGTTTATAGATTGCGATCCACCAAGCAAACAAAGATTCAGAATTCAAACAGAATGCTTTCCACTTATCAACCGTGAAAATGATAAAAAGATGAAAAGAATTGCTAGTATGGATATAACAATTTTCCATTGTAAACTAGTATCAGATTAACAGTGGCGACATCAGAGGATACAATGAATGAACAAAATAGGACTTAATGTGACTAGTCAGATATAAAATAGCCTCATTATCTCTATCCTATACATCCTCTGCAAGCTATCAGCTGTAATGCCCATCACACTAAAAGAGGAAACGAAGGCAACATATCAAAAAGAGTACATATTAACTGCTCTGCTGGTGTCAGTGCTCCGAATTATCTTTCTGTTCACCATGGCAAGTGGTCTTCCCTTTGTTGTAAGTTGTAATGATTCAATGACTGCAAAGAATCATCAGTTTATCAAAGTTTGAAATGTAAGGTAGAATATGTAGTGACTGTAATCTGTAACTTGAAGGCCTTCTTCAAATAAAGTGAGAAAAAAAAATAATCAGTAACTTCCATGCAAGTTCAACAGCTGAAGGATTCCAACAGTTTGAACGTGTAAGGAAGCTCTCTGACCGTTGTTCTGTAATGTACCTTCTAATCATAAATCCTTTTCATCACCAAGCTGAGCCTTGGCTGCTGCGTTCTCTGCTTCTTCTAGAACAAATGTTTTAAGCGACTCGATATTTCTTGGACCTATCACAGCAGTCCAAGAAATGGTTAGCTCCTCCCTCATATCATAACTGTCAGTTTAGGGAGAGCAGGAGGCGGAATTTAGGTGACATAATGGATACAAACAATGTTTTATTTCCTCCAAAAAAAATCAGTTACTAGTCATGTTTCCTCCCTTCACTTTTCAATCTCCCCCATTGATTCTTCAACTGTGGATGTAACTTGAACTCAGCCATATTTTAGAGGAGAGAAATAGTCACTATCTACAAACACTTAACTTCTTTTACGAAAAAAAAAAACTTCTTTTACTAGGATTATGACTGAAAACTTAAAATAAATATAAATGCTCATATTATGGTCTACACATATATAACCAAAGCAGAAGCCTACTTGAAAAGCTTCTCAAACAAAATGCTGAGCCAGCTCTATAGGTGGAAATTTATCCGGAAAAACCCACTTATCAGAATACATAGAGTATCTCCAAGACTAACTCACTTGATACTATACTTGCAGTTTGTTCTCTAAGTCCTACAACTTTCTCAGATTGCATGTATTTACTGCTTTGGCACTTCTTTTAAGAGTTTGATTTGCCTCTTAACATGGAAATCCAATCTCACTCCAAGGCATTTAAGGAACACCCACATAGATGGAGCACATGTATGCAAAACATGGTATTAGCAGAGCTCAGACATTAGACTCATTTTCCAGCCCGAGTTTGAGTACAGGCCATGCGCTATTTTGAGCCCACATACACCATTTTTATACTAATGACACTTACATCTATCAAGATTTAACTTCCACAAATCTAAAACTAAACTAGAATTATCCTGTTCATGGGTTAAGTATCCACCGTTATTGAAGGAATTCCAACAGCCAACATAATGCCGTAAACTAATTTAGCACAGGCAAAGTTCTTCAGATGATTGCTTCCTAGAAAAGAAAATTTGGAAATTTAAGTTGTAGAATAAGGATCGTAAGCATCCATATTTTCTGCATGTTCCAGAAAGCTGTCAAAACGCGGCATTTGATCGTTACCTTGATATTTTGCAACTTCTTCTCCATCGTAGAATACCTTAAAAGTAGGATAAGAATGAATGTCAACTTTGGAACAGACTGGCTTATTGGTAGCACAATCCACTTCTCCAATCTCTATTTCGTCTTCACCTTCCATCTCCTTGCCAAGGTCCTCCCACAGCGACCCCAGATTTTTACTAAAAGCCATCGATACAAATAACAATCACTAAAAGGGCAAGTGACAAACAGCACAGCAAGCTTTCATCCGAATCTTGACATAGGGGGACTAGTTACCAGTGCTTACACCATGGAACACAAAACTTCACGAACCAAGCAGTGTCCTTCTCCTTTATCTAGACAGAATAAGATGCAATATCAATTTGGACATCGAGACAACGCAATCCAATGCATCATACTCGAACAGAACAAAACCCTCCCACCATATTAGATACTCTAACTAAATCGACCAACCAGATCGAAACATCAGCATCGGAGAGACTGTCGAACACGCTGAAACTCCGCGCGACACGCACGAGAACCATAGGAATCTGCAAATCGAGATCCACACAAGCGGCCGCGCGAGTTCAACCCAAAGGGGAAGCTTTTTAAAACGTCCTCGTGACTATATCATCTCCGAATCAGTAGACTCTACGAGAACGCCGATCGCTGAGGCGTGAGCAGGTAAACTGGACGTCGGCAACGCCATCGGACAACTAGGGTTTGCGAGCATTACCTTGTCGGAGAAAGTGTCGGCTGTTAGAGCGATGACCTCGGCTTCAGCAGCACGACTGACTATGCCGAGAAGGAGAACCCATGTCGCCACAAGCGCTGAGCACCGATTCCTTCTCATGGCCGATGATTCCCAAAGCACGATTGCTCGTTCCCAAGCCTTTCGAGCCTGCACATCACGAGACCTCTAAGAAGATGGTTAATGACGAAATAGGGCACGTGCTCCGCACGTGACTCCAGCAATCGCTCTTTCCGACCTTATCACTTATTACAAAATAGTCCCTGAATTTAGATTCAATGTACCATATCATTGCTCCTACATTTGACTTCTGCAATTCTTATGGTACTAAGCTAAGGCAACTTATTGGAAAGGTTGGACTCTTCATGATTGCATCGTTGATTTTAATCATTTTAACCAACCACTAAGCTTTTTTGGCTTCTTTAATTGCGTCCTCTTCGTTTTTGGCCGGTGCATGTAGGTCTGGCCATAATTAATTGAGTGGAAAACATTTAACAAATTTAGTTTATTTTGTAAGCCAAAGTATATGGAATGCTCATTAGTTTATTTTTAATTTTAAAGATAAAAGTCTAGCCGAAATTTTCATGTACCGTGCATGTGTCATTTTGCAGTATTTGGCTATGTGGGCCTTGCTACCATGTCCATTGTCCACACTGACAATTCCAATTATCTTTCCACCTTTTCAGTGTTAAATTGCTCTAAATTCATGTGTCATTGGTTTTGTACTTGCCTTATGCAAATCTTATGGTATTGGGCCAATGGACTGAAGTTTGGCCCTGAACTTATGGAAAGAATAGAATCTTCATGATTGAGTCGTTGATTTTAATCATCTTAATCAACCACTGATATAGTGCTTATTTAATTGCATCCTCTTTGTATTTTGCCAATGTAAATGGGTATGGCCATAATTGATTGAGAACATTTAACAAAATATGAGTTTATTTGGTCAGTCCAAGTATATAGAATGCTCATTAGTTTATTGTTAAATTTCAAAGAGAAAGGTCTAGCCGAAATTTCCATGTACCATGCATGTGTCCTGTTGTGGCATTTGATAACGTGGACCTTGCTGTAATATCCATAGTGACAATTCCAATGATCTTTCCACCTCTTTGGTGGTATCTGGTTCTAAGTTCATACGTCATTGCTTCCGCACTTGCCTTCTGCAACTCTTATGGTGCTAGGCTAATAGAATGGAGTTTGGCCTTAAATTATGGAAAAACTGGACTCTTCATGATTGCATCATTGATTTTAATCATCTTAACCAACCACTGATTTTTTGCTTCTCTAATTGTGTCCTCTTCGTTTTTGGCCAATGTAGGTGGTTTGGCCATAATTGATTGAGTGGAGAAATTTAACAAAATTTAAGCTCATTTTGTAAGTCAAAGTATATGTAATGCTCATTACTTTTATTTAATTTCAAAGATAAAGGTTTAACCAAAATTTCCATGTGCCGTTCATGTGTCATGCATGTGCCATTTTGCAGCATCTGGCTAAGTGGGCCTTGCTGCAATATTTACAGTGACAATTCCACTGATCTTTCCTCTTCTTCTATGGTATCCGATTCTAAGTTCATACATCATTTGTCCTTCACTTGCGTTCTGCAACTCTTATGATGTTGGGGCCAATGGGCTAGAGTTTGGCCTCAACTTATAGAAAGCTTTGACTCTTTATGATTGCATGATTGAATTTAGGGTTATTACCACGAAAAATCCCAAACTGGTACACATGTAACAAATTTATCAAAAATTAATTTTTTTGGCCACGAAATATCCCAAACTAGTACACTTGTGATAAATTTACCCTAAATTTTAGGGTTTGTCAAAGAATATGAACTGAGCCATGTCGCTAGAATATAAACTAATTGAAGAAATGTCAATTAAGTTATTATTAAAAAAAACTATGTTTTGGGGTAAATTTATCACACATGTACCAATTTGGAGTTTTTTGTTGTCAAAAAATCAGTTTAGGGTAAATTTATCACAAATATACTAATTTGAGATTTTTTGTGGTATTAACCTTTGATTTTAATCATCTTAACCAACCACTAATATTTTGCTTCTCTAATTGTGTCCTCCTCGTTTTTGGCCAATGCACGTGGGTTTGGCCATAATTGATTGAGTGGAGAACATTTAACAAAACTTAAGTTCACTTTGTTAGTCAAAATATATGGAATGCTCATTAATTTATTTTTAATTTCAAAGATAAAGGTCCGGCCAAATTTTTCATGTGTCGTGCATGTGCCATTTTGCAGCATCTGGCTATGTGGGCCTTGCTGTAATTTACGGTGACAATTCGATTTATCTTTCCACCTCTTCGATGGTATTCGGTTCTAAGTTCATACATCATTGCTCTTGCACTTACCTCCTACTAATGGGCTGGAGTTTGGCCTCAACTTATGGAAAGCTTGGACTCTTCATGTTTGCACCATTAATTTTAATCATCTTAACTAACCACTGATTTTTTCCTTCTTTAATTGCGTCCTCTTTGTTTTTTTTGCCAATGCAAGTGAGTCTGGCCATAATTGAGTGGAGAACATTTAATGAAAATATGAGTTTATTTTGTAAGTCAAAGTATATGGAATGCTCATTAGTTTATTTTTAATTTCAAAGATAAAGATCTAGCCAAAATTTTCATGTATCGTGCATGTACCATTATAAAAGCATCTGGCTATATGGGCCTAGCTACAACATTTACAATGACAATCCCAATGATCTTTCCACCTCTTGGGTAGTATATGTTTCTAAGTTAATACGTTATTGCTCCTATACTTGCCTTCTGCAACTCTTATGGTACTAGGCTAACGGACCGTAGTTTGGCCTCAACTCAAGAAAAGATTGATTTTAGGGAAAAAAAAAAACCACCAAAAACCCCCAACTTTACCATTTGCGACACATTTATCCCAAACTTTACCATCTGTGACACATTTACCCCAAACTTATACAGTGTGACAAATTTACCCCAAACTTCTTTTTTTGATACCAAAAACCTCAAACTTCTATCCGTGTGACACATTTATCCCAAAATTTTTCTGATCTAAGGGCATTTTCGTATTTTACTTTTTTATTAGATAAAATATTCAAAATTATTTAAAAAACAAAAGAAAGGGGGGTCGGGGGCAAGGGCGGCAGGCCCTCGCCGCAGCTGAAGAGGGCCGACGAGGGTCGCCGGGCCCTCGCCCCTGGCCGGCGAGAGTCGCTGGCCCTCGCCAAGGCCCCGGTGACCCTCGTCGGCCCTCTCCGACGGCGGCGAGGGCCTGCCGCCCTTGCCCCCGATTTTCCTTTAAAAAATATATATATTTAAATATTTTAAATATTCTATTTAATAAAAAAGTGAAAATAAAAAATTAAAAAAATTTTGGGGATAAATCTGTCTTTTTACTTCAAGTGGGGTAAATGTGTCACACAATCAAAAGCTTGGGGTTTTTTTGTGTCAAATAAAAAAGTTTGGGGTAAATGTGTCACAGAAATGAAGTTTGAGGTTTTTGGTGATATAAAAAAAATTTGGGGTAAATGTGTCACAAATGGTAAAGTTTGGGGTTTTTGGTAGTTTTTTCCCTTGATTTAAATTTTCTTAACCAAGCACTGATTTATTGCTTCTCTAATTGTGTCGTCTTTGTTGTTTTGCAGGTACAAGTAGGTCCGGCTATAATTGATTGAGTGGAGAACATTTAACAAAATATCAGTTTATTTGTTAGTCAAAGTATATGGAATGCTCGTCAGTTTATTGTTAGTTTCAAAGATAAAGGTCTAGCCGAAATTTCCATGTGTCATGGTGCAAAATCAAGCTATATGGACGTTGTTGCAATATCCACAATGACAATTCCAATGATCTTTTCACCTTTTCGGTGGTTTTCGGTTCTAAGTCCATACGTTATTGCTCTTGCACTAGCCTTCTACAATTCTTAAGTTACGTTTAGTCATCAGGATAAAAAGTATAATAAGATATATTGTCCAGGATAAAAATAAATGGGGATATAAATGAGGGATATAAAGGAGATAAAATTATCTTAGGGAGAGGGGTGGAATAAGATTTCACTTCCCATTTTCTTCCCCCAACCTCCTTGCTGCCACTCGCCGCCACCCACCCTCGCCATCGCCCATTGCCACTGCTGGCCAACTATTTCTAACTAAAATTCTTTCCCCCCAACCTCCTTGTCACCACCCCTTTGTCGCCGCCCGCTGTCGCCGCCACCACTAGCCATCACCAATGGCCGCCCGTCATTGTCGCTGGCTAGCCACCTCTAACCAGAATTTTCTCACCCCAACCTCATCGCTATCGCCCCTCCGTCCTTGCTCGCCCCTGTTGACCACCACCGCCGGCCACCTGTCGTCGCCACCCTACGTCACCCCACCCACCCCCGTCGCCACCACCAGCCACCATTGTTGACCGCCAATTGCTGCTGTCAGCCGCTCACATCTAACCATAATTCTCCCTTACCTCCTCATTGCACATCGCTGCTGGTCACTCGTCTTTGACCAAAATTCTCGCCCCAACCTCCTCGTTGCCCATCGACGCCACCCACCCCCGCTGCCGGCCTCGGTTCAAGTCTCCACCATTGAAGCCTCACTAGCAGCTATTCTAAAAAAAGAAAATTTTCAAAAATAGCATTAACTTATTCATCCTTAAAATGTTCAGTTGTATATTCAACTTTAAATCCGTCGTACACCAAACAGTAAATATGATATGACAATATCTCATGATTTCTTATCCTATTATATCTAATCCTATCCTGATCAGAAATCCGGACAATCAAACGCAGCTTTATGGTACTAGGCTTACGGACTAGAGTTTGGCTTCAACTTATAGAAAAATTGGACTCTTCATGATTGCGTCATTGATTTTAATCATCTTAACCAACCACTAATTTTTTCTTCTTTAATTGCGTCCTTTTTATTTTTTATTTTTTTGCCAATGTAGGGGTCTGGCCATAATTGATTTAGTGGAGAACATTTAACGAACTATAAATTTATTCTGGAAGTTAAACTGTTTTATTTTTTGTTGTCTATCTTTCTTTCTTTTTTCCAAACCTTAGAACTAACATAAATAGGTGGTTTGTATGGATCCCCGATTATCTAATTCTCATAATGCGATAGTCATTGATTGTAAATATGATCAATCTTATCCGTTGATCATAAATCCTTTAAAATTTTGTGTGCTACAACACTTTATATGAGATCGCAACAAAAATGAACGTGATTATGATGAAATAATAGAGGGAAATCCATTACTCGGGAACCATCGAAGCTCCTCCCATGTGAATTTTTTTTTTTTGGCCATAGACCATCTAGTTTTGAATCATATTTTCCTCTCATTTTATTATTGGCCATTTTAAATCCTAATATCATCAACATGTAACTCTATTTTCGAAAAAGGTATACAACTCATAAATATTCTCACACGAAAGTTCTCCTCCCAGCCACCCCCAATCCCATCTCAAGATTGAGGGCCACCAATCATAGGCTGAAGCCACCGCCGAGAGAGCTTAAAGGTGGTGGCAACACAATTGAGGTGGTGGTGGCCAAGATGATAGTGGTTTTGTGGTGTTGTTGTATGGGCAAAAATGGGAGAGAGAGAGAGAGAGATGGCGGTTCAGGGGCTGCTAACAGAGGAGTGGCACCGATGACAACAAATGAGCTGCGGTGATGCCTTTGCAATTGGAGAGGAGTTAATTTGTTTAATTATGTTTTCTTTTGTATGGGTAACAATCACGTGAGTATGGCTAGGCGGGTGGTTGCATGCCAAATGTTGCCTCCTCCAATCGAAGTTTGCGAGTCTTGCAACCTCGGGGTGGAGAGACAGAGGCGTTGAAGGTAGGGATGAGCAACAGTCCGATGTCAATTCGGGAACCAGAACAAAATATGGGAACCGACAATAATCGGTCAAGTTCTCAAATCTTGGAATCGGCAATAATCGGTGTGGTTTCAAGTGCGGAATCGAATCGCCCGGCCCGGACCGATATGCCTTTTCTTTTAAACAATGAAAGAGTAAAGATGAGAGGCAAACAAAACCCTAACTAATAGCCTCTCACGCTGAACCAAAGCAATAAACTCACTCAGCCATTGAAGCAGCAAACTCAGACAAGAAGCCAATACAGGACCCGTTCAGCAAAGAAAGAACACACAGACACGTACATTCACGAACAAAAGTACCATTTACATTTGTAGAGAGACGCATTTGCAGGGAATTAGGGAAAAAAGAAAAATCACCGCTGATTCATTGACCCATTTAGGAACCGGACCGGACCGGACCAATCAGTCCGGTCCAATTCCAGGATAAGACGGACCGAGTCCCCCCTTCTGTTCCAAGTTCCAGGGTGAAAATCGATTCACCCGAAACCGATCACCTAACAATATGCACACTCTAGTGTCATCTCTATCACTGCAGAATTCTAGGAACACATTCAGCACAAGCGAATTTAAGACCCACGCAAGATCAGTGGAAAGGAGAAAGCGGCGATTTTATTCCACGAAAACGACGACAGTCATGTCCAAAATGAACCCAAAAGAAAAAGGCTAATAAACGCTGCTCGAACCTCAAAATAAACATAAACCAGAAAAAACCGAAAACCTACACAAAAACTTCCTCAGAAGGTCCCCTGTTTCTCCACCGACGCCTCTATTTGCCTAATCAAAACCCATGACCGTCTCACTGCCAAGGGTCCTCCGTCACCTTCTCAATCCTCTCATGTTTAGCCCTCTCCTCCTCTTGCTGTTGCTGCTCCTTCGCTGACTCATCCGGCGGTGCTGCCGATGCTGAAGGCAATATGACGGCTTCGCGCTGAGCATCGAGGAACTGCCTTATGGTCGTCTCGTTGCTCACCCCGAATGCGGCAGCGAGTTCAGGCCCGAGCAGCGTCTGGAGGACCGAGTTCCGGCCCACCAGGAACTGGGGCCTGTTCCTCCGGGCCGAGGTAGTGAACCCGAAGAACTCGAGCGGCCCGCTCCTAGACGAGATCTGGCAGAACGGGAAGTACCTCGGCACCATGAACACGTCTCCCTCTTGCACTTTCGCATTCACCGCGGACGACCCATTTGGGTACCCGATCTGGATCGTGCCCGATCCTCTGAGGACGATCCCATACTCTGTGGCCCTCGGATTTACATGGGGCGCCATCATTGATCCCTGAGGATGCAAAATGTTTTCATAGAGATCATTGATGAATAGTTAAGATCAGCATATACACGTGATGTGAAGCATCGAATGTTGATCAAGCAAACAATAAATAGAAGCTTGCATGGCTCGGTGACATTTCCACTAGCATCTCGACTTAGAAACAGTCAATATTCTTTTATAAGTTAACATTCGTCCTTCGATCAACCATGCTTAATGCAATCATATTACTAAAGGAGTTAATCTGATTACCGCCGTTAGATTGACAAGGTAAACTCCCACGCCTGAGTGCCTGAGAGGTTCATAATCGGACTCATCGAGGGCAACGCTCCATCCATAGTCATTGTGGAAGTCGGGGCGTCGATCGTACAGATTGTAGGAGTCCGGTCCTTTGCCAGTTCTCCATCTCCGGTTATCCCTCCTGCCTTCCCTTCTACGATCATCCCTTCTGTCATCCCTCGCGAAGATGGAGCTCAAGAACTTCCTCCACGACCACCCTTTTTCTTCTTCTTCTTCATTCTCCTCGTCCTCGGATTCTCCGTGGAACTCCGCCAATTTCTTCAGGTGTTGTAGCCTATCTTGTTCTTTCAGCTGCAAGAACTTAGACCATAAGCTCGGTGGTTGACGAGTGTCGTCGTTTATGTACATAATAGGGCCCTCTTGTTGCGTGGTCAGTAATTCCATCACTTCATCTGTCGAAACCTGTGAAGTCATCAAACAGAGGATGCGTTTGTCAGCTTTGTAAGACCCCTAAACAATCCGCTCCTTTTCGAGTACTGCAACGAGGTATACTCACGTTAAATGCGGTCGCAAGCGTTTCAGGTTCGAACCCGGTGAGTACAGAGGTCGGGTAGCTTCCTCCACCAATGAAGAATGACTGCAAGAAAAGACAATTCATAACATCACCCAGCTACCTAGACGCATTGCTTAATTGATGATGTTTAAGTAAAACTACATGGCTTAACCTAATAAAGTGTCCTGTTTCGTGGGTACGGTTTAGATCTTAACATATGTTTCCCTAAGTAATTTGCTAATGGAGGAAATATGATTTTGATCATTGCAAAATCTAGCAATCTGTAATTACATGATAGGGGTTTGGGCTGGGGTATGGGATCATCTCCGGTCCACTTTTCATGGTAACATTTGCTCTGGAGTTTATAAGCCGAGCGATGATGACAATATCGAGTGCTCGGTTATTAAGATGAACACAAGAACACTGTGATCACCACATGACACAGTCAAATTCTTACAGAGAGCACCCATCAAAGCTGTCAAGGGATTCATTCTACTTTCAGGAGAAGAAGCTTTGCATGAAAAAGCTCTCACTTGGGTCACACATAGAGTCGCCAAGAAATTAGTGATTTGATGTTTACTCAAGACCATGCACACGCACCTGGAAAGTCCTCAACCCCAAGCTCTCGGAAGTGTCGATGCTGGTGATGATGTGAAGCCTCTGACCCTCCCCGATGTTCACCAAGTAGAACGCCGACCCGGCAGGGACCCGGTATACGTCGCCGATCTTCAACCGCCTCTCCACCAGCTTGTCTTCGTGGATTGCACCAATCTTAGCCTCTCCTGCAATCGCATCACGAAGAGTATAGAGCATGTCATGCATGCATCATTGGCCAGTTTTCTTACTGCTTCGACTCGCGACGAAAACGGTCTGTCTAACAACAAAGTTCTCATACTATTCAACCGCACAAGCAATAACCTTTACAACAACTCTTGTCATATGCCCCATTTTACCTCCATGTTATCCGAATCTAAGACCAAATATGTGCGACTCAAATCGATAAAAAGATCAAATCCAAGACATGCATGAGCTGGGTCCTGGCCATTTACCTCGACGGACGAAGAGGACCAGATTGGAGTCGAGGTACTGAGGGATGAAGAGGGTCTGGGGCTCCATGGTGATGAAGCCTATGTGCATGGGCTGTTCGACGATCCGGCCGCCGAAGCTCCTCACCACCCTCATCTCGCCGGCCTCGGTCCGGAACACGTGCTTCGAGTCATGCAAGAGGAAGAAGTCGTCCGCCCCCCCTCTGCCTCCCCCTCCGCCTCCCTCTCTCCTCCTCCATTCTCTCTCTTCCTCCTCCCCTCTGCCTGCCCCTCCGCCTCTCTCTCCCCTCCCCCATTCTCTCTCTTCCTCCCCTCTGCCCGCACCTCCGCCTCTCTCTCTCCTCCTCCATTCTTTCTCTTCCTCCCCTCTGCCTGCCCCTTCGCCTCTCTCACTCCTCCTCCATTCTCTCTCTTCCTCCTCCCCTCTGCCTGCCCCTCCGCCTCTCTCTCCCCTTCTCCATTCTCTCTCTTCCTCCTCCCCTCTGCCCGCCCCTCCGCCTCTCTCCCTCCTCCCCCATTCTCTCTCTTCCTCCTCCCCTTCCCCCTCGCGGTAAGGCACGGAGGACGCGCACAGCGCGCTCAGGAGGACGAGGAGCGAGAGCAGGAGGAGGGTGAGCGACCTTGCTTTCATGGCGGACGGAGATCGACCACTTTCAGGGACTTGATCAGTCTTGCTGATGAGTCGAGTCTTGGATTGTTGATGAAGAAGACGGTAAAGTGCAGTGATACGGTGTGAAGCGGGGAGAGTATAAGAGGAGGAGAGGGGAAGAGAGAAGGTGGGTGGCAATGGCAGGTGTCGGGCATGCAAGGTTTTGAGGAGACTGGTGGAGGCTTCTGTTGCGAGACACCGTTACTCGATTTTTTTGTTCTTCTTCTGTGTGAGAAATATCGGATTGTCTTTTGGACGGAGTCAAGTTGATCTTCGTAAATTTTTGTTTATTCCGGAAAAAATATATGAGAATAAAGGATCATATTACTAGTACAAAACTACAAATTTGGCCGTAGGCTTTATGCTTAACATTGGGGTTCTTTCGGTTCTTAATTTCTTAGAAGCCTCTAAATAGAGGCTTCAATACTTTTGTTTTTTTTTTTTTTTCATAAATCCTCCAATCCTTAAGAAAAATTTTCAAATAAGAATATGAAATACCCTATTTTTTTCAAATAAGAATCTAAAGTGGATCTTGTGTCAAAGAAGGGCCTGATCTTGCCAGCCTAAGGGCATTTTCGTTCTTTACCTCTTTTTTTTTTTTCTGTTTTTTTCCTCTTCCCTCTGCCGGGCATCCTCGTCGAAGGTTGGTGGAGGGAAGAGGAAAAAAGAAAAGGAAAAGAAAAGTAAAGTAAAAAAGTTCCAAAAATTTAAAAAAATTAAGCTTATAAATTGTTTTTATTAAATACCTTTTCTTCGACAGCCGGAATAGTCACCGGTCGGCCAAGAGTCTTTATTTGAGACGATTTGGCTACTTCGGGCCCTTATTTGAGATAATTTGACTACTTCAGGTTCTTACTTTATTAAGGTAATTGTACTGAGTTAATTTACCTAGAGATATAAGGGTGTTGGTATTGAGTAGATTTAACCAGAAATATAAGCAGAGTCTTACTTATTTGTGAGGTATGTGAGTTTGACTCAATAATTTCGCAGCTCGGTTATTTTCAAGTTCCGAGTTCGAACACTTAATCAAATCGAATTCAAGCATAAAAATCTTGACTCAAATAATCCTAAAAGAAAAAGTATGTATCAGAAAATCGAATCGAATTTTTTCACGAAATATCAAATCAGTTTCTTTCCCAGGATTTTTTTCTAATCCATGCACAAAACATTGTCCCTCCATGTTTGTAGTTTGATTTTCATGGGCCTCAATATGTCTGTAGTTTCCCTCTATTTAATTTCTCAAACTTTTGGATTTGACAATCTAATACATAAGTGGGAGCAAGAATGTCTGCGTGGGTATACTTAGTCATATCGCATACATGAAAAAATGTAACATTGGAAGATAAGCTAGAGTCAACCTTATAATTGAATAAACAGATCACGAGCTCAAAAGAAAGGACGCACTTCAAAGGATCGACATCCATGGAATCAGACATGTTTCAAATTCGAAGCCCAAATGCAAACATGTCATGAAAGATCTCAACCTAGTTTTGCCCTAGAAAAGCCATAGCAGCTGGTGGGGGAAAATTGTCTAAAAAGTCATTAACCTATTATTCTTTTGTCAATTCAGTCCTAAACCTTTTAATTTTGCCAATTGAGTCATAAAACTATTGTATTTGTGCTAATTCAGTCATAAACTTTTTGCATTTGTGCCAATTTAGTCTATCCCATCAATTTTGGCCGATTGGTGCTGACATGAACACCGAATGGCACCGGCAACGTTGACATGTCAATTTTTTTATTTTTTTCCTTCCCTTCCCTTCTTCTTTGTCCAGCCAGTTGCCGAGGTCCAGTGACTGGCCAGAGGCAACGGCCGGCAAGGTCATCCTTGTCGATCGCCGAACCTTGGTGATTGGCTAGAGAAAGAAGAAGGGAAGGGAAAGGAGAAAAAGAAAAGGAAAAACATTGAAAAAAATAAATAAAAATTGACACATCAACGTTGTCGGCCAGTCAAAATTGGCTGGATAAACTGAATTGGCAAACTTAAAACGTTTAGGATTGAATTGACAAACTTAAAAAAATTTGGATTGAATTGGCAAAAGTACACTAAAGGTGCGTTTGATAACCTGCCATAATTTTTAATTATTTGCCAGAAGTGATTCTGGAAGAGAAACGCGTTTGATAAAGAATGACTTCTAGAATAGTTTTCTACTTCTAAATGAGATTTGTGTTTGGTAAATAATTGATTCTTTATGCTAGAATCAATTCTTGCCGGAAGTGATTATTTTACTTTTTTATTAAATAAAAAATTTAAAAAAACAAGAAAAAAAGGGGGGGTTGGGGGCAAGGGCAGTAGGCCCTTGCCGCCGCCGAAGAGGGCCAGCGACCCTCGTCGGCCGCGGGACGCCAGCCGCGGGGCCACCGACCGCTGGCCACCGGATGCCGGATGCCGAACGCCGGTCGCCGGACAGTGTACTATTTGGTAAACTTGCGAAAAGTAGAATGAGAATAAGGGTGCGTTTGGTAAATATAAATTTTTATTCTCTACCAGAATTGATTCTCGAAAGAATGAATTCTTGCCAGAATAAAAAATTCTTGCAAGAATGAAAATCATGCAGGCCCTAAGTTTATCACTTTTTTGACAATTTTTCTGTTGGTGGGCTTGGATAGTGCACTCAAGGATTTCCAAAGCCTCCAAATGCGGGGGTAGAACTCACCTATAGCCTCCATTGGATCGAGTCTACTTCGATCGTTGATCATAGTGAACCTCACGTAGAGAGTAATATGATCAACGGACGCAATGAGGTCGAGCTAAAGAATTTCACTATTCCACGAGCGAAACTTGTTGGCGAAACGCGCAATTTGACTAGAAGGATATTAGTTGGTCTTCTGTTAGATTTTGCTGATCATGAAAGCATTTCTTTGTTTAATTTTCCTAAAAGATGCCAAATTAATCGAGGGAAATGGGGATATTATTTTTTGTTGAATAATTTTTGTTGATCATGGAAACACGTGGGGTATTTGCAAATCAAGTTGTTGGTGGGGGGTTGGGGCTAGAAACAAATGCTCGAGGGCCTAAAGGTCTGGGGAATTTAGCACGTGCCCGAATAAGTTATTTGGCCGTGCTTGTTCATAAATGCATTATGGTCTTCATGGCCAGCTAAAATTGCATGGTGTACCCCAAAATGTGGCATGGGGATGTTCCATTGTCCCGTAACTTGAGCATTCTGCCGTTTGTATCAACCATTGGTTCATACATGTCATATCATGCTCATTCATTTCATTTCTCCTCCGGAGATAGAAACAATGACTTAATAAAGCATGATTGTGGCGGTTTCAACCGGCTTAATTGTCCCTCGACACGTGTTTTGTTCGTTTCGACGGATAAACTATTGTAACAAGATCGTAATTCTAAGGCCGGATTTGTCTGGTAGGAATCACTTAACAAGACATCACTTTGAAATCGTCTCATTAAACTATCACTATCTGAGAGATCAAACATGCATTGGCCCCTAAGTGTGGTACTAATGTGACTTTTTGACCCATCTAATCAACTTGTCGCCCAAAAGGCCACCACTTATCGATCATTACTTGACAGCCAACTGAAGGAGCTATTTATAAATAGCAATTTAAGCACATAAATTAATGCTGACTTATGTATAGAAGTACCAATCCGAGTACAAAATTTGGAATGCACTTCTTTCTCACTAGACAAGTTTAAAAAAACCGTCAATGCTACTTTGGTATCGTAGAAACTCCCACATACCTTGATGTTATCAAACTATAATCGTGGATTGCACTTGAACTATTATATGGTGAAATTGCCGGTGTGCTCTTGTTAATTTATCTACTTACACTAGCTGTTGCTTGTCCATAATTATGGGAGCACGGGGCATGTTCCCACTCCTATATTTATTGTTGAACCGTTTCTATCCAAGAACTAGCCTGGATCGTTGGTTCAACTTAAAGAATCGGAGTGATTAAACCGCTTTTTGAGTAGAATCGACTGCTCTAGCCTTGATACCTAAAACCGAACCAGTTCTCCCAGCCTTGAAATGGTCGGTCCAAGCCTGTTTGCTCTAGTTCTCGGATTGATATGGATTTGGTGCTCATCCCTAATAAGTAGTTTCACATCAAAAAGTCATTTTTTAAAATTGAAAAAAATACTAAAATATTATTAAAAATTGTCCACGTTAGTGTCGGCCGTGCCACGTAGGATGGTTAACGTCTATGTCAGCGAATTCCGGTCAAAATTGACCGGATGAACTTAATTGGCAAAATATGAAAAAATTAATGACTCAATTGGTAAAATTGGTAAAATTAAAAGACGGATTAGGAATCCCAGCTATAAGGTTTGACATGGATTTATGTATTATTTGATGGGCCAAAAATTGAACTTTACTGTTGATACTTCCGAATGTCATATGTCCTTTCGAAAAGACAATTTTATGTATTAGTGAACTCACTCATTTAGAAATACAAAGAGAAAGCAAATAGGTCATAGAAAAGGATGGCATGAGAAATTTAGCTCGACCTAAGAATACTATGTAAATCATGTTTATACAAAGCAAGCTTGAGTTACAAAGTTAGATTTGATCAAGGGCTATGTCCAACTCTATTCACTCGATTAAGTTTACCCATTCAATTGCAGACGTGAAAGGGTGCGGCCAAGGAACTTGTGATTAGCCTCAAAAGAAGGGTCTTGTAAAGCGAGTATGTCATGAATTGAGGAAAATTGTCAAAAAAGTCCTAAACCTATTGCATTTTTGCCAATTTAGTCCTAAACCTTTTTAATTTTGCCAATTCAGTCCTGAACATTTTACATTTGTGCCAATTTAGTCATAAACCTTTTAATTTTGCCAATTGAGTCCTAAATCTTTTATATTTGTACCAATTCAGTCCTAAGCCACCGGCCGGCGCTGACGTGGCGCACCAGCCGGCCAAAATAATATTTTTTTTAATTTTTTCAATTTTTTTTAATTTTTTTTCTTTTTTTTCTTGGCTTGGTTGTTGCAGGTTGTTGGTTTGGCTAGCGAGAGTCGCTGAAGCTCGCCGGCCATTGGGCGAGGGCCGCGAAGCCCTCGCCAGCCGTCGGCGAGGGTCGCGACCTTTGCCCTGCGTCACCCAAATCTAGGCGACGCCATGGGGCCGTGGGTGAGGCCAACCTCACTGTGGCCTCGATCCAGGTGGGCAGCATTGACGACACCGATGTCCTCCCCCATGACAACGCTGTCTACCGAGCCCACCTTTGTTCGTCGGCCGGCCTCTGTGAATCGATCCCCAAAAACCTCCAACCTCTCCTCGTTCCTTTGTCAGCTTCTGGTTCTGACTTGCCTAGATTGGGTGAGCCCAACGCCAGCAAGTGCAACCCTTGCTAGGGCGAGGGCTGCCATCGCCCGCGACCCCCATGGCATCACCCAGATCTGGGCAACGCCGGGTGAGGGCCACGACCCTCGCCCAATGGCCGGCGAGCTCTGGCGACCCTCGCCGGCCAAACCAACAACCTGCAACAACCCAAGCCTAGCAAGAAGAAGAAGAAGGAAGAAAAAAAAGAAAAAAAATATTAATTAAAAAATTGAAAATATTAAAAATATATTATTTTGGCCAGCCGGCAAGCCACGTCAACACCAGTCGGCGGCTTAAGACTAAATTGGCATAAATGCAAAAGATTTAGGATTCAATTGGCAAAATTAAAAGGTTTATGACTGAATTGGCAAAAGTGCATTAGGTTTATGACTTTTTTGACAATTTTTTCCATGAATTGAATGTTGTGAGTGATTTGAACGGTTAATTATTTGTGTTTAAAGACATATGAAATATAATAGCTCTTTGATTTGAGTCGATTTGTCTCTTTTAGCTAACATAGCAATCCAAGCGAACCATGATAACTACATGAGTTGATGAAGTCCTTGATGTCTACAGCCACGTCAGACATAAAACTGCAAAGCAGGGAGAGAGATCGTCTCAGTCACTGGTGAGGGATGTCAACCTTCATCGGAGTCTCCACGAGGACGATCCACCCTTGTTGGTGGTAGGGTTGATTGATTCTTACGAGACAGCAAGTTCCACCGACAACTGTAGAGGGTTGTCAGTCGTCGTCGGCACAAGTTGGTCACGAGGTGGCGCCACCCCCAACCCCCCTGTCCCTACTCTCTCTCTCTCTCTCTCATTATATTTTGGGCTGCGTAGCCAAATTGGATTGCCGTATCAGTTAAAAAAAGGCCAAATTGATTCGGATCGAATAGAATAGAAATGTACAAACAATGACTAACATTTCTTAGGGTTTCTCTCTTCCCCAACCAACCGCCAGCACTCTCTTTTGAAGTTTTGTCCCTGAGAGAGAAAGGCCCTCCCTCTCCCCCTTCCTCTCTGTCTCCCTACCTATCTCCCTATCTCTTTATCTTTAAGATTCCTTCAAGACCTCTTCATCGATTTTGTGGAAGACGTTGTCGACTTCCTCCACGGAAGTGGAGATTTCTGTCCGAGCCCTAAAGATCGAAGCGCGAGCATCTTGGAAGATTCTACTCTCTTCGGATCTGCTCGCTTGCTTTGGCTCGAGGTGCTTGCTTCTGAAAATCGAGCGCTTCGCTAGTTCCCAAAGCTCCTCTCCCGTTGTGTTTAACAGTGGGCTTTTCTTATATGAAAGTGTTTTTGTGATCAATTGATATCTATTTTGCAGCTTTTTTCTCCTGATTTATAGTTAGAGCTAGATATCTGTTTTGCAGCTTTTCTCTCCTGATTTATAATTAGAGCTAGATTTAGGTGCTCTTCTATCTCGATATAGATATAGATCTGAGATTTACAATGCATTATTTGTACTCTTTCAATATTATGATGTTATTGTCTCTATATGGTGATGGTACTAGAGACGTCGAACCTAGGTATGCACCGTTCTTTGGCAAAATCATAGCTATTAAAGAGGGAAATCTCGGTGTATGCTCATCAGTGATGATGATGGGAGCTTCGGTGATCGACCATCGATTGTGCTATGATGTTATGATAAATCCGTTCTTGTGGAATGAGCGAATCTATACAAGCTGTACTAAGCTAATGCATTTTTCAGATTTGCACTAGACCGCAACTTTTTGGGGTTAGTTTTATGTTGAAGTTATGTATCTCTTTTATGTGAATTTTTTTCTAATAAGAAAAGAAATAGCATAGAGATTAATTAGACCAAATCTCTGAAAGGTTTAAATTGAATCATGGACCAAAAGTAGAAGATCCATTCTAAAATATGGCACGGAAAAAGCAACAAATTGATGATGTCTTTTCCTTAAACCGAACTGAGACTGACCTTTTAATGGGGGTGGGGATTCAGGAAAAGGCCAGTGAAAGCAGACTCTCTATCTGCCACGCTTCTTCATCGCCGGGGCATACAGGCAGGGCGAGAGCGAAAGGAGAGGAGAGGTGCCATTTTCACCCACCCACCCCCGTCTTGTCCTCTCCACCCACCTGCTCCTCCTCCTCCTCCTCCTCCTGAAACAAGCGCCATCTCGTCTCTTTCTCCGGAAAGAACCCGGAAGAATGCAATCCATGTTGCATCTCAACAGCTCCTTCGGTCTCCCTCTCTGCGTTTCCGGCATCACCCGCCCTCTCTCTCTCTCCCAAGAGTACTCTCTCTCTATTTATTCTAGCAAAAAAGCTCATTTTTTTCTGTGAAGATGTTGGTGTCTGATCCGATCCGATGCAGGATGGTGGATCACGATCGCCGGAGGAGGGCGATGAAGAGGATGAGATCCGGACCCAGGCGGGGACCGGACGAGCTCGGCGAGCCGGATCGCGGGGCGGCGGCGGCGGCGACAACCACGAGCGGTTCGATCCCGGAAGGTGGCGATCTTTCCGGAGTTCTCGCCGATCTATCGAGCGACTTGGCTTTCGACAGCAGTAGCAGCTTCAGCCCCCGTACAGCAAAAGCCGCTTAGGCCACAAGATTCGCTCGTCAACTCTTTTCGTGAGTCTGCCACGAGCCCGTCCCATCCCTGATCCGATCTCCTCTTCTTCTTCTTCTTCTTCTTCTTCTTTCGTTTCCAATTTCAACGGGCCCTGTAAATCGATCCATACTTTCTTGCCTTGTGAAGATTAGGGTTGCAAATGCATCCGAGCCGCAATCTGTGTTGGGGTTTCTTCTTGGATTGTCTTGTTCGTTCGTTCGTTCGTTCGTTTTGGTTGGAGTTTTGTCGGGGTTGATGTTTTCGATATTTAAGGAGACAAAAGTATACAAAACTTGGATTCGCTGAATGGAGTGGAGTAATAACCATCATCACGTATGTATGTACTGGCCAACACCTCCAAAACCCCAATGTGCTAATTTTTTTTTTAAATATACAAATTATCCCACGCATTCCCAATTATTCAAATATCAAATCTCAATTGTACTTATTCTAGACTTATATTTTGTGAATCTGCAAGCAGAAAATGTGTAGAACCGAAATGATGATAGTTGCATAACGAGAAGTTAGGCTTGAAATGGTCACTATTCTAGGACCTAGGTTGTTTGGAAAAGTTAAAGTGTAATTTCGCACATGACTTACCGAGTTTTTGTCGGGATTTTGAATCGAATTCCCTGCGGTTTTTGTGCATGGGATCTCAAGCCGGTTCTTCCATGAGATGATGCAATTTGTCCGGTGCACGATCAAATCGCCAAATACATAGGATGCTGCCATTTGCGGCGTAGAAGATAACGCTAATGAGGCGCTACATAGGGTGGCACATTAGCTCTTGAAAAGACGATAGAAAATAAGTTCAAGAGTAACTAGAAAAACTTAGGTGAGGGTTGCGCGACCCTCGGCATCGACAATAGAAATCCGTCCTCCATCAGGAGCTGGCGGAGCAAAGCATTACCGACTCTAGGCATCCTCCTTTTTTCAGTTTTCTTTGTTTCTTGTACCGATTTTTCAATGTGCTTTTTTTTTTTAATTAATTAAGGTTGATGGGGCACCTAACCGCATAGTGTCGTATCTTCGAAGACGACAGGATGTTTTGTCGATTTACATGGTAAAATTGGTCGAATAATTGTCAAATTGCATCGATCGCCAAAAAATCATAGTATTTGTTTAGAGTAATTTATGATTTCTTTGAGTTTACAAAATTTGGTGCCTTTGTCCCTAGAATATCCCCCAATGAATTGACTATTTTAGAGATCAGGATTGTGTTAATGTGTTTAAGGTGAATTATACTTTCTTTGAGTTCATTCTCTTTTTTTTTTACTAAATGGTATTTGAGCGTCGAGCACTTGAATTTTTTAACATATAGATATTATATTTGAATCGTATTCATCAAATGTTTAAGTAATATTTCATTGAGGAATGTTAAGATCAAGTGATTATCTTTTGCAGGCAAGGATAGTAAATAATTTTAAGTTGACCGAAACACACATCACATATGTAAAAGGATCATATTTGATAGGGTTAATAAAAAAAAAACTATCAATTATGTCCACTGTAATACAAATACCTCAAACTTTTTTTGTATCACTACAAACCCTAAACTTGCCAATTGTGACACAAATAACCCAAGCTTTTTGGTATTTTATAAAAACTCATAACCATCTATTTCAGTTCCATCAAGAGTATATGTGTCACACTTATATAAGTTTGAGTTTTTACATGATACAAAAAAAAAAGTATGGGGTATTTGTGTTATAGTGGACAAGTTTATGATTTTTAGTGACGCAAAAAAAAAAAAACTTCGGGTATTTGTGTCACGATGGATATATTTTGAGGTTTTTTGTGGTATTTGCCCTATTTGATAATCTAAACAGTGACCATATGTGAAATTAGTCGTGAGGGTACTAATGTTTAGTGTCACTTTACAATTTTTCAACCAGCGTATCATTAAGAAATTGACATGATATTCTAATAAGAATCGGTAGTTCAGGATGCGCATTTGTTTGACTAAGGATATATTTTCCATGCAAGGAAAAATAGTTCATTTTCATTTATTCAATGATTTAAGGAAAGTGATCTCCCTCTTGCCAGAAGGAGAAGTTATTTTTTCCCTAATCTAAGCTCATTATTCTCGCAAAATCGAAAAACAATTTTTCGAAAATAGTTTTTCTTCAGTAGCCTTGATGTGTAAGTCAAGTCGACATATTCAATTTACCGCATATATCAAACCACAGGGATGAACCAATCAACAACAACGAACTCTAAATACAGAATGGTTTGTGGTGGCCCTAGTGGGGCAGGGAAAGGTGACGGAGGTTGGGCAATATGTGGTATTGTTGCTTTTCTCAAATGCAGATCCAAAGTTGCTCGAGCTCTGCAATCTTATTCTGGATGGTATTTACCATCCACACCCACTTCATTTGTGGAACTTTTACCTATACTCCCAGAAATTAGGTCTCTTTTGGTATCCGAGCCGATTCAATTCGACTTAAAATCATAATGACCCGGTGCACATCATTTATACCATTCGATTCAGCTTAGAATCATGGTAGAATCCCACTTGAGGCCAGATATTCCCAGTAGAAATGTTCTGCTCCTATCTGAATTACCGGGGGATAGTTCCCAAGGTGGCAAAAATCTGAGAACTTGATGGAGCCCTTGACATAATAAGTAATCTTTTCCTTTGCCGCTTTAAATTGGTCCTGAGCTTCACAGACAATTTTCCCCTTCCAAGCCCCCTGATCTATGAATCATCCTCTTCACAGACCGAAGATTCACGCTCCCATAGGACGCGCTTCCTAGTCGCTAGGAAACATAAGAGGAAAAAAATTTCAAGCTCCATTGTTTTCCTTCACTAAGACAATGTCTGGATGGAATATGACATGCTAGGAAGAGAGGATTTAAACAATCACTAGAGACGCGAAAGGAAAAGAAAAGCGTAAACATATTCATTACCCTGCCCTTTGAATATCGCAGTTAGGATAAATCATTACCAGCAATCAATTAAACAATTTCCTTTTGTCTGCACTAGTGAATTTTTTATCCGCCTTCTTCTTCTCTATGTTATGAGTTACAGACTGCAAGATCACAAACACTTAAAATACCGTACTTCTGGAAGCTGAGGCCATTGCAACTTCTCTGAACAGGCTAATAATCCCAGACACATTGCATGAAGGCACTCTCACTTGCTTTATCTGTGAAACACATGTTAATTCCTTAGAAATAGGAAAATACTGCATATTGGCTCTGAGCGGACAACAGTAGCTATTCTTCACTGGAGCTGACAGTCTTGAAATGTCTGAAGCTCTCGCAACCGGGGCAGTTATGCAAACTTTCGTGAATATAAATATCACAGTCAATGCAGAAATACTGTTTGCATTTTGGGCATTCAACAGATAGGCTGGGTCTGTTTCCTGATCAGAAGCAGCATACATACAGAACATAAGATCTACAATTAGACACGACTAGTTCCATGTCCAAAGACATCAAAGAATAAGAAAAAAGAGTCGGGAACATTTTGAGATCATGAACCAACATAAAACATGCTTGCATACAACCAACCATTGTGTTTAGTGAAACTTGATCAGATTCATCGTTCATGAAGATCAAATCTCAAGGCATAAGCTGGTAGTATCACATGATTGCAGGAAAACAGATCTTAGGTTGAACAAAATAAACTTGCATATGCCCCCTCAGATAAGATCAAAGAAAAATGACCCCTAAGTATGTTCTAGGAGAGTAGTCATCTAAAGAGAACAGGCCAGTGCCTGATGTGAAAAAATAGTGGAAACCCTTTCCTTGTCTTTGTTCATTATGCCGTAATAACATGCTAGCTGACATGTGCATATACACATGCCTTCTCTTCCTGCCCAATGCGACCAGATAAGCACCACTTCTGACATACTTGTAGTCCCCAGGCAATCCCATCCATCTATTCCTCATCATATAGATCTTAATCTTTTGACACAAATTTGAGGAACTCATCTTAACCAAGTAAAATAGTGCAGTAGAGGGATAAATGCCTTCATCAAATATAATATCCTTTCATGCTATGCTATTCGATGTTGGATGGATTAGGACCTTCTCTAGCTCTAACAAATGTTACCAAAAGGAATCTTCGAAGCAGACATAAGTACAAACTCTTTTTCATTCACACCTTCAACATATAGTCCATAAATGTCATAGTTTGCTCAATTATACACATCAATAGTACGTACGGAAGGAAAATGCACCTCAATATCAAAACCTCGGTCAATCACACTCCAGAAGAAATTATTACAACGCCATTTTCTCTTTCCCCTGGCATGAGATGTTGTTGAGGTCCACGGTAGACACACCTCATGAAGGCGAAAGTAAATTATCTTACTTTTGTTGTACCAACCTCAGGTCATGAATATCTTTGCAAGTCTAAACAGCTTTCCTTAAGTTTCTAATAACATTCAATCAGAATAAAAAGAAAAAACAGACACCCTACAGAATACGCCTCAACCCTATATGAGAGGAGCACCAGAGAAGATTTCAGGACCCCAACAACTATCAAAATACTGTGCTTATTAAATTGGCAAGTAATCAGGATTGTGGTGGTCATGAGTTTACTAACCAGGATTGAGAAGACTTTGTCGACATCCGAAGCAAGATTTGGGAAGCTTGTGCTGAGAACTACTGAGACGTAAGGGAGTAACCTCGTCAAAAGGTGCAATAGGAAACAAATGATGATACGACCTCGCCAAATGGGGAGAAGAAACAAGGGTGAGCCCACAAATACGACATTCAGTAGGTAGTTCACACACTCTTGCTTTGCATCTTGGACAAGTGTATCCTCCACCCCTAGCCTCTTTATGGCATAAACAAATTGAAATTACATTTTCTGCTGCTCTTTGGGGGAAGCCCATCTTGATCAAATTAGCAATTGCAAACTCTGCTATCGCTGGAGGAGGGGGTGCATGCTCCAGGATCAACTCCTTAAAGTGAGACTGCATAAGTAAACTCATGTAAGTATCGATCTATATTTTAACATGAGACAACTGAACTAATAGATGGGATATACAATTTATGAGCAATGCATCCAAGATAGCATTGCGGCCCATATAGAAAAACTTCATGATTTAAATAATTGAACATCCCACGCCCAAATGTAGAACACGACTAAATCTCCCCACTTTCCTGTCTATTATGCTTCTTGTTCTAAAATGATTAGCCAAGTGCTGTAGAATCAGTTAGAGTGGAGAAATACTTAAATTAACTTGCCTCATCTATGGCAACAGAGTACAGTCCCCCAGTTTCTTGGCAAATGTGTTTGCATATGAAAATTTCAGCAGAGAGACCAATAACAGAACACCTGACTTTCGATTTTTTGCATTTCTGAATGGTCTCCATGATATCTCCAGGGTCACAAGTGCTTAGAGCTGAATTCAATATCAGAACTTCCCGATGACCATACGACGGAATCTGCTCCAGGTATCCACAAACAAGATCTAAGGCATTCTGCAATGAGGAATCACCCGAGCACTCCAACTTGCCCATCAGAGCTTTAATATGGGATTCAGGACTTCCACCAAGATCTGTCAAGCAATTAGCAACCCCATCTTTTATGGTAACTAAGCCTATTTGACTGAGTGGATTCTGGTCGAAGAATTCCCGGATAAAAGCCTCAACATTTTTTGCAACGACGACCATACGGCTTGGTCGAAAATCCGTCTCTGAGGCAGCCTACACAGAATTTTAAATTCATCACTCTTAAAGGAAACCACGAAAGGCGGACAGCAAAACGAAATTCAATGACCCAGAGCCATCTACTGCATAAAGGACGCATTTTAGCACTGCTCAGGTTTCCCAGCCATGAAAGACAGAAAAGCCTAATATTAATGCAAAATTTAAGAATGGCAGCTACATATCAAAGGTAATTGTTTCTTTCTCAGATCAATCAACCGGTCCTAATTCACTATGGCTATGCATTGACGTGAATAAGAAAGATTCAGTTTCCTTTACAGTTTTATACTGGCAATTAAATGCTGCACTGCAATGCTCTTCATCCAGAAAAAAAAAAATTTTAAAACCCATATTTCGTCATCATATAAATGGCCCACGGAGAAGCACAAAATCATTACCCTGGAGAGGTCGATGACGATGTAGAGATACCGGATCAGGCCCTTCTGAATCCGAGCAGCTGCATTAGTCGAAGCGAGAGAGCGCAGGCGCCTCCGATACTGGGCATGGTAAAGGGCCTTGTTATCGATCGGACGAAGCAAGCCGGACTCGTCCTCCTGAAGAGACTCCCAGGACCTCTCGTCGGCGTAGGTCCGTTCCCACGCCTCGCGGCCTCCTTCGTCGAAGTCATCCTCGTCGTCCTCTTCCTCCGCTCGCCCGCTCGGTCGCCTCCCCTCGCCGTTGTTCATGCCGCCGCCGCAAACGGTGACGGAGCCGCCCGCCCAATTCCAATCGCCGGAGTCGTCGAAGACGGATCCGATCGAATGCGTATCAAGACCAGGACTTGGGTGCGTCTAGAAGCATTCGCAGTGCTCGACGTTTTGCTTCGTTCATATCGATGTCATCTCCAGGACCTTCAAGCTTTGCTGCTCATGGGAACTTGAACGACGCATGCAGCAGTAGCAACTGAGCTGCCGTAGTGAGAGAGAGAAGACAGAGAGAGTTATTTGTGTGACAATCGAGCCCTAATTGCGAAAATAGGGGGTTTTAAGAAGCTATTAGGTATAAAATATATATTATCATATTCCTTCGTCAAAATACTTTTCTCAAATTCATTTGTTTGATGGTAGATAATTAACGATTTGAAAAATATTTTCTTAAAAATAATTATTTATATCACTTAAAATGATTAATCAATTAAAAATATTTTTATTATCAATAAAAATTTATGTCTAAACATTTTTATGAATAATGAATTCATTTTTATAAATGATACAAGTATTTATTTTTTGGAAAACATTTTCTTAAATATTTTTTTTTTCATAAAATAAACGGAGTCTTAAAAATATATTATCATCTTCATTAATCACTACACTTTAGACATAAAGCTGTAATCTGACAATGAATTAGATGATAATGAAATCTGGCTATAAAATAATTTAATTTCTTATTCGACCACATACCGTAATGGCATAAAATAATGCGAGTACCCGATAAAAAATGATGGCACGAAACGAGCCGCAAGCGCTAAGTTATTATTGACCCTCGGATTAGCAATGTTTTTTTTTTGTCAACGAAAATTACATGGTTGAGATATCGTAAGTTATGTAGGATTAGAACATTGATGTAACACTGACATTTTGTTAAGCGTTGGATCAAGGAAACATTGCCCAGAAGTTGTGATGATAGATAATCAATGAAGGGTTCACAAGTTCTAACCAAAGCAGTGAGGAAACGTTGCCCAAAAGTTACACCGAGCTGTTAGCGTCCTAAATTACAATGCCCTCCAACAGGAGGTAATCCAATTAACAGCTGATGGACTCTGGGAGGAAATGTCTAAGGACGACTGCTGATACCATCGGACCTAAACTGCAAATGTGGCGGCTCGTTCACAACAACCGATTTCTGAAGGCCAGCGAGCTCTGAATCAAATGCGTGATCCTGACATGATGCCGAGGCGTCTGCAGACCTGTTTCTCTACCGGTTCCCAAAACAAGGTCTCAGTTCTCATTATCTGTATCGAAAACAGGGAGGAGGCTCAAGGCTGACGAACGCAGATGCAAGCCGCGAACTATGCCTCCATACCCGACATTTATCCTGTGGCATAGGAGCAAGATAGAATCCCACGTTGCGGTCCTTCCCTGCAAATGAAAGCCAAAAGTGCTCCTTCATACATCATGTGAGGGAGGACAAATAACGTATGCAGAAAGTTTTCACGGCATGCACTAGGATAATGCCATTTACAGGATTTGGCAGGCTTACAAACACATTGGTGGATTGGGCGTGCAAAACCTCGTCTCTAAGAATGTATCAATTCTGCCCAATGGTCAATAGTAATGATCCCCTCTTTCATTAGCGGCACCATATATCACGCATTGATCCAGTGCAGTCATTATTTAGAAACTCCTCCTACGGTGTGCTTTGCTTTTTGTTTCAATCATACTCCAGAAAAGCCTAGCAATAATGTTACATTGCATTTACCTAAGATAGTCAAGCCTTCTGGACATTTATATTGCAGACCAAGATATATTGAGCTTACCAGAAGAGAGAATTGCAGCTTCTTATCCCAATACAAGGCAAAGACAGGAGGACTTTGTTGTCCTACAACCAGGATACAAGCTCCTGGGTGAAGAACAGAAGGGACAGCCGATACGGCAGCAACATACTTCTCTGGAAACCTCTCTTTTGGAGGCAAAACTCCCAAAAACAGAGGATTTTTGCTGGACTGTGCTCCAGTGTAAGATGTGGGATCGACATGTAGCATCCACTTTGGGTGCTCCAAGAATGCACAGAATAGATACAAGAGCAGATGAGAATCGGTGGGGACATCAGGAGTCCACTTCTTTTTCATCTGTTCATAAACCTCTCCGCTTCCAAGAAAATCATAGTTCTTCACGCAGGTTCCCACAGTGAGCTCTGTTCAAGAGAGAGATACATCAAGTCTAAGCTATAAAGTCCAGGATCTGGCCATTAAAAGGGAAAAATGTTCTCTTCTTTTCATCAAGCAGAATCCATGAAAGGCAATATAAGTTTGGAAAAAAATCTGCATACCTCGTATTCTCTGTACCACATAATCCGCACGAACACTGCTCTGGGGTAGTAGACCTTTAATCAATTCTCCCTTTAGCAACGCCTGAAGCCTCTGATGCTCAGTGATGGCATCGACACACTCCTGCATCAGAGGAATCAACGGATTTTGCAGAGGAGATTGTTGCAAATTGGCTATAGGATGCTTTGCTGCATAAACCATGCAAAAAATAAACAAATAAACAGATAACGCTAGTAGAAACAGATATATTTTAGCTATTTTAACTAACACAACAAATTGCATGCCATTTTCTCAAACACAAAAAAATGTAATGCAGAAACCAATGAAACAATAAGTACAGAACATAATGAGCCACCTTTGTGAGTTGGCTTCACAGCACTCTCTTAAACAACAGAAAGGAAGAGAAAGTAAGAACCCAGCTTAATTTTTTCTCCAACAATAAAACATGGGAGCAACTGAGCAAGAGGCATAATTATTTTAAATTTGGTGAAAGACAGGCAACAGACAGGGCTTTTTTAATGCACTAACCCTAAATGGTAACACTCAGGAACTTGTGTTCACAGAAATGTATAAAAGCAATTAGGGTGATACTTACGCATGGCAGAATCAAGAGCTTGAACAAGAGTAGCACGTAACTGGTGAAGAAGTCCATCTTCATCCAGAGTATACGCAGGTAACCATTCTTTACTCCTGTCAATCTGAGAGACAGTAGAAGTCCCAGATACACGTACTTCTCCCACTTGATTAACTGTGATCGAAACTCCAAGCTTCGCTGCACCTTCCATCACCTAAAATCAGCATCAACCAAAATCAGCATAGCTAAAGCTATGCCTAGAGGATGGCTAGGCTAGGTAAATTTTTGCCCCTGATTCAGGGTTTATCTCAGTTTGTCCCCCAAAGTGATTAAATTCTTAGAATATGCTTAAAATGTTGCAGACAGTAGAAAGATAGTAAAAAAATTTTGTCACTTGACCACTCATGACTTCTTTGCCATTTCAGAAGGCAATATTGTCGTCATTGAGTGGTCTATTCATCCTGATGTGATCTCTGACCTTAAATTCCAATAACATTCTGAAGATTAAATGTAAGAATTTTGTGGAAGACCGGGTGATTAAATGGGATTGTAGGATAATCTTGAGATTATTTATTTAGGTGAGGATGAGTGGGCACTATGAGTTTTGGCGCCTAACTCTAGCCATTACATTGTGATTGGTAGTGAAATTCGGGATGACTGAAAAAAGTCTGTTATATCTAGAGTGAATGGAGAAAATTGCACGAATAAATAAAGTGATGCCATGCCAACAATGGTAAACCTTATGCCATTAAGAAGTGAAGTGGTATCAATTGCTTTCTATTCTCATACATTTTGCACGGTGGATATATATTATTATTTGTTTCATTTTGTTCAAAGCAATCTCAAGAGGCCAAGCTCAACCAGAAAGACCACTACAATCTCTGCAGCCAGATATGAAGACTAAAACCCGTTAAACATACCATGTGAAAGCCTAGTACAGCTCACCAACATGAAACAAATAATAATCCAATCATACATGTTACAAGAACACCTTGTTGGTATCTGGAATCTTCCAAATTTAATTGTAGTTGATAATTTACATCACTTACTCATTGCCAAAATAAACTGAAAAGTCATCTTTTATGGTACATATCTGGACAATCTTACTGCTACATATACAACATGTGAGCATAGACAAAACATACATTATACTTGAAAGTGCAGTGAACCACCTTTCCATTCAAATGGACATTGAAGTTTCTTTATGGTCACAACGTGATGACTTACAAGCTATAAATAAAAAATATAATCATAATACTTCTTGACATAGTTGTAGCAAAATGGGGTGTAAGGATGACAGACCTGAATGTGACTGCTTTCAATCTTTTTACGCAGAGGATTGAGCAAAACTGAAGAAAACCACTGCCTGAGACGGTCGCGCCACAACTCAATTTCAGGGTAGATACCGAGATGTCCAAAAGCTTCAACTGCCTCTTCCAATGACATTGGTGGAGGAAGGTCACCCTCTCCTTTCTTGGGAGGTGTGCTGAACTTTTGGGACCCAGGAGACATCCTCACCGGCCTCAGAGGAGTGCTCCTCGTAGTTCCAGAATTATGAGTCGAATTGACTACAGTGTTTGGACTTGCTATGCCAAAGCCCTTGATCGTAGGAGGTGGAGTCGCAAGTTTCCCAGCTGATTCAGTGATCTTCTCATCAACTTCTGCCAAAAACTGTTCAAGTTTCTCTTCTGATGTGATATCCTTCATAGGTGATGCCCGATTACTCAACCATGGGCTTGAGACAACAGAATCAGGACCAGGTGAGTGTTGAGATGAAGGCAACAGTGAGACAGCTCCAGGCACAAGATATAAAGAAGAAGAACCTGGTGATTTGGATGGGGTGCTGACTGGTCTACCCTTACTTCCTCCACTAGAATTCAATTTATCTGTGCTAATTCGAGATGAACGATTTGAACTGGTGATGGTTTGATGAAGTGGGACGAGAAGCTCCGAACTAGGTGTTAAATGGGCTTTGGATTTGGGAGGCTTCTTTGATGGTTCAGACACAACCTGATTGGCCCTCGGCTTTAACCCCAAAAGTGCTAACTGGTGCGTTGAAAGAGTAGGTTGATCCTTGGTTCCAATAGAGGGAGATAACAATGGCTCTCCTCTATTTCTTGATATATGCAGAGATATTATTTTAAAGAGCGCAAGCAGAGCCCCCAGAAAAAATAAAGCCACAGCAGTCTGCAGGATCTTGGCAAGAAAATCTGGAGGGGGAAAAAACAGTATTTATCCAAAAGCACCTAAAATCAGCATGTTAAACAAATATAAGACAAAAAGGCTGAAACAGAATAACTTACAAGCCATCTCCTCAGACAGATTGTTGAGCTTCAGATAGTCAATAAACCCATCCTCCCTTCAAAAATTCAAGGAAGTAACTTATCAGCAGCTGAAATTGAAAGGAGGAGGATGGCTGCTGAAATTGAACAAGAATGGACATTTCTTGCTGGGGATAAAGCATCAAAGTCTAATACTAAAATGCATTCTCTGGTTGGCAATCAAACAAAAAGCTCAAAAATAAAATGGAATTTCATGACAGTTCATTCTGTCAAATAATTCCATTGCCCCTGGACTGACCAGCTTCGGCCTTACACAAGGGATGAAACTGAGTATTGTTCTGGTGGATCCCGGGGAGATGGGCAAAGGCAAAAGCACCACATCCCGGGTGTTTCATTCGCAGCAGTCCCCAGTCCAAAGAGAGAGAAACTCAATGCCTTGATTGCTGAAGGACACGAGTGCCGGTTAGGGGTGGTGTGAGCTAGAGACGTCGTCAATCGTATTTCTACCTCATTTCGCACTTGCGTTGCTTTGAAAATCATCTATCTAGTTTTGTTTAGAGCAGGTTCGATACCCTCGATTTAGTAAGATAAAGAAATCAGCTTCATAACGCCCCAATTATTGGCGACGTCAAATTCTATTTGCACCGGGATTCACTTTTCGCACCGGGATTCACTTTTCCCCGATCAAAGCATAAGCTTGTGCTCTTCAGTAGTTTCAATACTTATGGAGGCACGCATAAATCTCAAGGCAATACTACTTGCACTGCAAAGAGTAACCATTAGATCGTAATGTCCATTAGTTCCAAATCCTGGAGCTAAGCTCCTCTAAAACCCCACTCAAAAACCCTAATCCGTCCCCAAAATTCATCATTTCTCTCTTCTAAGAGCAGACGAAGCAAAGAAATCGATCGAACTACAGGGAAATAGCAAATCAGCATCCTTGAGCTACCCCCGATGCAACGAACAAAACGTGACCAACTCAAGCACACAATAGGACATGGTTCCCAGTCGTAAATGCAAACGTGCAGGCTCACAAGACTATTAGCCACCCCAGCTCCCGAAATCCAGATTACAAATCAGGACCTAGACGCGAACGCCTCTGCCGTGGGCGAGTACCTGGAGGAGAAGGAGAGGAAGGCGAAGGCGCTGGCGGAGGAGAAGAAGAAGGTGGAGAGGAGAGCGAGCTTCGAGGGTACGACGCTGTCGGCTGCGAGAGCAGCTGCCAAGGCTGGGTTCCGGTACACGGCGAACTTGCTCGGCTTCGCCGTCGCCTGCGGAGGCGATGCTTTGTCTCTTCCACCTCCTTCCATCTTCTGAGCCCGATCGAGCGAGCGAGCGAGAGAGAGAGAGAGAAGGGCTTTGTTTGTTTAGGTTATCGATGCCGTCAGGAGGTTCTCGTCGTTGTCGCCGCCGCCGTCGTCATTCGAGCTCCGAAGTAGCCGCAGCTCCGAAGTCCGATTCAAATTTCGCCTTTCTTTCTCATTTCCATTTCCCTACTCTTTTTAATTCCTGTCCAAACTTTTTTTTTTCTCTTTTGCAAATAAAAAATTAATCTCGTTTAGTTACTACCGATATAAGACATAAGTAATATAACTCTTTTTTTTTTTTATCGAAAAACTCCACTTCACTTCATTTCATTTCAAGCATATAACTTCAGTAACGATATTAAGTAATTTGCATCTTCCCATCGTATGCTTTGGGGCCAAATTTCGAGGCACACCATAATTTAATTTTCAATAAATCCGTCGAGTTACACTCCCGAAAGTAACGAATCGTTCGGGATAGATGATTAAACGTGAAGAAATTCAAACGGACAAGTGAAAACTCGTTGACTATTTTGATTTCTAGTTAATTCGTGCATAATTATTTTTAGTGTAGGCAATATTTTTCTCTCTTTTTATTTTCGAGAGTTATCATAAAGAAAGTATAGATATAATGAGATTACTATTGTTGTTATTATTCTTTTTTCCGCATGTAATCCATTTCTCTTCTCTATTATCTGAATTATAATTTCCACCTAAGATGAATAAAATCAGACCCAATTAAAGATCTCCACTATGATATTTGGGCTATGCAAAAACCTAGGTCGTGGACATAATTCACGGTTCTTCAATGAAGGCTTGCCAATTTTAAAGTGAATTTGGTTCAATTTTACAAATGAACCTTGAAAAAATATAAATGCTGAAAATTTAATGCTTATCCTTCTAACATTGAACTTTTAACATTTTTAAAGTCAAAATTTGATCGAAAATTCTTTGGGAAGATTTGCTAAACACTCAAGTATTTCTCCAAAGAACTTTAAAAGTCAAAAGTCTATTGAAAATGCTGAACCAAATTCACTCTCAATTCTCACGGCATAGAGAATGCTCGCATTGCATCAAACCAAGTGTGTCCCAAAGACAACATCTGAAGTCGGAATTGTCTGTGGATAAACTACGTTGCGCCATAGTTCGCTTCACTTGCACCCGCGTCTCATGTTTCAGAGATCTCATCGTCGTTCAAAAGTTCCGGCACGAAACTAACATATATATATATATATATCGATGATTCTTGGACAAAACCCAAATAGCAAAAGATTGCTTGATCCGAAGCCAGATACACAACAGACTCGAGACCGATTCGCTTATTCCCCTTTCAAGTCGATGCGCTCGCCCTCGGCATCCTGCTGCTCTTGATCGTCGGGGTTGCTTTCGGTGCTCAGCCTCGCGCTCGCTTTCCCGCTATCCGGATTTCGGGGACCCGAGTCGGGTTCATCCTTCAGGATTCCGTAGCCGAGAGACAGGTTTCTCCACTCGGCTTCTTCCGATAAGTGCGGGTGCCGCACCAGGTACCGCTTCAGCTCGATGCGCAGGTTCCGGATGGGCTGACAGATGCAGAGCGCAAAGGAAACAACTAAAAATCAGAAACCTACGAAAAGGGCATGAACATGAAGGAACCAATAGAGATCGCAAGCTTTTAGACAGAATACTACATGTCATGTCCAGAAATTTCAAATCTCAAGCAGCCATCTACCGCAAGCACGAATTGAGGAACGAAACCGAGCGTTGCCTCTCTCTACAGATAAGTGAAATTCATCAGTAGAGATGATTTACCTCAGCCTTGCATTCCAGAGCCATCTGAAAGAAATTCGCCGAGACGAAATGCTTCCCGACGGGCTCCGCCAGCTTGATGTGGCCGAGCCAGTACGATGCGGTCTCCAGCCTATCGAATCTGCACTTGCTGCAATTCTCCGCCGTGCGATAGGGCGTCCCGGACCTTCTCGGCTTTGCCACAGAGGCAGAAGGCGCTTGGACTGGGGTCCAAGGCCCGACCGCATTCTCATCGCCCGAATTCTTAGGCGATTTTTCTTCGAAGCAAACGCTCTTTTTCTTCTTCGGTTTAGGGTTCGCTCTCTCGGCAGACGTTGCCTCCGCAGGTGCATCGCCCAAATTCTTAGGCGATCCCTCTTCGAAGCAAACGCTCTTCTTCTTCTTCGGCTTAAAGTCCGCTCTCTCGGGAGATGCTTTCTCTGCAGGCACATCGCCCAAATTCTTGGGCGATCCCTCTTCGAAGCAAACGCTCTTCTTCTTCTGCTTCGGCTTCGCTCTCTCTGGAGATGCTTTCTCTGCAGCCAATGCTAGAGTAGCACCGACGGCGGATGGGCTCTTCGGCGCCGACTGGGCCTGTTTTCGGTGAACCCCGGACGCGGATTTCGCAGGGGGTTTCTCCGTCGCTGGTTTCGCCGGAACGTTGGTGCTCCGCGAAGTACCGAACACGCGCTTCTGCCTGGAAAAAAAAAAAACAGAAGCGTCAACAGGGGAAAACTCGAAAGAACAAATCGAATTACGACATCGAGGGTCGCAGCGAAGAATTCCACCTGAGAATCGGCGGATCTCTGGCGACGGCCTTCGATGGTCCGTTCGTTTTCCTGCCAGCTTTCTCTCTCAGCGGCTGAGGCTTCCCTGCTTTATATACACGACAAGACCGACACGACCGACGAGAAAAATAAGTAAAAACGCGGCGGGAGAAGAACGAGGAGTGGATCTCGGCGTGACGAAACGAGAGAGGGCGTACCTGGAACCTGCGCGGGCTGGAGATCCATGGCGAGAAGCGGAGAGAGAGAGAGAGGATGGTGATCGATGAAGGATGAAGAGATGGAGGAGGTGTTGCTTTGCGCTTTCGAAATTGAAATTGAAATTGAAATTTGGGTGCAAAATGGCGGAAACAGGTTCTCACGCTCCTGTGGGCCCGGCCCAGTTGCGGTCCAAAAGTGGGCTGGGTTTGCTGAGTCGATTGCGCTCCTTTGGATTAAATATGAGGCTATTGAATTCGGAAAAAATGAATAATTGAAAAATATTTTTTTGAAAAATGATCGTTTTTATCACTTGAAACAATTAGTCAATAAAAAAAAAGATCAACAACAACTTATGTCTTAAACATTTTCATTCGTTCATTTTTCGTAAGTGATACAAACGATTATTTTGTAGGAAAATGTCTTCAGAATCATTCAGTTGCCGCAAACACAAATGGAGCATGATTTTAATTCTTAATCTCACGCAAGTGACGTGGGTAAATTAATGATTGTTCGATGAATTTAACCAACATATGATTTTCATTAAATATAATTGAAGAATTGCTGTTGTATAAGGTACAAGCAATAAGAAACTTCTTCGATATGATAATATTCTTTCATGCATGAAGTTCGATATATCTTATATCGGGAAGGTCGACGTGTTATGATAAACTCGTCGAGGAAATATATTTTGCATATGTCCTATTTTTTAATCTGATTGTAATAGGAGATATAATAGTTTCGATGGTTGTCCATAGAATTATATCATGCTCTAAGCCGATGCCTAACCCGTAAAAAAGATTATACCGTGTCTCAACTTAAAAAGAAAGGACAAAAAAATAAATAGAAAATGCTCTTTATTTTATCAAGGCGTGGCTTGGTAACCGCTAGGTCGTTGAAATTCGGTGGAAGACTTTCTGTGAGACTGCATTCCTTCCTTATTAGTGGGAAAAAAAAAAAAAGGACTCAAAACACTTTCACTAAAGGAGGTTTGTGGGGAAGTTGCTTTTTTGTGACCCCAGATCTCGAGAAGGGCCCGTTCATGCCTTATAAATTGCGTTAGACGAGAGCTCCTTTGTCCCACCGCCAACTAACACAACTTTCTTTCACTTTGAGGAGAAGCAGATCGATCCACGAGCAATGGGGTAAAGTTTTGTGGTGAATCCGCTTTATTCTAAAAAATATTTAAATAAAAACTAAAGTACACGATAGAAGAGAGGATTTTTAAAATTGATGGTTTGTATAGATAGATGGAGGGAGAAGAGAGAAAATGACGGAGATGGATTTATTTTTTCAATCGAAATCAAAAGAAGTCTCATGTGATTTTTCAATCCATCTCATTTTTTTTTTCTCTTCTTAGTATCGAAATTACATGGTCATGTAATTCCTGCATCTCCCTAATATATGTTCGAATTTCTTCCTCTCCAATCTTGTGACCCCTACTAAAAAGAGAAGGAGATGTTTTTGTTCCAACTAAAGTAATAGTGTTGCTCCGACCCAAAAAAAAAAAGTAATAATGTTGCTCTTAAATGTGCTATCGAATATATAAGAACAACTTACAACTTCTACTTATGACTTAAGTCCTGAAAATTTTCAAAACAAAAAAACCATATATGACGTTACGAGTTAAATCGGAATCGATGCACAACCCTAAGATTTAGGATGTTTGCATGTCTCTAATGTTTGGACCGTCTATGACGAACATGAATCGTTTCTTTCCGGAAGCCTCCGGGCCTTCTTGACAATCATGAAATTTCTAGGACAAAAGGTCCTATTGCCTCGATTTTTCTCTATTAACGAGTCTTCGTCATTGTCCCCGCGAATCATATTCAATGTGGTCCATGAAATCATTAGCCCCCTCAAATTTTCTTGATCGGATCCTGTTTCTCATTAGAGACCTAAGGGAATGTCCCCTAACACGATACCATTTATGTTCATCAAACAGATGCAGACCCCGATGATTTTCCTTCCAATGAAGATGCCAAAGAGCTCGGGGATCTACATGATTATGCTCGTCTCGCAAGACGCACGTGAAGCGAGCGCAGAGCAATCGGAGGCGGACTCGAAAGGGGACTGGGTTCGGGTTCGGGTTCGGGTTCGCCGTCATGCTCTCTGGCCTTTAGGTGTCCGGTGGCGTCGTGTCGTCTAGAACTAATTGCTCGTGAAGGTCCTCCTAACTGCAGTTGCATCAGCCTGTCCTCGACCCGACTGTGACCGGTGAGAAGCTTCGCCTGGTGTTCGACAGGACCAGCAAGTTGGGGTTTGCAAACGCTTGGACCCCGTCGTCAAACTTTAGAGGTCACGTGTTTCAACTGAGCATAAAACTCCACCGCAACGGGTAGCGTGGACCGGCGTCTCATGTGCTAGCGATTCATTTCTTGGTTAAAAGTAGTGACGACTGCATTATCAGTGGGATCAGAGTCGAAAAGAAAAAATTCTAAGGGGAATGAACATGTACCTAGGATGATGAAAAAATTATCAATTAGAGAATTGAGAGAATGCTCGAAAATTACGGCACGAAATCCAAAAGGAGTAGGCGAGCTCAAAATCAAACTATTATCGATGCAATGGGGGCAGATATACCCGAATCCTTAGATCTGATGAATCCCACAAGGAGCCTACTTTCGTTTAAGAATACCGAGACTTTTCTTTGAAATCATTCTCGAGAAACAGCACTGAGCCAGAAGTAGACAATGTTGACATGGCGCCCACGTGGCTTAAGTAAAATAAAAACAACCTCATTTTGGTTGAAAAATCATCTAAAGAAATATTGATGAAGGGTAAAAGTGTCGCATATGTACAAGTTTGAGGGTTTTTTATGTTATAAGAGTAAGTTTAGGGTAAATGTATCACGGCGAGCATAGTTTGGGGTTTTTGATGTTATGGTGAACATAGTTTAAGAGTTTTATGTGACTCTTTCCCTTTGCTTTTTAGTGAACAAGTTGGATGTGAACTGGGATACAAGGATAACTTTACTTGCTAAGCAAAGAGAGATAAATTCTTTTCAATTTATTTGTTCGACTATTACGTAGTAAGATATCTTTCTTTTTTTTAAATGACGAGAAAATCTACCTAAGTATATAAATTCGAGACCACAAGACCCCAACTAATGTGATGGCTCAGGAAAAACGTGTGTCAAATGTTGGAAAATAAAAAATTCACATGTCACGTATAATGGAAAATACGTAATACTGAAAAAAGCGATAACAATTTCGATAATGATCACGTCAATGAGTAAACGATATTACAATTACAAGTAAAATTGCTATAAAATTATAATTGAATTAGACCAAAGGTGAGGTACGGATAACCGAATCTCCTTAAGGCGATTAGTTCTTGCCAATGGTGCTAAACAGCTTCACGAACTATGCCTCCCAAGATACAACACCTCGAACTCGTTTGTATTAGCACTATACGAACAGGACTCTGTCGAACACTTCTTGAAACTAGCACATTTAGAGCACAACACTATAAAACCTCATAGACACAACTTAATCATCGTCTTCTAAAAGACAGATTGTTTTTTATACTAAATTTTTTTTTGCACTCATCAATGCTGCAGTTACATTCGTTGTTAATACCTCCATTAATGACGAAACGAAGCGACGAGTCTGATGGAAGAAGTGCGTCCATCAATGCCTTGTCATTAAAGCCTTTATTAATGTCGTCATTAACTGCAGCAATTAATAGAGCAGTTAACTCATATGAAGAAATCGACCAACGGAAGAAACGCTTCCATTAACACGTTATTAATGCCTCCATTAATGTCGTCATTAACTGCAGCAATTAATAGATTAGTTAACTCATATGAAGAAATCGACCAACGGAAGAAACGCTTCCATTAACACGTTATTAATGCCTCCATTAATGTTGTCATTAACTGCAGCAATTAATGGAGCAGTTAACTCGTCTGAAGAAATCGTCGGAGAAGCTGTTACAGAGATCTGAAGAAACGCTAAAGAAAGGCGTGCATTAATGTTGGGCCATTAATAACCATAATTACAACATCAAATTCCGGATAAATTCTGAAAAAGACATGAAATTACTTGCACTTGATAATATGAGGAAGATAAACTTGTGGCGGTTAGGCTAATTTGCACAAACATGGTTTCCCCTCTTTAATTAAGCCAATCTCATTGGTTTAACAGTAGTTGTCTGGATCATTATGGAATTTCCAGCTCACGAATTGGCCTACGTTCGAGTCCCCCTTACCGTGTGCAACAAGTAACTTGGTCGCATTGCCTGCAACTAAATTATAGCTGTTGAGGTTATACCATGCATAAAACAGTGTGAAATTATACCGAGGAAGAAACTTCATTGCATCGTCTGCAAGACTGTCCATTCACCAGCATCGTCTGGAACCTAGTTACCTTGGCAAAAGAAACTAGAAACAGGTCCAATTCGAAAGCAACTCTCGGTCGCTCGTTAAAGCCGTTGCCACCGCGCTTCGCTTTCACCCGTGGCATGTGGCTGGAATCATTTCCGGTTAATCTGTTCATCAGAAACCCCTTTTAGAAGATCTCCTGCATTAGGAGAGATGCTAATGAAACCACGAATGGTCTTCTCAGATGATCCCTTGGAGTTGCGATTGCAGGCGCTGTTTCCTATATTTTCCATGGCTCACTTGTTTTGAACAGGTCATTTTGAAAGAATCGTAGTAACTGTCTTTCCTAGGAAGAGAAAGAAAAAAACAACCCTAATAGTAATAGTTGCAATGACAAACCAATGGCTGAACTTTGCATCTCGACTTAAGCCCTGAGGGCCGAACTCGGCGAACTCGAGTCCACGGTGGTCGAACCAAGGACTGCGACGAGCTTACTCTTGGGATTGAACTTATGTCCCCCAGCCGAAGGGCCCGGGATTCCGAAGGCTATGCCAGGGTGTTGGGGCAACCGGACCTAGGTTTTGATGTTGGATGCTTGTTTTCCGAATGTCGAGCGGCAATGGCACTAGGACAACAAGACTAGTCTCAGGACCGTACATGTCGAAGCCAAGTCCTTTACCCTTGGAACTTGGGTTCATGGTGGCCGAGCCTAGGGCCAAGTTCACAGCGACCGCATGCATGTACTTGTGAGCCGGACCTAAGTCCATGCTAGGTGAGATCGGATACCGGGTCATTGTAGAGCTGACAGTTGAACTCGACCCCCTCGACAATCACAAAGGACTTTGAGGATTATCTTCCGACACGCATAGCCTGTAAAAACAAGTGCACCTAGCTGATAAACTTTTACAGATAACAAGCATCGAACAGTAATTTCCACCTCCTCTTCAAAACGTCATCCCGAACGCAAGAAGTAATGAAGTATGTATCATGCAATTTCACAATGACTTTTCTTTTTGGGAAAAACCCTAACGACTATCATGAGTTCATGATATAGTCATAGAAAAATTCACCTAATGTCGGCTATTATAACTTTGTATCATACTTTCTCAGATTAATAACACTTTGTACACGATGAATATATCAATTGGAGGATGATTCTACATTTTGAGAATGCCTATGGTTTGCTTCTCCACTCATGGTTTTGTTGAGATGCATATGTGAGTTGTGTTGGAGAAGTCCTACATCGGATAAATGGTGTGATGTGTAGTTAATATATCCTGGTTGACCCATAACTTATTGGCTTAAGATTTTGAGTGAATATGGGTCCAACTAGATATATTGACAGGCTCAGAATTGTACTTCCTCTTGGCGATCTCCCCAAATGAAGTTATCAGACTTCTACTGTGTATTCCCAATAAATGGTATTAGAACCAATGGTTGATTGATGAGCCCCCCAATCTGTTCTGATGCATGGTGAATATCTCAAGAAAGGGATTTGATGGCCAACACGATTTACGGGCGATCGGCATTGTGTGGACTCAATGGAAGCCTTTATGGTTCGATTTGGCGGAAGAGATTAAGAATGAAGGTGGGAGTTGATGAAGATTCAAGTTGAGATATATTGGTGTAGAAGGATACATGAATTAAGGAAGAGCAGACATAACATTGAACTCACACATGAGGGAGAGATTGTTGAGATATATGTGTAAATTATGTTAGAGAAATCTCACATCAGATAAGTGGTGTGGTGTGCAGTTAATATATCTTAATTAACTCATAACTCATTAGTTTAAACTTTTGAGTGAAGGTGGATCCAATTAAATATATTGACGGGCTCGAACTTGAGCTCTTTCTTGGCAATCTCTCTAGATGAAGGTATTAGACTCCTACTGCGTACTTCCAATAAATGGTATCAAGCTAGCTATATGTTGAGAGTACATAGTAGATACCATTTGTTAGGAACACACAGTAGAAGTCCGATACCTTCACTCAGCGAGATCACCAAGAGAAAGCCCAATTCTAAGCCCGTCAACATATCTAGTTTGACCCACTTTCACTCAAAAGCTTAAGCATATGAGTTATAGGCCAACTATGATATATTAACCGCTCAACACCACACTAATCCTCCGATATGGGATTTATTTAACACAACCTACTCTTACGTGCATCATAACAATCTCCCCCTTACGTGTTAGGTATGCTATCCCTTAATCCATGTATTCTTCTACATCAATATATCTCATCTTGAATCTTCATCAACGCCCAACTTCATAACCATGAAGTTTACCATCGAGTCCGCGTTGTTACAACGCCCATCGCCTAGAAACCACATGGGTCACCAATCATCGACTCTGATACTATTTATTAGGAGCACGTAACAGAAGTCCGATACCTTTACCTAGCAAGATCACTAGGGGTAAGCAAACTGGACCGGGACTGCTCGGACTAGACCGGACCGGCCGGGTTGGTCTGGTCCTTGAGAGTACCGGTCCGATCCTCAGTCCCAATAAACGGGACTAGTGGCTAGGCGGTCTGGTCCACAGTTCTAGGGGGGATGGGACCGGACCGGACCGATCCAAAAAAATAAAAATATATATATATACACCTTCTCCTCGAACTTTTTTAGGAGATGAATGATTAATCTAGAACCAAAATTTATGTGTTAATACAAATATTTCTTGGAAATGAATATGGTAATTTAATTATGTGAGCTATTTGTCAAAATTCATGAACTCATTTGAAACAATTGAAGAGTCAGATTACATAAAACTACATCCATGACCTTTTTCTCTCTCTTTGATGGTCCGACAATGTTCTGCCTTGAAGTCATTTAAATTGAGAGAGACTCTCACATTGGTAATGATCGATATTATTGTTAAAGTAAAAACACATAGGTTATAGGATGAATATAATTTGTAAAAGTTTTTCTTAGTTTCCAACCAAATGAAATTAACTAGTATTGAAATTCAAAAAGTAACAGATGAATTCATCTTTTAATGAGTCTTACTCTTCTCATCCGAGATAGTCAAACTGAGAAAACAAAAATTATGATTAAACAACACCATGTATTCAATGTTAAAACTTTCTAAAAGAATACAATGACTTTCTTTTAGCAGACACTTATTTACAACGTCGTCGGCACCCGCCGTGCCTTCTTTCTATTGCCTACAAAAACGTCGTCGGAATTCATTGCACCTCTACAAGATCGAGGCCGAGCTCTCTAAGATCCACGACAAGTGAAATCGCAAACTATAATGACTTTTTCGGCTTGTTTGCCGATCTTGGTCTGGTCCTCGATCCCGAAAATTTGGAGACTGGAACTACCAGTCCCTGATTTCATACGGGGACCGGACTGGGCCGGACCATGCACACCCCTAAAGATCACCAAGATGGAACCTAAGTCCAAACCTGTCAACAAATTCAGTTGGACCTACGTTCACTCAAAAGCTTAAGCTTATGAGTTATGGGTCAATTACAATATATTAACTGCTCAACATCATACCAAATTTTCAATGTGAGATTTTTTTAACACGACTTACTCCCACGTGCATCCTAACAATCTCCCCTTAACGTGCATCCTAACAAATTGTTAAGATACATATATGAGTTATGTTAGAGAAATTTCACATCAGACAATTGATGTAGTATATAGCAGTTAATATATACTAATTGGCCAATAACTCATTAGCTTAAGTTTTTTTAGTAAATGTGGGTCCAACTAGATATATTGACAGATTTAGACTTGGGCTCTCTCTTGATAATCTCTCAAGATGAAACGTATCGGGCTTCTGCTGCGTACTCCATAACAATCCTCGACAGGATTTTGGCATCAAAGTACTATATGATTTGTGACGTTTCATTTATCACTCGATTCTTAAAACCATAGACATTTTATTAATTATTTCTTCTTGTTTAAATTATTTAATGCGTCCGATATACAAATGAGGGTGCTTCTGGTCTTCGAATATTGAACGTGTTTTTTTTTTCCTAATAATTATTTTTTCGGACTTTGGAAAGCCTAGAATTTGTTATGTTTGCCGTTTATTGACCGGAAAGAGCCAGACATCTACTCCGTTCACTTTCAAGAACACAAAAAAAATCAAATTCGCTGGGGCAAAATATTCCGAGATTGCAGACTGTCTTTAGAAAAAGAAAAAAAGAAAAAAAAGGGTAAGCTATGCGCATTTTCGTTTTCATCTAGAAATGATGATAATTAGTTTTGACTGAAGCGTTGCGGCCGGAAACAATGGTCCACAAGGGCGTTCCGAATTTATCGCTTGCTCGGCACCGCATAAGCCATGTCAGCACCACCCGTGACGAACGTATTTTCATCTCGTTCAGGCAAGTATTCCAGTGTCGAGCCCGGCATGTCAGCAAAATCAATTGACCGAAAAACGATCGCGAATATTTTCCGAAGAATACACAGCGTATTTCGAATAGGCGTAAGAGAACTCTACGAAACGCGAAACCAGGATGTAAGACTAGAAAGGCGGCAACCGGAGCGATGCGAATCCGGAAGCAGTTCATCTCCAAAGATCATCTTAACCAAATCAACTGAGCATTGACCAGTCGAAAACTTCTTGCAATTTCTCCTAACTTGGCATTTAACTGCACAATTATAATCAATGGCGACCTCACGGGTCTAAAAGTCTCGATCCGAATCGTCACCGGAACGGACACTACCAACTATTGTCTTTCTCGGACCCCCCAAAAAAGAACAACACCATTCTCGTCCTTTCTCGGATCACGGAATGATCGGTGTTCAAAGGCAAAATTAAACGACAAAACAATCATAAAATGCACCCTTCTGTCCAAATCGAGGTGGGACATGGTGTGCGAAGATTGCAGTTAAGGCCTCCCCTAGCAAAAGGCGTTGTAGCTATCAATAGGTAATCGTTCTTAGACGTAGTCATACTCGGTCAATTGGTCATTATTCTGACCCAATCCTAATTTGTATTATTGTTTTTAATATCGTTCCTTGTGCAACGAAAAGGGTGTCTCTCTTTTTCATCTTTGAGCGAGTTAAGCACAAGACAAATTGGAATAACGATTTGATAGTTGGTCATTCTTAAAACGTAGAAAAACTCGGTCAACGAGTGCGAACCATGTTCGGGCCACATGTCCCTTTGGTCATTATTTTGACCTATTCCTAACATGTAAAGGTCGTCACATTGAATGGGACCAGAATATTGGACGTGCCCATTTGTCCACTAGAAGCAACCTGTCCAAGCTAAGCGATGAAGAAAACATTGAATTAAGCTTCTCCCATTAAATTAAATATAGTTGGGGCTATGTCAAATTTTAACATCAAGCCTGTTCCCATCTCCTCTCCGGCACGCATCTCGGGTCTGGAGGATGTTTTTCACAGCACAGAGAAATTTTACTCCTAATGAAAAATTCTTCAAAAAATTAAGGCTGATATAATTTAAGCAGACGGGGTTACAAATGAAAGATATATCAAAGTATGGTTAGGCAAGATTTGAATAAAGCTTAGTTAATTAGAGTATAGTTAATTGCTGGTGCGATATCTTTATTTTTGCCCATTTGTTCTTCATAAGTAATTCCTAGCTACAACGGGAAAGAATAGAAAAAATATGCAATTTTTGAATATATCCCTACCACTTTATTTGCTCTATTCTATTTATTCGCACGATTTTTGTTTTGCTAGGGACCCAATTTCATAATATAGGGATCTCTAAGAACAAAGTGTAAGTAAAAGAATTTTTTATTTGAAGAGAAAGATTGATTATCATTCCATTTGATAACGATAAAAGGATTTACTAGTAACAGTAAAGTGGGGATATTACCAAAAAAATCCTAAACTTAGTATACTCATGCCAATTTAGCCCATCTGGCCAATTTTGGCCGAAAATTCACTAACGTGGGCATCAGTCATCCTACATGGCACGGCCGGCGCTAACATAAACAACTTTTTTTTTTCAAAATTTCAAAATCTTTTAAGTTATTTAATTTTTTTTATTGTTTGTTTTTCCTTCTTCTTTTTTTGTTATCTTTTCTTCACTTTTCCTTTATTTTTCCTTTCACTTTGGCTGGCGAGCTCCGGCGAGTGTGAGCACCTCTCCATGGAGGTAACGATATATATCACTCATGCCTCTATCACCCTCCCAACATGGCGACTTGGCGAGCAGGGAATTATGAAGTCTCTTTTGGAAAGGGGGTATCCTAGTTTCAAAGGTTTAGTTGGGATGGATTGGTCGAAGAATTAAAGGCAGAAAGACGAGAGTCCTTTTGATTTTGACTTGTTCAAGCCAACGCATCTTTCATTTGGAGGGAGCGCCGTGAAGCTCGGGGATGATACTCGGAGCAGCCGACCTTTTACAGCCATTAACGTCGATCCTCCAGAAGTTTGATGTTCGAGTGGGATCTCAAGCTGCATCCTGTGGTCCAACATTGCTCACCTGCTGCATTGATTTTGCGCATTAACATCTTCTGATGTATCGAGCAAGTAGCAACGAAAGAGAAAGTATTCTGCCGACGCAAGTTATTTTTGTATCTAGCAAAACTATTCATGGTGCTTGATTTAAAAGGTCCGATTAGTATTTTATATTATTACGATCAAGAAAGAGGACCATGTAATTTGAAAAAGAACGTAAGTTTTTTTTGTTTTTTTGTTTTTTTCGATTGAGGCAAAGATAACCGAAGAATGTTATTGAAACAAGTTTAAATACTGAAGTGTTTTAAGTTTATTTTATGAAAATTCATTTTTTTTATGAGCACGCCATAAAAGGTTATAAACGACCATATTACGAGACAAACGTTTCCTATAATTATGAAAAAGCTCTTGATGAGACAAACGATCATATATATATAATTCAATTCTGGAAGAGAATAAGAAATTATGTTTGTCAAACGCACCCTTATTCTATTTTTGCTTTTGGCAAATTTACCAAATGGCATCCGAGAATCAGCGATCAACGGGGACCGGCGATCGGTGGCTGCAGGTGACTGGTGGCGGCAGTGGCCAGCAGCCAGCAATCGACGGCGGCAATCAGCGACCGGCGATCGGCGACGGCAATTAGCGACCGGCGGCAACGGCCTATGAGTGTGAGAAGTGAAAATAGAAAAGAATCACTTCTAGCAAGAATTGATTCTGACTCTAGAAAATCACTTCTTTACCAAACACAATTCTCATTCAAAAATAGAAAACTACTGCAGAAGTCATTCTTTACCAAACACATTTTTACTCCATAAGTAAAGCAGAATTAAAAATTCTGGAGGGTTATCAAACGCACTCTAAGTAGTGAAATGGATCGTGTGAGTAATCTATTTCTCCGGTCGAATTCTCTCGAGGAACAAGCCAAACTAAGGATGCGTTTGATAACCTGCCAAAATTTTTAATTCTGCTTCAAAAATGATTCTGGAGCAGAAATGCGTTTGGTAAAGAATGACTTTTGGAACAGTTTTCTACTTCTGAATGAGATTTGTGTTTGATAAAGAAGTGATTCTCTAGGGCTAGAATCAATTATTGCAAGAAGTAATTCTTTTCTATTTTCACTTATCATTTTCTTTCTCACGCTCGTAGGCCACCGTCGGTCGTCCATCGTTGCCGACCGTGACCCGCCGCCGGCAGCCCGTCATCACCAGCTGCCACCCGCCACCGCCGATCGCTGATGCCGGTCGCCACTTGCTAGCCCCGGACGCCGATCGCCAACCGTTGGTCCCAGTCGCCAATCGTTGACACCGGACGCTAAAAATGCCAGTCGCCGAACGCTGTCGCCGATCGGCGATGGCCGACCATCGGACGTCGATCCCCAGACGGCGGACACCAACCACCAGACACCGATCCTCGGACGGTGGACACCAACCACCAGACGCCGATCATCAACCGCTAATCCCCGAATGCCATTTGGTAAACTTGTCAAAAGCACAAGTAGAATGAAAGTACATTTGGTAAACATAATTTCTCATTCTCTGCTAGAATTGATTCTAGTAAGAATCAATTCTTGCCAGAATAAAAAATTCTGGCAAAAATGATTTTCATGCAAGCCCTTCTATCATTATATGCGGTGCTATTCGAATCTCACTTTAGTAAATCCGCATTATTTTAGAAAAAAAGAATTTTCTCACGGGGCATTGACGGAGCCAAATCTCATACCAAGCCTTCATTAAGATTCAGTAAAACAGCCTTAAGCAAAATTTAAAAAGACTAATTACGATTAGAGACAAATCTTCACGTGCAAAAAAGGCATTTTGTATGCATTATTAAGTTTATGTTAGCGTACCAAGACCGGGTCAGGTCAGCAGAATGAGTATTCAACATCGAAGACAAAGCATATAACCATCACTGAGAAATGGACAATCATGGGAGACTAATGTTATCCGAGCCCAATTAGTCAGTCAAGACTCCTGATAAAGTGGCTAAGAAGAAGGAGCTTCCTATGTTTTAATATAGGATTTGTTCTTTAGACTACATCATTTTATGGAAAAAAAAATTACATATTTTGAAAAGTGGAGAAGAAAATAGGATGAAATTAGCATAAGCTGAGGAAGTGCAAATCATCATCAATTACTGCCATTGTGACTTACATCTTTGAGGGCGAGGGTTTGAACCGACAAAATTATCAAAAAAGTCATAAACCTATTACACTTTTGCCAATTTAATTTTATACATTTTAAGTTTGTCAATTGAGTCTCAAATCTTTTGCATTTGTGTCAATTTAATCTTTTTGACTGGTCGGCGTGACGTGAACAATTTTAATAAAATATTCATTTTTTTCAATTTTTTATTTTTATTTTTTATTTCTCTTTCCATTTTGGTTTTCTTCCCCCTTGGCCGGTGAGCTGCACTGGAGCTCGCTGACCACAAGGCTAGGGCCACGAAGCCCTTGCCAACACCAACGAGTGAGGGCTAGTCGACCCTCGCAAACCACATGCAAGGGCCACGAAGCCCTCGCTAGCCATGGGCGAGGGTTGCGGCCCTTGCCTAGACCTAGCGAGCCATTGGGCGAGAGTTGTTGGCCCTCACCGAACATAGAAAAAGAAAAAGAAAAAGAAAAAGAAAAAGAAAAAGAAAAAGAAAAAGAAAAAGAAAAAGAAAAATTAAAATTAAAATTTAAAAAATTCATAATTTATAATAATTGTCAACAATGTTTTAGTAATATAAGTTTTTCTAAATTGAGTTAAATATATAAGTGTTTTAGCAATATGTGTCAGATCGGATATGGGTCACTAGATTTGTATTGCATTGAAATGTGTCAAAACGAGTTAAATGAGTTAATATGGATCGGACCATTTTCGATCCAACCAACCCATTTGACGAGTCTACTAATGATGTTCGAATTCTTGATGTGTTTACAGTGAAGTACGATGTATTAGTCTTTGGGAAAATTTCAAATAAGAGCTTAAAATGCCCTCATTTTCTTAAATAAGGATATGAAATAGACCTTGTTTCAAATAAATGCCTAAAGT